>JAAWVA010000044.1:981702-1029482 GCA_015227895.2 Colaptes auratus
TCCAGGGGGTGGGTGGGGGGCTTGGCCCCTGGGAAGTGGGAGGGGACGGTCAGAGCCGCCTCACCCTGTACCTGGCACCACTCTCCACAACAGGACCCCTGTGTGCCCCCCGGCCGGGGTCTCCTGTCCCCCCCCCTGCTATGGGATGGGTTGATTTGGGGTGGGGGTAACCCCAACACGTTCCCCCGCCCTACCCTGTCCGAGTTCCATCCTTAATCTTTGACCCCTGGTCCCCATCCTCGCCTTGACCTTTGACTCCTTGACCTGACCCCTGCCCCTGTACCCCACATCCCAGCCCTGCCCCGTGCTCCAGAGGTCACTCCCCACCTCCTGGCCTACAGCCCAGCCCGCCCCCCGCCCCCCTACACCCTGTGACCTCCACCCAAACCCCGCCCCCGAGCCATAAACCCCGCCCCCTGCCCCACATCCCTGCTCGGACCCTACGCCCGGTGACCTCCACCCCGAAACGCCGATCCCGGATCTCTATCCCCGGCTCCCCCAAGCCCGCCTCCGGGGTGGCTAAGCTCCGCCCCGTACCCCTAGCCACGCCCCCGGTGCGCTCAGCCCCGCCCCCCACGCCGCCGGGACTCACGTCCGGTTCCGGGGCGCTGAGAGCAGCAGCGCCCACCGCGACCGGGACGGGGAGGCCCGGACCGGCTTTGCTGGGGGCTCCGGAGTCTCTCTGGGGGTCCGTGAGGAGCAGGAGGGGTGAGGCCGTACCGGGTCCGGTGATGGGGGCGGGGCGGGGAGGCCCGGGAGGGAAGGGTTGAAAGGATCCTACCGCGACCCTCGGTGGGCTTGGGGATGTTGGGGAGGGGGCGGGGGGTGTCCCGCCGTGGTCCCGTGGGATAGAGGGAACGAATCGGTCGCAGCGGGGACGCGGGGCCCGGAGAGCTGTCCCGGCCCAACCGCCCCGGTCCTGTCCGGCAGCCATGGCGAAACACCTCCGGTTCGTGGGCCGCACCGTCATGGTGCAGAACAGCAACGTGGAGGCAGCCTACAGCGCGCTCAACAGGTGAGGGGTCCCGGGCGGGGCTTGGGGTGGGCTCAGCACCCCTCAGTGATGAGGATCGGGCCCCATGGATTGCAGTCAGAGGACTCTGAAGTGGGGTCAGACCCCCCCCCGGAGCTGGGGTCAGAGCCTGGCAGCTGGGGGTGAGAGCCTCACAAAATGGGTTTGGAACCTCCTAAACTGGGATCAGAACTCTGTTGGTCAGGCTGAGGACCCTGATGATTTGGGTCAGAATGCCCTGAATTGGGGGTCAAAGGGCCTGAGAGTTGTGTTTGGGAGACTGAAGTGGGGTCAGACCCACACAAACTTGGGGTCAAGATGCACATTTTGAGTCACAGCCTCCCAGGCTGGATCACAGTTCCCTCAGCTGCTCCTCACCAACCCAGCTCTCCAGACCCTTCATCAGCTTTGCTGCCCTTCTCTGGACCTGATCCAGCCCTTCAGTGTCCTTGGAGTGAGGAGCCCAAAGCTGAACTTAGGATTCAAGGTGTGTCCTTACCAGTGTCCAGTCCAGGAGGACAATCCCTGCCCTTGTCTTGCTGGTGGCTGATCCAGGCCAGGATGCTGGTGGCCTTCTTGGCCATCTGGGCAGATCCTGGCTCATTCTTCAGCCACCATTGACCAACCCTCGGGTCCTTCCCCAGTGGGCAACTTCGAGCCTGGAGCCTTCATGGGGTTGTTGTGAGGATATTAAACAGTCCCAAGAAATGCCAGCAGCCAACACCCACCACTTGCCCCGAGCTGGTGGTGCTGTCATAGGCCAAATGAGTTGGTCAAGCTCCATTTTCAGGGCTTGTTTCACACCTGCAGCCTCTAAAGTGGGTGCCAGGGCTCTCGGGGGGGGGGGGGGGGGGGGGGGGCACTTTTCTCATCAGTTCTCCGTGATGGATTTCGTTCAGCAGAAAACCAGGCAGAAGCACAAGGAGGAACAACATGGGGCAGGGGTGTCAGTGGGGAGCTGGAGGGTTGGTGGGTGGTGATGGCTCCTTGCAGAGGAGGTGACATCCCAGTGCTGTGGCCTGCTGAAACCACCTTTATTCCACCTTAACAAATGCCTTTGAGGGCACTCAACGCGAGAAACTTCTTTACTGTGAGGTTGCTTGAGCCCTGGAGCAGGCTCCCCAGAGAGGCTGTGGAGTCTGCACCTCTGGGGGCTTTCAAGACCCATCCGGATGCGTTCCTGGCGGGGAGGGGGAGTCGGGGCACAGTAGCTGATCCTGGCATGCACCGAGTTGTGTCTGGAGGGTCGGGGCTCAGTCTTCGGTGGGGGTGTGGTTTGTCTCATTCTTCAGGTGGAGGTGGGGTCTGGAGGTTCTCACCCTGCCTCTTCTCCCTCCTTCAGGATCCTGTCTCACGACGGGCTGGTGGACACCGTGCGCCGGGGCCGCTACTACGAGAAGCCCTGCCGGCGGCGCCAGCGCTTGGCCTACGAAGCCTGCCGGCGCGTCTACAACAGCGAGATGGGCCGGAAGATCAACTTCCTGTCGCGCTGCACCCGCTCGGACCCTTGGGTGGGCTGCTAGGCGGGGAGGAAAGGCCCCTAAATAAAGGCCCCGATCTCACTGGTGGCGTTCGGACTGCGTTGTGGTTACTCGGGGCCCGGCAGGCGGGCGGGGAGCGGCCCCGCGGCGGGCGCGGGAAATCGGGCAGGGGGCGTGGCTTGCCCGGCGTCCTTGCGGCACGGGGTCGGGCTCCACCCCTCCCCCGCCCCCCCTCCTCCTTCCCGGCATCCCCCGCGCGGCGCGCGCGCGTGCGCCCCGCCGGCGGTTTCCGCTTCCGTCCCGACGTGCCGTCGCCGTCAGGGCCGCTGCAGCCGCCGGGGGTCGGGGCCTGCCGGGGCCGCGCCCCGTTCCGGTGAGGCTTGCGGGGTGTTAGCGGGCGGAGAAGAGGGCTGGTGTGGGACAACCGGGATGCGGCCGAAGGCAGAGGGAGGATTTAACCGGAAGGCCGCGGCTGAGGCGACCCTGGGCGTCACGGTGCGTCCGCGGCCAGGCCTCGCCGAGGCGGCCCGGGCCGGGGCTCTGTTCGTAGCTCTGGGGCTGGCAGAGGAGAAGCGGGCCGGGTGGAGCCGGCACCTCCGGTGTAGCGATGTGGAGCTGGGGCCGCTGGGGAAGCGAGCGGGCTCTGCGGGTACCGAGGCTCGCTGTCCCTTCGGTGGCGGCGCGGCCGCGTCCTTGCGCTGCGCTCTGGCCTCTTCCCCGGAGCCGGAGCCTCCGTGAGGGTCCTGCCTTCAGCCAGGCTTATTTTACGCGGGGAAGCTGAACTTCTGATGTTGATTTTCATCCCCGAAGGAAACGTTTCGGCGCCGCGGCAGCGTCGCCCTCGGGTCCTCCCCCTGTCGGGAAGTCACGTAGTGACGACGGTTAGTGCCCGTAGACAGGGAGGTAAAACCTCCAGGAGGTTTTATTACCTCACCGCCTTCCCTGTTGATGCCTCGGGGGTGCTGCTGCAGCCGTTGCCTCCGGACACTGGCTCCCGTTATCCCGGGTGAAACGGCAGCGAAACTGTCCTGCTCCTCAGTCAGCCCTGGAGAGGTTATGGAAGCTGAAGATAAATAGGGTTGAAACAAGTGTTAATTAGGCAAGTTTTGGGGGGTTAATTGTGCACAGATATTGATGCCTAACCGGAGTAATTATTCCACTAACCATAGCTTTCTCCTGAAGTGTTTATGCTGCAAAGTCACAGCTCAGGGGGAGGAAGTTCTGTAAGGTTTAGGCTGTGTTTGGGGCTTAATTTGAAGAGACCTCGAGGAAAACTGCTGTAAGAAGTAGAAAGCTGTGGAGATTTGGGGCTGCAGAGAAGGGGCAAGCTCTCCAAAGGAAGCCTGAGCTGCTTGTTGCTGCTTTTAACCTGGGGATTTACCTCTTCTGACTGCTTTTTGAAGCTCACATGACCTCATTCTTGTTTTGAAACAGCCCCATGCCACCACCCCCCAAGGCCCTTTCCACGTGGGGAAGCAGTGCTGGGGTCAAGCATGTTTCCTTAAGAAGATTTTTCTCCCTCTTCCCAGCTCAAGGAGCTTTCCAAAGGAGATTAAGAACCTGGGCACAGATTAAACCTTGTTGCTTCTTGCATCCTGTGGCTGGTGGTGCAAGAGCCGCTCAGGATGAGCAGCCAGGAGGATTTGCTTGGGGAAATGAAGCGTTTGGGGTTCACCTCTGCTGCTGGTGACTGGTTTAAGCAGGAAGAAGAGAGGCAGCTGGGTGCTTGCTGAGCTTTTTAGGTGGCAAGCGAAGCAGAAATGTGCTCAAAGCAGTTTGTGACCCTCAGGGGAAGGAGATGAAGGCTGAGGGAGGGTGGGGGGGGTGAAGGTTGTTAATGCTGTGTTGCCAAAACACTGAACCTATCAAACTGAGGCTTGTGGGTCTCGAGGTGAGTTGGCCTTCAGCTGGCCCAAACAGCCCCAAAAGGGACTGAGGGAAGTTCTGAGGGAACTGAAGCTCCAGGTGACACCCTGAGGCCTGAAGAGTACCCCAAGGTGTGAAAGGACACCCTGAGACCAAAGCTTCTTGCCCCATTCATGGTGGATCCGTGTGTGAGAGCGGAGCCTGGTGGGGAGTTCTGGTGCTCACTGGGTGGATCCTTCCCTTCCCCACCAGGGAATGCTGGTGGGATGTAGGGGTTCAGGGTTTCCTTCCACAGGGCTGCTGCTGCTGGAATTGTAGATTGGCCACACAACCCCAGGCAGTGCTACAGGCTGGGGACAGAGTGGCTGGAGAGCAGCCAGGCAGGAAGGGACCTGGGGGTAGTGGTTGAGAGTAGGCTGAACAGGAGCCTGCAGTGTGCCCAGGGGGCCAAGAAGGCCAAGGGCATCCTGGCCTGCAGCAGGAACAGTGTGGCCAGCAGGAGCAGGGAAGTCATTCTGCCCTGTGCTCAGGGCCACACCTGGAGTCCTGTGTCCAGTTCTGGGCTCCTCAGTTCAAGAAGGACATTGAGAGAATTGAAGGTGTCCAGAGAAGGGCAACAAAGCTGGGGAGGGGTCTGGGGCACAGCCCTGTGAGGAGAGGCTGAGGGAGCTGGGGTTGCTTAGCCTGGAGAAGAGGAGGCTCAGGGGAGACCTCCTTGCTCTCTACAGCTCCCTGGAGGGAGGCTGTAGCCAGGTGGGGGTTGGTCTCTTCTCCCAGGCAAGCAGCACCAGAACAAGAAGACACAGCCTCAAGCTGTGCCAGGGGAAGGCTCAGGCTGGAGGTGAGGAGAAAGTTCTTCCCAGCAAGAGAGATTGGCCCTTGGGATGTGCTGCCCAGGGGGGTGATAGAGTCCCTGTGCCTGGAGGGGTTCAAAGGCAGCTTGGATGTGGCCCTTGGAGCCGTGGTTTGGCTGTCAGGAGGTGTTGGGGGTTAGGTTGGACTTGATGACCTCTGAGGTCTTTTCCCAGCCTGGTTGGACTTGATGACCTCTGAGGTCTTTTCCAGCCTGGTTGGACTTGATGACCTCTGAGGTCTTTTCCAGCCTGGTTGGACTTGATGACCTCTGAGGTCTTTCCCAGCCTGGTTGGACTTGATGACCTCTGAGGTCTTTCCCAGCCTGGTTGGACTTGATGATCTCTGAGGTCTTTTCCAGCCATAGTTGGACTTGATGATCTCTGGGGTCTTTCCCAGCCTGGTTGGACTTGATGATCTCTGGGGTCTTTCCCAGCCTGGTTGGACTTGATGATCTCTGGGGTCTTTCCCAGCCTGGTTGGACTTGATGATCTCTGAGGTCTTTCCCAGCCTGGTTGGTTCTGTGATGATTGTGGCTCTGAAACAGGAGAGCAGAAGCCACTTCCAGGAGCTGCCTTCGGAAGGAGAGCAGCGTGACGCCGAGCTGGGGATCGTCTCCTGCTTGATTTTTATCAGCTTGTGGCTTTCTTTTCTGTTTGTCTGGGTGTTTTTTGGCAGGTACCAAGGCCAATCCACGCTTTGAGCTCAGCTCCTGGCCAAGATGTCCCTCTCCAAGAGGGAGCTGGATGAGCTGAAGCCATGGATCGAGAAGACGGTGAAGCGAGTCCTGGGCTTCTCAGAGCCCACCGTGGTCACCGCCGCCCTGAACTGCGTGGGGAAGGGCATGGACAAAAAGAAAGCAGCTGGTAGGTTCCACAGAGAGGGGGCCCAGGGCCTCTTGGTGGAGCAAATTATTGCACAGAAATCCCTTCCAAGGCTGTTGAAATGGTTGATGGTAGGCTGAACGGGACCCAGCGGTGTGCCCGGGTGGCCAAGAAGGCCAAGGGCATCCTGGCCTGCATCAGGAGCAGGGTGGCCAGCAGGAGCAGGGAGCTCATCCTGCCTTGTGCTCAGCACTGCTGAGGCCACACCTTGAGTGCTGTGGCCAGTTCTGGGCTCCCCAGTTTAAGAGGACATTGAGAGACTTGAAGGTGTCCAGAGAAGGGCAACAAGGCTGGGGAGGGGTCTGGGAGCACAGCCCTGTGGGAGAGGCTGAGGGAGCTGGGTTGCTGAGCCTGGAGAAGAGGAGGCTCAGGGGAGACCTTCTGCTCTCTCCAACTCCCTGAAGGGAGGTTGTAGCCAGGTGGGGGTTGGTCTTTTCTCCCAGGCACCCATCACCAGAACAAGAGGACACAGCCTCAAGCTGTGCCAGGGGAGGTTTAGGCTGGAGGGGAGGAGAAAGTTCTTCCCAGCAAGAGGAATTGGCCCTTGGGATGTGCTGCCCAGGGAGGTGGTGGAGTCCCCATCCTGGAAGTGTTTAAAAACAGCCTGGATGAGGCCCTTGGTGCCATGGTTGAGTTGATTGTATGGTGCTGGGTGAGAGGTTGAACTTAATGATCTCTGAGGTCTTTTCCCTGGTTCCTGGTTCTAAATCAGGCTTCAACTCGCCCTCTCTGTTCCTGGAGGCACAGGTTGTGGTTTGGTTGCTGCTGGGGGGTGAAAGTGTGGGAAGGTGGGGGGCAAATGTCACCCTTGGAGGTGTGAAATGTGGTTTGTGTTGTGGTGGTTTGCCAAAAAGCAAACCAAACCTCCCCCCAAGCTGGAAGCTCTGGAGCCTGCATGCAGGGGCACCCCCCCACCCCCACCCCACCCAGAGGTGACTTGGTGAGTCCAGGCAAGTCCACAGACAGGTGAGAGACAATCAGAAGCTTTGGGATGTGTTGCAGAACCTGAGGAGGTTAAAATGACTTCAGGGCTCCTTTTTCTGTAGTGATCATTTAACCCCTGGCTGCTTTTGTTTGGTTGGGGTTTTTTTTTTGGTGACCATTAGAGGTTTCACTGTTTTGTTTAGGCAAGGCCTGGACTCCATCCAGAGTTTAAAGCTCCCAGCAGAGGGATCTGCAGATCCTGCACCATGGTTCAGAGGGTTGTGAGCAGCAGTTGGAGGCCTGGAGCCTGTGGTGTCCCCCAGGGCTGAGGACTAGGTCCAGTCTTTCCCAGCAATGATTTGGATAAAGGGACAGAGTCTACCCTCAGGCATTTTGTTACTGGCACCCAACTGGCAGCAGTGGCTGCACCCTGTCAGGGCTGTGCTGCCATCCAGCCAGGCCTGGCCAGGCTGGAGAGTGGGGAGGGGAACCTCAAGAGGTTCAACCAGGGTGAGTGGAGGGTCCTGCCCTTGAGGGAAGCAACCTCCTGCAGCAGTACAGGGGAGGAAGTGACCTGCTGGGAAGCAGCTCCTCAGAGAAGGGCCTGGGAGTGCTGGGGGACAACAAAGTGCCCAGGAGCCAGCAGGTGCCCTCATGGCCAGGGAGGCCTCAAAGGTGTGCTGGGGGCAGTCAGAAGAATGTGGCCAGCAGGGCAAGGGAGGATCTTCTGCCCCTCTGTTCTGCCCTGGAAAAGCCACCTCTGGAGTGCTGAGGCCAGGACAGGGTTTCCCAGTTGTAGAGACACTGGGAGCTACTGGAGAGGGTCCAGGGGAGGCTGGGAAGATGCTGAGGGACCTGCAGCAGCTCTGTGAGGAGCAAAGGCTGAGAGCCTGGAGCAGTGCAGCCCCAGAGGGGGATCTGATCAGTGCTCAGCAGGAGCTAAAGGGGGTGTGGGGGGCAAGAGGATGGGGCTGGGATCTTCTTAGTGGTGCTCAGGGATGGGACAAGGGGCACAAACTGGACCCCAGGAGGTTGGAGCTGAGTAGGAGGAGAAAGTTGAGGGTGCTGGAGGCCTGGAGCAGGCTGCCCAGAGAGGTTGTGGAGTCTCCTCTGGAGAACTTCCAGCCCTCCCTGGGCATTGTGCTGCTGGGCAAGCTGCTGTGGATGCCCTGCTGGAGCAGGGGGCTTGGGGGAGGTGCTCTCCAGAGGTCCCATCTGACCTCACCCTATCTGGGGATTGTGTGATCCCAGAGGCCTCCAGGTCCCAGCCCCTGCTGTGTTGGCAAGGTTGAATCCACTCAGGGTCAGGGTTTTGCAGCTTTGCAGGGGTGTCTCTGAATCAACTCTGCTCTTCACCATGAGCCAGCAGTGTGCACTTGCAGCCCAGAGAGCCAATCACATCCTGGGCTGCAGCAAGAGAAGCAGAGCCAGCAGGGAGAGGGAGGAGATTCTGCCCCTCTGCTCTGCTCTGGTGAGACCCCACTTGGAGCTCTGTGTCCAGTTCTGGAGCCTCTGCTCCAGGAAGGCTCTGGAAGTGCTGGAAGGTGTCCAGAGAAGGGCCATGAGGAGGAGCAGAGGGCTGGAGCTGCTGACAGCCTGAGAGAGTTGGGGTTGTGCAGGGTGGAGAAGAGAAGGCTCCCAGGAGACTTAATTGTGGCCTTCCAGGATCTGCAGGGGGCTGCAAGGAAGCTGGGAAGGGACTTTTGAGGCTGTCAGGGAGTGATAGGACTGGGGGAGAATGGAACAAAACCAGAAGTGGGGAGATTCAGCTTGGATGTGAGGAAGCTGTTGCCCATGAGGCTGGTGAGAGCCTGGCACAGGCTGCCCAGGGAGGTGGTGGAAGCCTCATCCCCGGAGGTGTTCAAAGCCAGGCGGGAGGTGGCTGTGAGCACCCTGATTGTAGAGTCCCTGTCCCTGGCAGGGGAGGTGGGGGTGGGTTGGAACTGGCTGAGCCTTGAAGGTCCCTTCCTACCCTGAGAGTTGCCTGATTCTGTGATTTCCCCAGACCACCTCAAGCCCTTCCTGGACGACTCCACGCTGCGCTTCGTGGACAAGCTCTTCGAGGCGGTGGAGGAAGGCCGCAGCTCCAGGCACTCCAAGTCCAACAGCGACCGCAGCCGCAAGCGAGAGCTCAAGGTGATTATTGAGCATTCCTTGCTTTTGCTCTTTGGTTTGGTGTTTTGGTTGTTTGGTGGTGTTGTTTTTTTTTCCCCCTCCTGTGGTTTGGTGGCCCTGGAGGCAGCACTCGAGGCTCTGCCACACTTTCCTCTTCCGGAGAGGTACATCTCCTACCGGCTTCAAGTTCAAGAGAAAAGACTTCTCTCCATGATGAAGTGTGTGAGCCTTGGCCTTTCTGGTTCCCTCCCCTGAGGCAGTGTCCTGTTCTCCTTTGCTGGCCAGCAAGATGGAAACTGGGGCTTTTGATTGATTTCCTTCATGATCTTGCCAGCAGAGTCACCTCACAGGGCTCCATCTCTCCGTTTCCTTGCACAGCAGCCCAGCTCCTGCCAGCTTCTCATCGCTCTTCCTTGCCCGGTCACAGCACGTCTCACTCTGCCAGCCCAGTGCTTTGGGCTCTGTGCTGGGTGATCCACTGGGGTTTCATCCTCTTCTTTCCATCCTCAGTCAGCAGAGGCTGGGTTTTGACACCTCCTCTTGTAGCAGGAGCTGAATTGCCTCGTGGCCTCTCTTCATCCTGCTCCCCCTTTACACAGGGAGTTCCCTTGTGCTCCTGAGGTTCCTGTTCCATGTCAGTCTGGGTCAGTTTTAGTCAGCTCTCAACCTCAGGGAGCCAGAATGATCCTGGTCAGGGTTTGGATCACTTCAGTGTGTTGGGAGCCAGCTGCCTCCATGATTTTCTGTTGAGCAACTCAGTGTCTTTCTGAAGCTTTAACCAGAGCCACAGAGAGTCTCCTTTAGGTCTGGCACAACCCAGAGTGCTGCATTAAAACAGCTTCCTGCAGAGCTGGCACAGCCACAGCCTGGCTGAGCCGCCACTGAGCTGGTAGAAAGTGAGGGGTTGGTGAGGACTGGGGCATCCTCACTGCTGCCTTCAGCCCCTGTTGCTTCTGAGCTCTTTGAGGAGGTGACAGAGAGGAAGGGCCATCATCCATCCCTTGGTGGTGGCAGGATTGCAGGGGGCAGGGTGACTCTTGCAGCCCCAGCAGCGTGCATGGATCCCATCTCTTTCACAAGTGGAGTTCAGTTCGTGCCCTCTTTCAGGCTGCCTCATCCTCTGCTCTTCCTCTTGGCCATGGCTGCAGCACTGTGGGAGGGGAGGGAGCAGAGGGGACCTCTGGCAGAGCAGAGCAGGGATGGAGCTGGCTCTGCCCTCGGTGGTGGTTCTCCACTGAAGCATCCTCTGGGGCATCTCACGTGGCTGCAGATGGCTGATGGTCTTCTCAGCTTAACCCAGCAGCAGGAGTGGGAAGCAGCAAAGCAGATGATCCTCTTCTCTTCCTCCTAGCTTGGGGGGGCAGGCATCCTGTCTGCCCAACCAGCAGGCTCTTCTCTCCAGAATTCCCTTTCTTGGAGGCCTCATCAAGATCTAGGCCTGTCCTGACCCTGCTGTAACCCGAGCCGCTCTAGTGAGGCTGGCACATCCCAGTTATCCTCACAGCCAGCCAGCCAGACCCACCCCTGCCCCCCAGTGCAGGTGCTTGAGGTGATCCTCCACTTTCACACCTAGCACCCAGCAGTGGTTTAGCCCCCAGCTGCCTCTTGCTGCTGGTGTGGGCTGCCTGCAGCACCCTGCCTGGGCCTCCGGCTTCTCTCCTTGGTTGACTCTCGCGGGGTAGGTCGTTGCTTGGGAAGTTTCAGGAGGTGAAACGGAATGGTTTACACACTTTATACTATGGGCAAGTCCTTTCTCTTGAACTTGTAGGTTTTCCAAGGAGTACCTGTGGATGAGGAAGTGTCCTTGTAGGATATGAGCCCGGTATAGTGAAGAAGGGATTGCAACTAACGCTTACGACCGGTGTGTATCGTTTTCTTTTCCAATAACACCTTGACACACTCACACTCAACACAGAGTGGCATGGACAGGCTCAGCTGACCCCCTCCTCTCCTCCCCTCCCCACTCCCCCCCCAAACCAAACCCCAACACAACCCCAGATGAAATCCACAACCTCACAAGATGGATCAGAGCTCCACATAAAAGCCCCACCTCATCTTCGCTCTTCCTGACCCTCGTGCCACGCGGGGGCCGTTGGCGCTGGGCTGAGCTGAGCAGCTTGGTTTGGAGAGCAGTCTTTGGATCCCAGCTGGAGAGTTGAGGCAGTGCTGCAGGGCTGTCCTGACCCACCCTGGCTCTGGGATATGGTAGGGCCAGCACAGCTCAGGGTCATAGAATCGTGGAGTGGTTTGGGTTGGAAGAGAGCTTGTGGATCGCGGGGTCCAGCCCCTGCCCCGGCACCGCCAGGGCACCACCAAACCCTGGCACTCAGCACCACATCTCCACAACTTTCAGACCCCTCTAGGGCTGGGGACTCCACCACTGCCCAGGCCAGGCCTTGACAACCCTCGAGGGGCAGAAATTGTTCCTCATGTCCAACATAAACCTCCCCTGGGGCAACTTGTGGCCGTTTCCTCTTGTCTTATCATTTGTTCCTGGGGAGAAGAGACCAACCCCAACCTGGCTCCAGCCTCCTCTCAGGGAGTTGCAGACAGCCAGAAGACTTCCCCTTGGCCTCCTTTTCTCCAGGCTGAACAACCCCAGCTCTCTCAGCTGTTCCTCCTAGGGCTTGTTCTCCAGCTTACTTTGCCACACTCTCTGAGCTTGGTGGAAGACCTGGAAGCCATTGTAGCCCAGTCAGGCCAGCTCGGGGCAGGCTTTCTCCATCTCTCCAGCTGGCTTAGTGAGACCTTAAACCACCTCAGTGCCAAAAAAAAAAAAAACCCTTTGACCACCACCTCTGGGAGCAGTGGTGGCTTTCACACAGGCATGTCCCTGTGGTGTCTCCTGTCTTTCACCCTCTTGGCTGATCAGCAGTGACGCTTCTCTGGTGGGCATGGGTTTCATGTGGGATTAGCAGGAAATGAGCCTGCAAGTGCTGCTCTGGCAAACTCTTGGAGACCACCAAATCTGATGTGTTTATGTATTTCTTTTTCCACCTAAAAACCCATGGGCTGTGGAGGAGAACACTGTAGTTTTAACCCACTTTCTCTCTCTCTCTCCCTCTTTTCCATCAGGATGTGTTTGGTGATGACTCTGAGGTGTCCAAGGAGTCCTCCGGCGTCAAGAAGCGGCGGATACCAAGATTTGAGGAGGTGGAGGATGAGCCAGAGGTCATTCCAGGCCCACCTTCAGAGAGCCCTGGGATGCTCACCAAGCTGCAGGTCAGTCTAAGCAGGCTGGGCCCCAGACATCTGGATCCCAGCATGTGTCACAAGCTGAGCAGGCAAATGCTGAGGTGCTTCTGAGACTCTCCTGCCCGCTGCAGTCGTTGCCTGTGTTGCTTTCACTGCTGGTTGTGCACTGGGCTATTGCCTGTGTTGCTTTCACTGCTGGTTGTGCACTGGGCTATTGCCTGTGTTGCTTTCACTGCTGGTTGTGCACTGGGCTGGTGATGGTGCAAAGGGTTTGAGGGGGAGGAGTTTGGATCTTTGCTTGAGCTGGACTTAAAGGTCTTGGTGGAGAGTGGCTGTGCTGTGAGGTTCCCTCTCTGCAGCTGGAGGTTGTTGTTTAAGAGTAGTTGCAGACAGCTCTCTTCTCACTAAGCCTGCTCAGGTGCACTTGCAGCTGTAAAAAGGCTGCTGAGGGTCTCCTTCAGCAGAAGGGAATCAAAATTCCCTGGCCAGGGAATAACACTTGGCTGTCCTCTTCTCTTCCCACAGATCAAGCAGATGATGGAAGCAGCCACCAGGCAGATTGAGGAGAGGAAAAAGCAGCTCAGCTTCATCAGTCCCCCAGCACCACAGGTACCTGCTGGCAGCAGTGGGCAGAGTCTGTGTGCCCCCAATCCCAGCATGGTGAGGGTAGGAAGAGGGACTTCTGGAGATCATCTCCTCCAACCCCTCTGCTCCAGCAGGGCACCCACAGCAGCTTGCCCAGGAGCGCAGTGGCCGGGGGGGGGTTGGAAGTTCTCCAGTCAAGGAGACTCCACAACCTCTCTGGGCAGCCTGCTCCAGGCCTCCAGAACCCTCACACCAAACAACTTTCTCCTCGTGCTCAGATGGAACCTCCTGGGGTCATTTGTGCCCCTTGCCCTGTCCCTGGGCACCCCTGAGCAGAGTCTGGCCCCAGCTTCTTGGCCCCGTTAGCTCTTGCTGAGCTTTAACCAGACCCCCGCTGGGGCTGCTCTGCCCCAGGGCTCTCAGCCATTGCTCCTCACAGAGCTGCTCCAGGCCCCTCAGCATCTTTCCCAGCCTCCCCTGGACTCGCTCCAGTAGCTCCCAGTCTCTCTACAACTGGGAAGCCCAGCACTGGCCCCAGCTTTCCAGATGAGGCCTCCCTGGGGCAGAGCAGAAGGGGCAGAAGATCCTCCCTTGCCCTGCTGCCTGCCTCCAGCAGCCCGCTGGGGCCTCCTTGGCCAGGAGGGCACGTTCTGGCTCATGGGCACCTCGTTGTCCCCCCAGTGCCACCCCTGGGAGAGAAAGATAACACACCTCCTCCTCTGCCCACAGCCCAAGATCTCTTCCTCCTCGCAGTCGGAGCGGCTGCCCATCGGCAACACCATCCAGCCCTCGCAGGCGGCCACCTTCATGAACGACGCCATCGAGAAGGCCAGGAAGGCTGCGGAGCTGCAGGCCCGCATCCAGGCCCAGCTGGCCCTCAAGCCAGGGCTGATTGGCAATGCCAACATGGTGGGGCTGGCCAACCTGCACGCCATGGGCATCGCGCCGCCGTGAGTACCGCTGCTGGCTCCCCGCCCCCCGGAGCTGGCACCCTGGTGCCGGTGGAAGGCCTGACCAAAGGCTTCCCGCCCCTGGCACAAGGAGGATGTGGAGCTGGGGGAGAGGGTCCAGGTGGAGGCCACAACGATGAGCAGAGGCTGGAGAACCAACCCTGCAGGGACAGGCTGGGAGAGTTGGGGCTGTTCAGGCTGGTGAATAGAAGGCTTCTGGGAAACCTCAGAGCAGCCTTACGGTAGCTGAAGGGGCCCCAGGAGAGCTGGGGAGGGACTTTTGAGAAGGGCTTGGAGCGACAGGGTGAGGGACAATGGCTTCGAGCTGGGAGAGAGGAGATGGAGAGTGGAGGAAGAAATCCTTGAGAGCTGAGGAGGGACTTTTGAGAAGGGCTTGGAGCGACAGGGTGAGGGACAATGGCTTCGAGCTGGGAGAGAGGAGATGGAGAGCGGAGAGGAGGAAGAAATTCTTGACAGTGGGGATGGGGGAGAGCCTGTAACAGGCTGCCCAGGGAGGTTGTGGATACTTCCTCCCTGGAGGTGTTCAAGGCCAGGCTGGTTGAGGCCTTGAGCAGCCTGGGCTGGTGGGAGGTGTCCCTGCCCATGGCAGGGGGCTTGGAACTGGCTGAGCTTTGAGCTCCCTTCCAGCCCAGCCCAACCCATTCTAGGATTTAACGTTCGGAGGAGGCCTTTGCAGGTCATGGACTGGTTGGGTGCCTACCCAACCTCACATTTCCTTTGGGTGAATGCATTAAAAGCTGAGCAGAGCAACACCTCTCCTCTCTGCTTTTGTTTCTTCTACCCCAGGAAAGTGGAGCTGAAGGATCAGACAAAACCCACCCCCCTGATCCTGGACGAGCAAGGCCGAACCGTCGACGCCACCGGCAAGGAGATTGAGCTGACTCACCGCATGCCAACCTTGAAAGCCAACATCAGGGCTGTGAAGAGAGAGCAGTTCAAGCAGCAGCTGAAAGAGAAGCCCTCAGAGGACATGGAGTCCAACACCTACTTTGACCCCCGGGTCTCCATCAGCCCAGCCCAGCGGCAGAAGCGAACCTTCAAGTTCCACGAGAAAGGCAAATTCGAGAAGATTGCCCAGAGGCTGAGGACGAAGGTACCTGAGGCCTTGCCCTGCTGACTGGGACAAGCCCTGTGAGGAGAGGCTGAGGGAGCTGGGGTTGCTTAGCCTGGAGAGGAGGAGGCTCAGGGGAGATCCCTCAGGGATCAATCCTGGGACCAGGCTTGTTCAACATCTCTCTGGGTGCCATGGGCAGTGGCAGTGAGTGCAGCCTCAGCAAGGTTGCTGATGACACCAAGCTGTGTGGTGCAGCAGACAGCTGGAGGGAAGGGATCCATCCAGAGGGACCTGGACAGGCTGGAGAGGTGGGCACAAGCCAACCTCAGGAGCTTCAACAAGACCAAGTGCAGGGTCCTGCAGCTGGGTGGAGGCAATCCCAGGCACAAATCCAGGCTGGGCAGGGACTGGCTGGGGAGCAGCCCAGAGGAGAGAGACTTGGGGGTGCTGGTGGAGGAGAAGCTCCCAAGAGCTCTCAGGGTGCACTTGCAGCCTGGAAAGCCAAGCAGAGCCTGGGCTGCAGCAGCAGAAGTGTGGCCAGCAGGGCCAGGGAGGGGATTCTCCCCCTCTGCTCAGCCCTGGGGAGACCCCACCTGGAGTACTGCCTCCAGTTCTGGAGCCACTATTGCAAAAGGGATCTGGAGGTGCTGGAAGGTGTCCAGAGCAGGGCCGGGAGGATGAGCAGAGGGCTGGAGCACCTCTCCTATGAGGACAGACTGAAGGAGTTGGGGCTGTTCAGTTTGGAGAAGAGAGGGCTCCGAGGTGACCTCATTGTGGCCTTCCACATTGTGGCTGGGGAGGGATTTTTCAGGCTATCAGGGGAGTGATAGGACTAGGGGGAATGGAATGAAGCTGGAGGTGGGGAGATTCAGGCTAGATGTGAGGAGGAAGTTCTTCCCCATGAGAGTGGTGAAGCCCTGGAATGGGTTGTCCAGGGAGGGGGGTGAGGCCCTGTCCCTGGAGGTGTTTAAGCCCAGGCTGGATGAGGCTCTGGCCAGCCTGATCTAGGGTAGAGTGTCCCTGCCCATGGCAGGGGGGTTGGAACTAGATGATCCTTGTGGTCCCTTCCAACCCTGACTGAAGCTATGAAACCTTCTTGCTCTCTACAACTCCCTGAAGGGAGGTTGTAGCCAGGTGGGGGTTTGGGCTCTTCTCCCAAGCAAGCAGCACCAGAATGAGAGGACACAGTCTCTAGCTGTGCCAGGGGAGGTTTAGGCTGGATGTTAGGAAGGAGTTCTTCCCAGAAGGAGAGACTGGCCATTGGAATGGGCTGCCCAGGGAGTCAGCATCACTGGAGGTGTTTAGGAGGAGCCTGGATGAGGCCCTTGGTGCCATGGTTGAGTTGATTAGATGGTGGTGGGTGACAGGTTGGACTCCATGATCTCTGAGGTCTTTTCCAACCTGTTCCCTTCCCTTCTGTTCCCTTCCCTTCTGTTCTATGGGGTTGGGGCTTGGCTCTGCTCTCCTGGGCTGGTGAAGGGAGCTGTGAGCAAGAAGCTCTTCAGTAAGGGCGCCTCAGTTATTTGGGTTTGTGTCAGGGAGGTGCCCAAATCAGAACAGAAAGCATTTCCTGGCAGCTGTTGTCACTTTGAAAGGCAAAAATGTTGGCCTGTGGTAAATAATCTCCCCAAGAGCAGAGCCAGCTGGGGGTGCTCCCTGCAGGAGTGCTTGCTCCAGAGGAGGAGGTTTAAGGGAAGTGTGGCTAAAAGGCCCAAATTCTTGGGGAGAGAAGAGCATTGTCAGACAGAAAGATCCAGGGTTATGATGGCTAGGGAGCCACTCCTTGGGGGTTGCTCCATGCTCCTAGAAAGCTCAGTGATCTAGGATGAGATTTGGGGCAGGTTTCAGGGCTGCCATCAGCCCTCTGTGGTTTCTTCTGCGGCCTGCTTCAGGCAGCTTCAGAAACCTGTGGGTGGAGACGGAGCTCTGCTGCATCCAGGAGGTTGTCCTGTCTTGGGACGACCTTTCCATGGCATTTTTCCCTCTCCCATGTTCTCAGGCTCAACTAGAAAAGCTGCAGGCTGAGATCTCCCAGGCTGCCAGGAAGACAGGGATCCACACCTCCACCAAGTTGGCTCTTATCACCCCAAAAAAAGAGCTGAAAGAGGGGGAGATCCCCGAGATCGAGTGGTGGGACTCCTACATCATCCCAAACGGCCTCGACCTGTAAGTAGTTTACTGCCCAGAGCTTCTTGGGGCTGCAGATGAGCCAGGGTGTGGCCAAGCATGAGTGTTCTGCCCAAGTCTTGTTCCTGGTGGAGTTGTGGGAAGCCAGGAAGCATGGGTGGACACTTCATGGGGGGAGACACCTCGGTCAGCGCAGCAGGCTCTGCTCCGTGCTTTGAGTTAGGGCTTTGTGTGCGGTGTCACTCCCGCCCCGAGGGCAGCCTGGGGTTTTCTCCAGGGCTGGTGTTTAAGGGAACACAGGAAGTGGAGCTGGGAGGTTTGCAGGGACACCCAGCTCTGTCTCCTTTCTAGGAAAGGTGGAACATCCTCCAAGAGGGACGAGTACTTTGGCATCACGAACCTCGTGGAGCACCCGGCACAGCTCAGCCCACCAGGTACCCTCCTGGGTTTTGGGTGACTTTGGTGTGAAACTGAATCCTTCAGGCAGCTGGGGCTTGGAGTGGAGAACCAGGATGTGGCTTTCCAGTCAAGGAACAGCCCAGACTTGGTTCTCCTGCTTCAGTGTTTGGTGCAAAGAGCCTGCAAGCACCACGTCCGTGGTGGGAACCATGGACCAAGTACCGTGTCCACGAGTGGGGAACAAAAATGGTTGTGGTGGGGTTTTCCCTCTTGCTTCCTAAAAGCAGGTGTGTGTTGATCTTGCCTCCTTTCTCTTCCCAGTGGACAGTGACACACCAGTGACCCTGGGGGTTTATTTAACCAAGAAAGAGCAGAAGAAATTACGGCGACAGACTCGGAGAGAAGCCCAGAAGGAGCTGCAAGAGAAAGTCAGGCTGGGCCTGATGCCACCACCAGAGCCCAAAGGTAAGGTGAAGCCTACAGCAAGCAAGCTGCAGGCCGACAGGGGGCTTGTAGCCATCAAACCAGGAGCCTGGGGCAAGTGTGGGTGCTGGCTGGGAATGCTGCAGGCAGCTCAGCCTGGAGGGAACTGCACAGATCACTGTGTTGGTGGCAACCAATACCTACTCACACAGTTGGTTCATGAGGCTGCCAGCCTGCCCAGTGGTCCTGTGCTCTACCACTGTGGACCATTAGGTGACCTCTGGAGGTCCCTTCCAAGCAGTGGCCAAAGGGAGCCTCCCATGGCTTCTCCTCCACTTTTCCTTGCAGTAAGAATCTCCAACTTGATGAGAGTGCTGGGCACAGAAGCTGTTCAGGACCCAACCAAGGTGGAAGCTCACGTCAGAGCACAGATGGCGAAGAGACAGAAGTAGGTGGCACATTGGTACCACTTGGGGTGGTGGGGGGAGAGCTGGGTTTAGGTGGATTTGTTATTGAAGTGGATTGTTTAGCTTTTATGAAGTTACAGGGCTTGAATTTACTCTCCCTCCCAGGAGGGGAAGGATTAATCCTGCTGCATAAGTTGCCTCACTACTGTTGGCCTCCAAGTCGCTCAGTAATGGGAGACAGAGGCTGAACAGGGCTGGGGACTGGCTTAAAGCCCACTTGCTTTGAATTCAGGCAGAAGTCTGGGCAGGAATTGCAGCTCCTTTAGGATGATGGAACATGGGAGAGGAGGATCCCTCTCAGTGTCATCCCAGGTATGTTGCAGACTGCATTTTGCTTACTGGCTGCCTCTCTTCTTTGCGTGCAGAGCTCACGAAGAGGCAAACGCTGCCAGGAAGCTCACAGCAGAACAGCGAAAAGCCAAGAAGGTTAAAAAGCTGAAAGAAGATGTTTCACAAGGGGTTCACATAGCTGTGTACAGGTGAGGGCTGGCTCCTCTCAGCCATGGCTCATCCGGCAGCTAGGGCTGAAGAGAATCTCATGAGGTTCAATAGGTCAAAGTTTGAGGTCCTGCACCTGGGTCGGGGCGATCCTGGATCTCAGTCCAGGCTGGGGGATAATGAGGTTGAGAGCAGCCCTGCAGAGGAGGGCTTTGGGGTGCTGGTGGGGGAGAAGCTGGACAGGAGCCAGCAATGGGCACTTGCAGCCCAGAAGGCTGAGGGCAGCCTGGGCTGCATCAGAAGAAGAGTGGCCAGAGATGGCTAGAGGGGATCCTGCCCCTCTGCTCTGGGGAGACCTCACCTGCAGCACTGTGTCCGGTTCTAGCATAGTGGGAGGTGTCCTTGCCCATGGCCTGGGGTTGGAACTGGATCTTCTTCAAGGTCCCTTTGAATCCAAACCATTCTGTGATTCTATGAACCTATCAACAAGATAGGAAGGGACAGACACAACCTCCCTGAGCAGTCCAGTAACAACTAGGTGTCACCTTGAGATGTGGTTAAAGCCCTGAGGTGCTGGGGGAGGAAATGCTGACCCCAGGTCGAGGCCTGGCTTGGTGAGAACAGTTTGGATTTGCCCCAAGCATTTGGGGGTTGGTTGTTTAGTTTTGCTCTGTTTTGTGTTCTTCAGGGTCAGAAACTTGAGCAATCCAGCCAAAAAATTCAAAATTGAGGCAAATGCTGGCCAGCTCTACCTGACAGGTGTGGTGGTGCTACACAAAGATGTCAACGTGGTGGTGGTAGAAGGAGGTGAGCGCTTCACGGGCAGGGCTTTGGGAACAGTTCAGCCTCCAAAAGCTTGCCTCTGGCAAAACTCCCCATGCAAATTGTTGGCTGAGGGTGATGGCAAGACAAGGAAGTGAGCAAGCTCCCTTAGTTGTGGCTCTAAGGAGGTTGGAGCTCATTCTAATCCAGGGAGAAAGCCCAGCACGGTCCACGTTGAAGGGTAAAGCTCTTTGGCTTGAATCCTCGGAGCGAGGAGGGCCTCGGTTCTCGGTCTGCCACAGTTCCTCCTGGCTTCTGCTGAAGTTTTGGAAGGTGCTGAAGAGCCTGTTTGGCAGGAGGAAATCCTGAGGTGCCCCAGAGCTGAGTGTTGTGCCAAAGGATGCGGGAAAGGCTCGGCCACCCTAGGGGTGTTGGTGCTGGATTAGCTTGGCCACGCTCCACTCGCCATGCCCAGGCGTGCTGGGAGGTGCCTGTGGGCATCACTTGGCTCTGCTGCTCCTTCAGCCCTCAAAATGGGAAGTGAAGGGAGTTCTTGTCAACCTGGAGTCTCAATTCTTCCCCAGGCCCCAAAGCACAGAAGAAATTCAAACGTCTCATGCTTCACCGAATAAAATGGGACGAGCAAACATCGAACACAAAGGGAGAGGGTAAGTGTGAGCTGGGTGCAGGGCACAAGGAACCCTGAGCCTGCTGGCTTTGCTTTGGGGTCTGAAGTGATTTCACAGAATCAACCAGGTTGGAAAAGACCTCAGAGATCATCAAGTCCAACCTAGGACCTAACACCTCCTGACAACTAAACCATGGCTCCGAGTGCCACGTCCAAGCCTGTTTTGAACACCTCCAGGAACAGGGACTCCACCACCTCCTTGGGCAGCACATCCCAAGGGCCAATTCCTCTTGCTGGGAGGAACTTTCTCCTCACCTCCAGCCTAAACTTCCCCTGGCACAGCTTAGTTTCATAGTTTCAGTCAGGGTTGGAAGGGACCACAAGGATCAGCCAGTTCCAACCCCCCTGCCATGGGCAGGGACACTCTACACTAGATCAGGCTGGACAGAGCCTCATCCAGCCTGGGCTTAAACACTTCCAGGGATGGGGCCTCAACCACCTCCCTGGATAACCCATTCCAGGGCTTCACCACCCTAATGGTGAAGAACTTCCTCCTCACATCTAGCCTGAATCTCCCCACCTCCAGCTTCATTCCATTCCCCCTAGTCCTATCACTACCTGATAGCCTGAGAAGTCCCTCCCCAGCCTTCTTGTAGGCCCCCTTCAGATACTGGAAGGCCACAATGAGGTCACCTCGGAGCCTTCTCTTCTCCAGGCTGAACAGCCCCAACTCCTTCAGTCTGTCCTCATAGGAGAGGTGCTCCAGCCCTCTGATCATCCTTGAGACTGTATCCTCTTGTTCTGGTGCTGCTTGCCTGGGAGAAGAGCCCAACCCCCACCTGGCTACAACCTCCCTGCAGGGAGTTGTAGAGAGCAAGCAGGTCTCCCCTGAGCCTCCTCTTCTCCAGCTTATTGTTCTTCTTTCAGATGATGATGAGTCTGACGAGGAGTCCGTTAAGAAAACAAATAAATGCTCTCTGGTTTGGGAGGTGAGTTGTGGGTTATATAGTTCAGTGTTGAGGGGGTTTAGGCTGGGGAGAAACCAGCCCCATCTGAGAGCAGGTTAAAAATGGGGCTTTGGGTCAGAGAGAGACCTGCTGCTCTGGCTCTTCCCAGAGCGTTTCTTGGGCTGCAGCAGCTTCAGCTGGGGGCGGGGGGGAAAGGTTTATTCCCAGTATTCCCTGAGCCACTGGGACGTGTTCTCCGTGGCCTTCCCTGGGAGCTGGGTGGGGAAATCCTCCCTTTCCTTTCTCCCAGGGCACAGCCAAGGACCGCAGCTTCGGCGAGATGAAATTCAAGCAGTGCCCCACGGAGAACATGGCACGGGAGCACTTTAAAAAGCACGGTGCAGAGCACTACTGGGACCTGGCCCTCAGCGAGTCCGTGCTGGAGTCCACAGACTGAGGCGAGAGGGGGCTGCGACCCCCCCTCCCCCCCACACCCCGCGCCCCCTCCCCGCCGGAGCTCGGACAGCCCCCTCCCCTCTTTGCTCTCCTCAGCACACCCATTAAAGACATATTTTTTAAGTCAAACCCCGGTGAAGGCGTGTTTGTGTTGGGGGGGGAGCGGCGGTGGAAGTGAAGAAGAGGAGGGGGTGGGGAAGCCGCGGTCGCGGGGGAGCGGCGGGGCGGGGGGCGCCGCGCTGCCCCCTCCTTTATTTGCGCCACGAAGCGGTTTGCGTTCGGAGCCGCAGCTCTTTTGTCAGCGCCGCGCTCGCCTCCGCCCCCACCCGGCCCGGGGCCGGGCGCCGCTCCGCCGGCCCGCCCGCCATCTTGCGGGGCGCGTGCGCGGGGCGGCGGCGCGGGGCGCGTGCGCGGGCGGGGCGGCGCAGGCGCGCGCGGGGCCCGGCGCAGGCGCGGCGGGCGCGGGGGAGGCTCCGCCGCGTCCCGTGTGAGGGGAGCCCGGCACAAAATGGCGGCGGGGGGGCGGGCGCTGCGCGCGGGGGGGGCCGGCCGGTGACCGCGCCGTCAGCCGCCGCCTCCCGAGCTAGCGGGACGGGGCCCTACGCGTTCAGGGCGGCGAAAGGTCGCGCTGACGGTTGGGCGCCGCTTCCCGCCGTCTCTCCCTCGGCCCGGCGTAGTGCGGCCGCCGCTTCCCCGCCCCGCCGCCGCGGAGGGCCCTGCCACCGCCTCCTCCTCCTTCTTCTTCTCCTGAGGATCCGCCGCGTAGGCCCCGCCGGGCTGAGAGCGGAGCGGGGAGAATCGCGCCGCCGCCGTCGCCGCCGCCGTCCGTGCGGCCCGGCTGGGCGAGCAGGGCGGGAAGATGGCGGCGGGCGGCGGAGGCGGCGGCCGGGCCTCCTCCTCCTCCTCCTCGGCCGCCGCCTCCTCGTCTTCGGCCGGCGCGCTGGAGGCCTCGCTGGATAGGAAGCTGCAGGCGGTAACCAACACGATGGAGTCCATCCAGGGCCTCTCCTCCTGGTGCCTGGAGAACAAGCGGCACCACAACACCATCGTCTACCACTGGATGAAGTGGCTGCGTCGCTGTGAGTGCGGGGCCAAGGCGGGCGCGGGGGGGGGGGAGGCGGGACGGGACACGGCGACACCGGGACCCGAGGGCCCTGGAGCCAGAGAAGAGACCGGCAGCGGAGACGTGAAGTCTAGGTGGGACGACACGGGAGCGACGGCCGGGCACCGTCCCTCATGCTCGGGCAGGTGCTTGCCCGTGTCCCCCGACCCCTCGTCCCGCTCCACCCCGTGCCTGTCACGGCCGGAGCCGAGGCTGTCGGCCGCCACTGGTTGCAGTTAGGGGTCTGCGGTGGGGAGGGGAGATGGGGGGCGGCGTGTGTGGCCGTGCTGGAGGGTTTAGACCCGACGTCGAGTAGGGAGCTGAAATCTGCTGCTCTCCGAGCTCTCGGGGATCTGTCAGCCCTGCGTGGTCCCGGGGCTGCTGCTCAGCATCACCTTGTCGCGCTTAGCCAACCCTAAGCTGCGTGTCTGCACCTTCATCCTCCTGGATTCTGTTTGTGGTCCTCTAGGCTCTCCTAAAACGCTGCTTTGAGACCTGGGGAGAGGGTGCAGGGAGCGATGCTCCCAGCGCTGTAGTGGCAGGGGCCTGCGGTGCTCCCTTCCGTGGGCACAGCAGCCTGTTGTGGGCGTTCAGAAGTGCTGGGTGCCAGGGTTTTGGTGACGCTGCGGTGACCCAGGGGTGGGAAACCTCGGGGGCTTTTGTGTGTAAACACAGTGGTGTTCCCTCTGCTGGTCTGCTGCCGTGGGAAGGTTTTGCCTGTTGTCGCGGGAGCTTTGCAGGGAGGCGAAGGTGCTGTGCCCACCCCGGAGCCTAGCTTTGTGCTTAGCCTTTTGTGAACTTTGGGTTAGTTGCTGTTCTCTGTCAGGGTCCTTCTTGCAGAACGTGGAGAGCCCTTTTTTCCCCCCCCCCCCGCCTAGATTCTGATTCATGTTTTCTCCTGTCCATGCACTGTATGCTTAGAGTAAGGTAAGAGCTTGAGGGCTGCTCTCTGGTCCATACCCACCTGCTGGTGGGGAGAAGCTGGCCCTGGTCCATCTTGCCTTGCCGTTGTTTTCCACCTCTGCTGGAAATCCTCTGGCAGCCCTTATCACCAGGAGGGTTCTGTGGGGCTGTTTTCCCTCCTCTCCTCCCTCTTGCCTTGCACACTCCCCTCCAAACTAAATCTAGCTCCTGTCTGGCCTTGGGATGTGAGAACGCCTCTGGACTTTGTGTCCCTTGTCGCAGTTGCCATTCTGGCTCCTCTTGAACCTCACTGTAGGTCAGGCTCAGCCCAAGGCAGTTGCTCCATCCCTGCCTGTACCTCGGAACAGGGCCTCGCTTTGCCTGGCCCCTGGCTCCTAGAGCAGGGACTCTTCTTCCCTGCCCTCCTGCCCCTTCTCCATGGCTGACACTCAGCTCTTGGCCAAGGCAGCTGAGCTTCCAGAGAAGCTGCTTTAGTACTGCCCCTACCTTTCTCCTTCCCTCCTTCCCAGGAGTTGTTTAGTTGTTCCCACTTTGATGCTTTGCCCCTTCCTTGGCTGCCTGTGTCCACTCCTGGGCTGTCAGCTCCTGTGCCTGAGCTCTTGGTACCAGCCTGGACCTCTGGGTTTGTTTTGTCACGAGCTCTTCAGGGCTTTCCTAGTGCAGCCCTCACAAAGGTCCCCTCTCAGTGCTTGTCTAAGTTCCTCCTTGCACATCTTACCCAAGGTACCACCTGACCCAACCCCTGACAGTGGCCAAGATGCTGCTGTACCCCAGCCCCTGCTGTTGTTGGTTCCCCCCCCCCAGCTTTTCCCTTCCTTTCCCCATTCTTTGCCTCCAAGACCTCACAGCTTCCACCCATGCTGTCACACAGGTGGTGGTGTGTCAACATGTGAGGTAAATTGGACTTGTGCACAGGTTGGTGGAGGTGGTGGTGGTCCTGGAGCTGAGCTAAAGGCTGGGCTGGGCCCAGCTACGAATCCTTGTGCCTTGTGGCTGTTTTCTCTCTGATTTAAGCCAGGACAGGCCAAGAGCAGTGGAGAGGTCGTTCAGCCCTCAGGCAGGAGCAGCTGCATGATGTGGTTAGAATCCCTTGCACAAAGTGGATCTTGGACCCAAAGGTGTTTGATTTTGATTGTTTTGGGGATTTTTTTAATAGAACCACAGAGTTGTTTGGGTTGGAAAAGACCACCAAGGTCATCTGAGTCCAGCCGTTGGCCCGGGGCCGCTGAAGTGACTTTGTGCAAAGGACAGGCTGAGGGGAGGTGGCTTCAGCCTGGAAAAAGCTGGGTTGAGGTGAAACAGGAGGAAATTCTTCCCTCTGAGGGTGGTGAGACACTGGAGCAGGCTGCTCAGAGAAGCTCTGGTGGCTCCCAAGCTGGCAGTCTCCAAGGCCAGGTTGGATGGGGCCTGGGCTGGTGGAAGGTGTCCCTGCCCGGGGCAAGGCGCTTGGCAGGAGGTGATCTTGAGGCTCCCTTCCCAGCTGCGCTCTGGGGTTTGTGTGCCTCAGGAAAACTGGTTTGAAATCACACATTGGGAATGGACCATCCAGGCAGCTGAGTCTGAGGAGCTGACAGCACTTAGTAAATATGTTGATAAGCCTTGGCTAATTAGCAGGAGGTGTCTGAAGGGGCTGTGGAGGTCTCTCTCCTACCTGCAGCCAGTGTGGGCTGCTCCCTGGTAGCGCTGCCTGTCTCAGAGACCATTTTAGGCCCTCACAGCTTAAGCAAAGGGTCAGCTCGAGGTGGTGGCTCTTAGAAAACGTGAGTAAGTGGCCCCTAACTCATTGAGTGAGTGATGGCTCCGAGTCAGGAACCCAAGAGGTGATGCTGGAGCTTTGGCAAGCAGAGCAGAGCCATGCTCTGGAGCTGCTCCCCGTCAGAAGCTGGTGCTGGTTTGTGTCTGAGCTCCTGCTGTGGGCGAGGCTGATCGCTCTGGCTGTGAGCTGCCCTTTCAGGAGGACAGGGATGCAGGCACAGTGGCTTTTTGGGGTCCTTTCTATGCCCAGGCCAGAGTCAGGGCTTGATGCTACCAGACCTTTTTGGTTTGGGAAGACCTGGAGACGTTTCCCAAGTGGATTTCCTCTCGAGCCTTCACCCTTCGGCCTCGCCTTGGGACGCTCCGTTGATGGAAGCGCCGCAAACCCTCCAAAGCCAGGCACTCCAGATGCTGTTACCAAGAGCTGGCTGGTGGGACTGCTTCTGCTTGGTGAGCCTTGACTTTCCTCTCTCTCTTTAGCTGCCTTTCCTCATCGGCTGAACCTGTTCTACTTGGCCAACGACGTGATACAGAACTGCAAGAGGAAGAACGCCATCGTCTTCCGCGACACCTTCGCCGAGGTGCTCCCGGAGGCAGCCTCGCTGGTGAAGTAAGTGACAGAGCTGGGAGAGAGCCTGGGTGGCCCTCCAGAATGGGAATTCACCTTCTGACAGCTCCAGGCGCCGTAGAAACCTCAGCAGAACTTAGGTTGGACCATTGGGTTTGAGCTTCTCAACGAGGGCTGTGCCGGGGCCGGTGTGGAGAGGGTTAATTCACAGTAGGGGGTCGGGGGAGGTTATCCTGGGAAGTGGGGAAGGGGCAGAGGTTGTGGTGTGCAGGCACCAGAGGCTTGCTGCTGCTGGGAGGGGACAGGGGGAGACTCAGGGAAACCCTCACAGCAAAGAGGGGTGTAAACAAGGAGGACATCTTTGTGGTCCACCATGAGAAGGAGCGTTGCAGATGCCAGGCTGATCCCTCTGTGAGCTGCTGGCTGACTGCAGTGCTTCCAAAATAGTTCTGTTGAAGGTAACCAGCTCTCACAAGGCAACCTCTTCCAGTGTCTCCCCACCCTCATTGTGCAGAGCTTCCTTCTGATGTCCAACTTAAACCTCCCCTGCTCCAGTTTCAAACCTCTGCCCCTTGTCCTATCGCTCCAAGCCTTTCCAAACAGCTTCTGCTGTAGGTCTCTTTCTGATACTGAAATGTAGCTCTAGGGGTTCTCCCTGGAGCCTCCTCTTCTCCAGGCTGAACAGCCTGTCCTTGTATGAGAGGCTCTCCAGCCCCCTGATCATCTTTGTGAGCCTCCTCTGGACCCTGCTCCAGCAGGTCCAAAGGTTCAGGTGGTCTTGGTGAAGGTCCCTCCTGACCCAAATGGTTCTGTGAAGCGCCCTTCCCACAAGGTGCTGCCAAAGGTTGTGGTGCAGCTGCTTTGCTCTGGGGTTTTGAGCTTGGCCATGGTGCCAGCTGCTACCCAGATCCCACAGGGAGCAGCTCTAGCAGCTCTGCTTTCCAGGTGGAGTTTGTGATCCTGAGCTGGAGTCCTCTGAGCAGTCATAGGTTAACAGAATGGTTGAGGTTGGAAGGGACCATAAAGTTCATCTGGTTCCAACCCCCTGCCATGGGCAGGGACACCTCCCACCAGCCCAGGCTGCTCAAGGCCTCATCCAGCCTGGCCTTGAACACCTCCAGGGAGGGGGCAGCCACAGCCTCTGTGGGCAACCTGTGCCAGGGTCTCCCCACCCTCACTCTCCAGAATGCCTTCCTAATATCCAGTCTAAACCTACCCTCCCCGAGCTTCAGTCCATTCCCTCTGGGATTATCCATTCCAGAATCACAGGCAGGGGCAAAAGAAAAACCCACCAGCTGTGCTCTTCTTTTTTAGGGATCCATCTGTTTCCAAATCTATTGAAAGAATCTTCAAAATCTGGGAGGACAGAAATGTGTACCCTGAGGAGACCATTTTGGCACTGAAAGAAGCTCTGAGTAAGTTGCTCAGCCTTTGCATTTCTTCCCTTGCAAACCAACCTGGGTGGTGACACAGAATGTCCCTGGAGTCATTGAGTGAAAGGAGTTTCACCTGCTTGTCTGTGCTTCCTGCCTTCACAGCCAGCCCAGGCTTTAAAGCAGTGAGTTGCTTTACCTGAATTCACAGCTTTTGTGCCTCTCCAGAGCCAGCTCTGCCTCCTTTCTCATGAGCTGGAGTAGTTCCAGCTGAGAGTCAACAGAACACGAGGGGGAAAGTGCTCCTACAAGTCCCTGAACGAGGTCAAGGCCTTGTGTCCCTGCCTCTGCCTCTTGGGGTCCCTGGCTCTCTGCCTTTGAGTTCCACCTCAGCAATCAGTTGGTTTTATTACTGATGGTTGTGGAGTAGGAAAGAGGCTGGAAGCAGAACTCGAGGGGGAAAGGGTCCTTGAGTACCTTCTGGACTCTGCTTCAAAGCCCAAGCGGCCTGGGAGCAGCCAGAGGGAGCCCAGTCCAGCTGTCAGCCGATACTCAAATACTTGAAGGGAAGGAGTCCAGGGATTTGCTTCACTTGGTCACACCACTGGGAGCTGAAAGTGCTTCAGGAGGTCCTCACAGGTGGCTCTTGAGAGGCAGGAGAGAGGCAAGGTCTGAGGTCCAGGCTGTGGCAGGTGGAAAGGCTTCAGCTGGGTGTTGCATGTGGAGCAGTGTGAGGTTCAGGTGTGTGTCCTGAAATGCCTGACTTGTGTCACTTGGAAACCAACCAAAACCCCCTTCCAGTCCCTCCTCAAGCAGGTGGTGTGGCTGTCTTCCCAGCCTGAAAGGCTTGGCCTGGGGAGCCCTGCTGCAAGAGCTGAGTGGTGTGGGTTCATTTCTGATGCTGGTTTTGTGGGGTTTCTTTTATCCCATCCCCCTCACACCTTTGTTTTATTCTCCTCCTGACTGTGCTTTGTTTTGAACTGTCTCTCAGTGCTGAGGGCAAACAGAAACTTGATTTAAAACTGGAAGACCACCCAGCAGGTTGCTGTATCCCTGAGTAAACTTTCAGGTTCTCTTGGGCATCCAGCAAGCTCACCAGAGGAAGTTGGTCAAGGCATTTTAAAGCAAATTTCTGTTCACTCTGACTGTCTGGCACCCCAAACACAAAAGGGGCAAAAAAAAACCCCAGAGATTTCTTCAAAGGAATTTCTCCCTCCCCCCATTAATGCCAGACTGCCCCCAAAAAAAAGAAAACACCAAAAAACCAAAAGAAAATGAAATGTTTTCCAGGTACCACTTTCAAAACTCAGAAGCAGCTGAAAGAAACTCTGAACAAACAACCGAATAAGCCGTGGAAGAAAGCTCAAAGTAAGGAACCAATGTGAACTCTCTGACCTGGTGTAGAAAGAGCAGAAGAGAGGCTGGCCCAGGCTGGCCACAGTGCCTGGAGAAATCATCAGCCAGCAGCACACATCTTCCAGGCTTGGCAAAAGGCCTTCCAGGCTGGCTTGGCAAGGCCTTCCCAGCCTTGCAGAGCCCCTTCCAGGCTTGCTTACAGGCTTGCTCATGGATCCCCTTCCAGGCTTGCTCGGCAAGGCCTTCCCAGCCTTGCAGAGCCCTTCCAGGCTGGCTTGGCAAGGCCTTCCAGCCTTGCAGAGCCCCTTCCAGGCTGGCTTGGCAAGGCCTTCCCAGCCTTGCAGAGCCCCTTCCAGGCTAGCTCATGGATCCCCTTCCAGGCTTGCTCACAGAGCCCCTTCCAGGCATGTCAAAGCCCTTCCAGGCTTGCTTGGCAAGGCCTTTCCAGCCTTCTAGAGCCCCTTCCAGGCATGTCAAAGCCCTTCCAGGCTGGCTTGGCAAGGCCTTTCCAGCCTTCTAGAGCCCCTTCCAGGCTGGCTTGGCAAGCCTTCCCAGCCTTCTAGAGCCCCTTCCAAGCATGTCAAAGCCCTTCCAGGCTGGCTTGGCAAAGCCTTTCCAGCCTTCTAGAGCCCCTTCCAGGCATGTCAAAGCCCTTCCAGGCTGGCTTGGCAAGGCCTTTCTAGCCTTGTAGAGCCCCTTCCAGGCTTGTCAAAGCATTTCCAGCCTTGTAGAGCCCTTCCGGGCTTGTCAAAGCCCTTCCAAGCTAAAACTGTAAAGCACCAAGGAGTTGTGGCTCAAGAACCACTTTTTAAAGGACTGAAGTGGAAAAAAGAAGCCCAAACAACTAAATATGAACAAGGAGGTTGTGGACAGTAGAGGAAAGAGCTGGTGGCACCTCTTGGAACTGGCCTTAGACTGGTGAGAGCTGGAGAGAAGACAGAGACACAGGTGCTGTGGCAGCACCTTTGTGCTCAGGAACACAGCAGCAGCAAACTAGGTGCTAAGAGCAAAGCAAACTGGAAGCTGGCAGTGCAGATGAAGAGCTTTGGCATCTGAGAGCAGAGTCTAGCAGGAAACACCTTGGTCATGTCCAGATCTGCCTGATGTCCTCACACCCTAAAGTCTTGAGTGGTCTCTAAAGCCAGGTGGTGGAAAACCTTAGGTGTGAGATGTGCTCAGGAGTGCTGAGTTCAGGTGATGGACAAAAGGCTTTGGAGGCTTTTGTTGCTTGGCTTAGCAGCAGGAGCTGCTCTCCCAAACACAAACATGTTGTGCTCAGCATGGCTGAAGGGTTTGGGTGGTTCACTGAGCAAATGCTCTCCTGGAAGGGGTTGGCTTGCTTTGGAGAAGCCCTTTAAGCTCATCCAGTCCAACTCTTCTCTGACTTCACCAAGCCATGGCCCTCAGCAGCACAGCTCTGTGGCTTTGAAATCCCTCCAGGGATGGGGATTCAGCCACCTCCCTGGGTAGCCTGTTCCAGGCTTTGAGAACCTTTTCAGTGAAGAAGATTCTTCTCATGTCCAACCTAAACCTCCCCTGGGGCAACTTGAGGCCACTTCCTTTCCTCCTGTCACTTATTCCTTGGGAGAAGAGCCCAATCCCAGTTAGCTCCAGCCTCATTTCAGGGAGCTATAGAGAGCCAGAAGGTCTCCCCTCAGGCTTCTTTGCTCCTGCCCTGTCCCCAGCCCAATGGATTTAGTGTCTCTTGATGGTGGGATCCATTCCCCCACCTCTCTGAGTTGCCTACCAGAGCAGATGTCTGAGAGTTTAAGGTTGAGAGCCTGGGAGGGACCAGAAGGAGACCCCATCCAAAGGAAGCTGTGGGCTGTGTCAGCTCTCAGGAATCTCCTCCTGGGGAGGTGTTAGCTGCTGGGGTAAAGCTGTTAGATGGAGCCTTGCAGGGCCTTGCCTGCCCTGTGGGGCACAGCACACTCCTGCATCCCTCACTGAAAGCAGGAGGATCATTTGGGGGGGGGGGGGTGTGACCACGTCCCAGCCAGCTAACAGCCAGAGCACTGAGGCACAGCTCTGGGGAGGGGAAAGTGTCAGGAGTGACAGCAGCCCTGCAAGCCTTCTGTTGGATTAGGCTAAATAGTTGTTGTCAGAAATGTTCTTCTGTGACTTCTCTGGAGTCAGGGTTGGGTTCCTCAGGGTCCTGATTGTTTGTCTTCTGTCTTTATGCCAACAGCATCCACGAACCCGAAAGCTGCTCTGAAGTCCAAGATTGTTGCTGAATTCAGAGTAAGTCCTGGGGTGCCAGAATGGCTCAGGTTGGAGGGGCCCTCAGAGATCACCTGCTCCAACCTCCCCACCCCACCATGGGCCAGGGACACCTCTCAACTAGACTCAGCTGCTCAAGGCCTCATCCAACCTGGCCTTGACCAGCCCCAGGGAGGAGGCAGCCAACCTGCCTGGGCAGCCTGTTCCAGAGTCTCACCACCCTGGCACTGAAGAACTTCTCCCTCAGCTCCACTCTAACCCTGCTCTGCCTCAGCTTCAAACCATTCCCCCTTGGCCTGTCTCTAGACCCCCTCATTAAAAGTCCCTCTGCAGCCTTCCTGTAGGATCCCTTCAGGGATTGGAAGCAGCTCTAAGGTCCCCCCAGAGTCTTCTCTTCTCCAGACTGACCGACCCCAGCTCCCTCAGCCTGGCCTCAGCAGAGGTGCTGCAGCCCTTGACTCACCCTTGTGCTTTCCCCTGGACTTGCTCCAAGTCTGCAAGTGGAAGCATCCAACCTTCTACCCAATACCTCCATGACCACTAAACTCTGTCCCCAGGTGCCACAGCTCCTTTGTTTTACTCAGTAGAAGACATTTGTTACTCTGAGGGTGGTGAGAGCCTGTCCCAGGCTGCCCAGAGAGGTGGCAGAAGCCCCATCCCTGGGACCATTCCAGGTCAGGATGTCTGGGGCTCTGAGCACCCTGCTCTGGTTGGGGATGTCCCTGCTGACTGCAGGGGCTTGGACAGGCTGAGCTCTGAAGGTCCCTTCAACCCAAACTGTGATTCCTGTGAACTGCAGCCCTGCCCTTGCCTGAGCCCACTGCTCTGTTCACCTTGGGGGTTAAAACCCCCAGGGATCCATCCACAGGGCTGCTCTCCTCTCGCCCTCAGCTTGCTTTGTCCATTAACTCTTCCAGGGAATGTGCTGAGGATGCTTTTCCTGTCTGATTTGTTTTGCAGCCCCAGTCTCTGATTGATGAGTTGCTGTTGTATAAACGCTCAGAGGATCAGATTGAGCTGAAAGAGAAGCAGCTCTCCACCATGAGGGTGGATGTGTGCAGCACAGAAACACTGAAATGCCTCAAAGGTAAAGACATCCCAGGCCCAACCTGACCAAAGGAGGTGGGAGTGGAAGTTTCAGGAGCTCCTGGGTCTGTTGAGCCTTAGCCTGGAATCAGGCTCTGCCTGTGAAAGCCAACATGTCACAGTGTGGTTAAGAACCACCAAGCAGGAGCCTAAAAGCTCCAAGTGTTCATCTGAACAGCAAATTTGGTCTAGGTCTAAAATCTTCAAATGTTAGTTTGAACCTCTTCATGGAGATCATGCCCTCCAGCCCCCCTGCTCCAGCAGGGCACCCACAGCAGCTTGCCCAGGAGCACAGTAGCCAGGGGGGGTTGGAAGTTCTCCAGACAAGGAGACTCCACAACCTCTCTGAGCAGCCTGCTCCAGGCCTCCAGCACCCTCACACCAAACAACTTTCTCCTCCTGCTCAGCTCCAACCTCCTGGGGTGCAGTTTGTGCTCCTTGCCCTGTCCCTGGGCACCACTGAGCAGAGTCTGGCCCCAGCCTCTTGCCCCCCACAGCCCCTTTAGCTCTTGCTGAGCTTTGATCAGATCTTCTCTGGGGCTGCTTTTCTCCAGGCTCTCAGCCCCAGGCAGCTCTCAGCCTTTGCTCCTCACAGGGCTGCTCCAGGCCCCTCAGCAGCTTCCCATCCTCCCCTGGAGGCTCCTCACAGGCCTGCTCCCAGGCCATCTGCAACTGGGAAGCTCAGAACTGGCCCCAGCACTCCAGATGAGGCCTCCCCAGGGCAGGGCAGAGCAGAGGGGCAGGACAACCTCCCTTGGCCTCCCTGAATGCCTCCAGCAGACCATTGGGGCCTTCTTGGCCTCAGTAGCCACATTCCATCTGAAGAGGAAGAGGAATTGTGCTGAGGAGTGCAGCCTTGGGAATGGGTGTTGGCAGTGAGGGTAACTCTCAGATGGCAACCCCCAAGGTCTTAGGAACTCTTGGGACATGGAACTTCCCCCTTGGTGCTGCTGGAGCTGGTTTCCCATGGGGCAGCTTCCTGACCTGTGCTGTTAAAATCTCCTTGCAGACAAAACAGGAGGAAAGAAGTTCTCCAAGGAGTTCGAGGAAGCCAGTTCAAAGCTGGAGGAGTTTGTGAATGGCTTGGACAAGCAAGTGAAGAATGGCCCCTCACTCACAGAGGCTCTGGAGAATGCTGGCATCTTCTATGAGGCACAGTACAAGGAGGTCAAGGTGGTAGCAAATGTGAGTAACCTTGCCCTAGGTGCATGTGAACTGGAGGGAAACAAAGCAAGCAGAGCAGCCCCCAAGAAAGTCCAGGCCCCAAAGCTGCAGCCTGCTTGTCAGAGAGCAGAGTGAGAACAGCTTGGGATCACTGGGAGAAGGTTTAGCTCCCCCTTCCTTTGTGTGCAAGTCACCCTGGAAAGCTGAGCTCCTAACTGCAGAGGCCTCACAGGGTGCAAAGGATTGGGAATGCAGAGGAAGCTTCTTCAGGGAGGTGCCTGAGGCACCCTCCGCTCCTGGCAGAGCCACTCAGCCCCATGCCTTTGCCTTCCAGGCCTATAAGACGTTTGCTAACCGAGTGAGCAACCTGAAGAAGAAGCTGGACCAGCTGAAGGCCACCCTTCCTGACCCAGAGGAGTCTCCTGTCCCCTCTCCCAGCATGGATGCCCCATCCCCAACCGGCTCCGAGTCCCCGTTCCAGGGGATGGGGGAGGAGGAGGCCTCGCGGTCTCCGGCCGGGGCAGGCCGCAAGCCAGGCTCTCCGGAGGCCGTGACGGATAACCGGGATGTGGAGGACATGGAGCTCTCTGATGTGGAGGATGATAGCTCCAAAATCATTGGTAGGTGCTGTGGGGTGGGGTGGAAGGGACAGCAGAGGGGTGGGGTGGAAGGGACATGGAGGGGGCACAGCCCCTTCCAGCCGTGCTTGGGCTGCGGTCTTGTCGGGCTGGGAATTGGTGCTGCTGTTGGGCTTCCACAGATTCATGGAATGGGTTGGGTTGGGTTGGAAGGGACTTCAAAGATGATCCAGTTCCAACCCCCTGCTATGGGCAGGGACACCTCCCTCCAGCCCAGGCTGCTCAAGGCCTCAAAACACCTCCAGGGAGGGGGCAGCCACAGCCTCCCTGAGCAGCCTGTTTCAGGGTCTCCCCACCCTCACCGTCAAGAATTTCTTCCCCCTCTCCAGTCTCAGTCTCCCCTCTCCCAGCTCAAAGCCATTGTCCCTCATCCTGTCACTCCCAGCCCTTCTCAAAAGTCCCTCCACAGCTCTGCTGAGGTCCCCTTCAGGCACTGGAAGGCTGCTCTGAGGTCTCCCTGGAGCCTTCTCCAGGCTGAACAGCCCCAGCCCCCTCAGCCCGTCCCCATAGGGGAAGTTCTTCAGCCTCTGATCATTTTCATGGCCGCCTCTGGAGCCTCTCCAACAGTTCCATGTCTTTGGTGGGGGTCAGGCAGCAGAACTGGAAGCAGTGCTGCAGGTGTGGTCTCAGCAGAGCCGGGGGGCAGAATCCCTTCCCTGGTCACACTGCTTTTGATGCAGCCCAGGGCATGGTTGCCTTCTGGGTTGCACATGACCAGTGCCAGCTGATCTTTTGATCTCCTGCCCTGAAAAAAGCAGGAACATCCCAATGTGACCATGGTGGTTCCCATCTGCCAGAGTGCTGCTCAGGCTGTGGGGATCAGACAGGCCAGGTGATGAGGATCCTGCTGAAATCCTGCACCCAAAGCCATTCTTGACTGACAGTTCTGCTCTTGTTCTCTCTGATGCAGTGGAAGAGAGGAAGGAGAAGCAGACAGCACCAGCTGCAGTGCCCACCAAGGCTGAAAGTGTCCCCAAAGTGGTTCCTTCAAGCACAGCAGCTGGCACCACCTCAGTGACAGTGACGATGCCTGCCCCGACCCCTGCAACCCCTCCGGCTCCGAAGGCAGCAGGCACGGTGCCCATCCCTCCCTCACCAGCACTGGCCTTGCCCAACCTGGCCAACGTGGACCTGGCCAAGATCAGTTCCATCCTCAGCAGTTTAACTTCTGTAATGAAGAACACAGGTGAGTGCTGAGGCTCTCCCAAGGGCTAACAGCTTGAGTTCTGGTTTGTAACCTCTTAGAGCTTGAATTGTCTCAAAATAAAGATGAATGAGTTGATGCTTAAGTCCTCGAATCCCAGCATGGTGGGGTGGGAAGGGACCCCTGCACATCATCTCCCCCAGCCCCCCTGCTCCAGCAGGGCACCCACAGCAGCTTGCCCAGGTGCACAGTGGCCAGGGAGGGGCTGGAAGCTCTCTAGACAAGGAGACTCCACAACCTCTCTGGGCAGCCTGCTCCAGGCTTCCAGCACCCTCACACCAAACAACTTTCTCCTACTCAGCTCCAACCTCCTGGGGTCCAGTTTGTGCCCTTTGCCCTGTCCCTGGGCACCACCGAGCAGAATCTGGCCCTAGCCTCTTGCCCCACAGCCTTTAGCTCCTGCTGAGCATTGCTCAGATTCCCCCTGGGGCTGCTGTCAGCCCCAGGGCTCTCAGCCTTTGCTCCTCACAGAGCTGCTCCAGGCCCCTCAGCATCTTCCCAGCCTCCCCTGGACTCACTCCAGTAGCTCCCAGTCTCTCTACAACTGGGGAGCCCAGCACTGGGCCCAGCACTCCAGATGAGGCCTCCCCAGGGCAGAGCAGAGGGGCAGAAGATCCTTGCCCTGCTGGCCACAATCTTCTGAGTGCCTCTTGGTCACCAGGGCACCTGCTGGCTCGTGGGCAGCTTGTTGTCCCCCAGCACTCCCAGGTCCTCTGCAGAGCTGCTTCCCAGACAGTCACCCCCTCACCTGTCCTCCTGGGGAGGTTGTTCCTCCCTAAGAGCAGGACCCTCCACTTGCCCTGGTTGATCTTCTTGAAGTTCCTCACCCTTAACTCTCAGCCTAGCCAGGCCTCTGCATGGATAAGTTGCTGCTTCAGAGATGTGGCTCAGTCTCTGTTGGCTTCGTGAGCCTCTCCTCTCTCACCCTCTGGAGCTCTGCCTGTGTTGTGTCTGGAGCCTGATGACACAACGTACGTGAGTGGTGTCTGCTTCCGTCCTAGGTGTCAGCCCTGCCTCCAGACCTTCTCCAGGAACCCCAACAAGTCCCACAGCTCTTACAAGTGGCCTGAAGACTCCCATCATGGGGACTCCATCTGCTCCTTCAAATCCCTTGGCAAATATTCTCTCCAAGGTGGAGATAACTCCTGAGAGTATTTTGTCTGCGCTCTCCAAAACCCAGACTCAGACTGCACCAGCACTGCAAGGTACTGGGGTGGGCTTTGAGGCAACCCTTGTCCAGTCCTGTGTCCAGGTCTGGGCTCCTCAGTTCAAGAAGGACATTGAGAGGATTGAAGGTGTCCAGAGAAGGGCAACAAAGCAGGGGAGGGGTCTGGAGCACAGTCCTGTGAGGAGAGGCTGAGGGAGCTGGGCTTGCTTAGCCTGGAGAAGAGGAGGCTCAGGGGAGACCTTCTTGCTCTCCACAACTATCTGGAGGGAGGTTGTAGCCAGGTGGGGGTTGGTCTCTTCTCCCAGGAACCCAGCACCAGAACAAGAGGACACAGCCTCAAGCTGCACCAGGGGAAGTTTGTCTGGGGGTGAGGAGAAAGTTCTTCCTAGCAAGAGTAATTTGCCCTTGGAAAGTGCTGGCCAGGGAGGTGGTGGAGGCCCTGGAGGGGTTCAAGAAAGGTTTGGATGTGGCACTTAGAGCCATGGTTTAGTTGTCAGGAGGTGTTGGGTCCTAGGTTGGACTTGATGATCTCTGAGGTCTTTTCCAGCCTGGTTGATTCTGTGATGATTTAACTGGGGATTTGGTGGCAGTGGCCATGCTGAGACCTGCTGCTGAGCTTATCCTGATCCCCAAAGGAAGGGAGGAAAACTCATGTGGGAGTTTCTTTCACCTCTGGCAAGTGAAGATTTGGAGATTGAAATGGTTGGGAAGAAATTCTTTCGAGTGAGGGTGGGAGGACCTTGGAATAGGCTGCCCAGGGAGGTTGAGGATGCCTCCTCCCTGGAAGTGTTGAAAGCCAGGTTGGGTGAGACCTTGAGCAGCCTGGGCTGGTGGGAGGTGTCCCTGCCCATGGCATGGGGTTGGAGCTGGATGATCTTGAAAGTGCCTTCCAACCCAACCCATCTGAGTATTCTGTGGCCAGCTGGAGCCTCTGGTGAAAGCTTGCACCGGGCTGGGTGCTGACCTCAGCCTTCACCCTGCCTAAACCCAATTGTTTTCCCAGGTAAAACCTGTGGGGCAGCGACCCACAGGAGATGCCTCCTGCCCCCCTTGGGTTGCCTCTTCTCTTCCCTGAGTGCCTGAGCCCAGCATTGTTTGTTCCAGGTCTGTCATCCCTGCTGCAGAGCGTGGCTGGAAACAGCGTTCAGTCGAGCGACGCCGCGCCGCAGAGCACTTCGGCCTCGCCAGCCAACACGACCGTCCCTTGCCTGAAGGGCAGGAATGTTCCTCCCAATCCTCAGTCCTTCATTTCCAAAGGTTTTGGTTACTCTCCAAACTCATCTACTGCTGAGGTCTCCTCCACTTCAGTTAATAAGGCTTCTGTTGGACACGCCCCAGGGCTGCCGAGCTCGGGTTTTAAGCCGCCGGCCAACTCCCTGGGCTTCCCCAGCTCCCACCCTCCCAGCCCTTCATCCCTGCTGCCAACGGAAACCTCCTTGGCTCAGTCCTCTGAGATTTCAAAAGCAAAGCTGGAATCTGAACCTCCTTCTCCGAGCCTGGAGATGAAGATCCACAACTTCCTGAAGGGAAACCCCGGGTTCAGCGGCCTGAACTTGAATATTCCCATTCTCAGCAGCTTAGGGTCCAGCATCACAACAGAGAGTCACTCATCTGACTTCCAGCGTGCTCCCACCAGCACTTCCCTGGACAACGTGGACGGGACGCCGGTGCGGGACGAGCGGAGCGGGACGCCCACCCAGGACGAGATGATGGACAAACCCTCCTCCAGCAACGTGGACACCATCTCCCTGCTCTCCAAAATCATGAGCCCTGGCTCCTCGACTCCCAGCAGCACCAGGTCGCCTCTGCAGAGCCGGGACGACGGATATTCCCAAGAGCTTCCCAACTCCGTGCACACCTACCGGCCCTTCGGCCTCGGCAGAGAGTCTCCAGCTGGTCTCTACAAGCAGCCTGCAGACAGCATGGAGATGCCCTCGTCGCTGGGGATGGACTCCTCCCAGGAGAAGTTTTACCCTGACACCTCCTTCCAGGAGGACGAGGACTACCGTGACTTCGATTACTCTGGCCCGCCGCCCTCGGCCATGCTGAACCTGGAGAAGAAGCCAACCAAGTCCATCCTGAAACCCAGCAAGCTCTCCGACGCCGCCGAGTACCAGCCGGTGCTGTCCAGCTACGGCCAGAGGTCGCAGGAGTTCGGGGTGAAGTCCTCCTTCCCCCAGGCCATGAGGTCCATCCTGGAGCAGAGCGAGAGCTGCGACCCGTTGGCGGCGTCCCCCGGCATGTACGGCAGCTACGGCCTGAGGGGCAGCGACTCCACCTCGGACGGCTCCCCCTCACCCAGCAAGAGCGAGGTGTTCTTCACCCCAGACTCCAACCACAACAACCTGAGCAAGTCAGGGGTGCACTCTGGCCTCTCGCAGAAGCAGTACCCAGACTCCCCCCACGCGCTCCCCCACCGCTCGCTTTTCTCCTCTCAGAACGCCCTCTCCAGCCCCGCGGGCCGAGCGCCGGCGGCCGGCGTGGAGAAGTCCTTGGCTTCCTCCATCTCTGCCACCTCCACCATCGAGTTCAAGAACATGCTCAAAAACGCCTCCCGGAAGCCCTCTGAGGAGAAGCATTTCGGCCCCCTGTCCAAAAGCAGCTCTGGAGATGGGGTGAGCTTGCCCGGGGCTTCCAAGGGCGAGCCGGAGGAGCACTACCGCATCGAGACCCGCGTCTCCTCCTCCTGCCTGGACCTGCCCGACAGCACGGAGGAGAAGGGGGCTCCCATCGAGACCCTGGGCTACCACAATGCCTCCAGCCGCGGGATGCCCGGGGAGCCCATCCAGACTGTGGAGTCCATCCGGGTGCTGGGCAAAGGGAACAGAGGACACGGGCGAGAGGCGAGCCGCGCGGCCACGGGCTGGTTCGAGATGGGCAGCGGCGGAGGTGCCTTCGACAACGGCCCCGCGGCCACGGCGGAGCTGCCTGGCATGGGGGGGTTCCCAGCGCCCTACAAGGAGCATGTGGCCCCCTTCCAGGAGAGCGTCAACAACTTCCGCACCAACAGCTTCAGCCCCGCGTTCGAGCACCACCTGCCGCCGCCCCTCGCGCCGCCCCCCATCGAGCACGCCGCTCCCTTCCCCCGGGAGCCGGTGGGGCCTCCCGCCGGGCCTCCCCCTCCCCCCGCCAAGGACCACGGCAGCCTCTTCCCGAGGGATCACTCGGTGCCCCCTCCCCGCATGCCGTCGGTGGATCACACCAACCCTTTCTCGAAGGAAACCTCTGCTCCCCTCTCCCTGCCCCTCGGCGTCCCCCCTCCTCCTTCTGTGGAGCACGCCGGGGTCCCCTTCCCCACGCCCCCGCCGCCCCCTGTCCCTGGGGAGCACGCGGGGGTCCCCTTCCCTACCCAACCGCCGCCAACCGGGGACCACAGCGCCGGTGGCCCCCCCTTCCCCGCGCCCCCCCCCATGGCGGTGGACCACCAAGGGACGATGAAAGAGCATTTCCCTGTGCACCCTGCACCCCGGGAGCCCTCGGCGCAGCCCCAGCAGCGGGACCACGCCGCGGCCCCCCTGTCCCGCTCCCGCGAGACCGTGGGGCTCACTCCCCTCCCCAGGGAGCAGCTGGGGGCTGCCCATTCCATGGGCCCCCCGGCTCACAGGGACGGCCGCGGGGGTGGGGCGGTGCTGGTCAGGACCCCCCGCGCTGACTTCAGGCCGCGGGAGCCTTTTGTTAGCAGAGACCCCTTCCATAGCCTGAAGCGGCCCCGGCCACCCTTTGGCAGGGGGGGGGCTCCTTTCTTTGCCCCCAAACGCCCCTTCTTCCCCCCCAGGTACTGAAGCTCCTGAGCTAATGCAGCTGGAGCAGCAGAGTTGCTTTTTTTTTTTTCACTTGGATTTCCCCTGATTTCTTTTCTTCTTTTTTTCTTGCCCTCCAGTGCCCCCTCTTCTCCCCCTCCCCCTTCCCCCCCCCCAAAATAACCTTCTCCTAAATTAAACATTTTTCTCTCTCTCTTTTTTTTTTTTTACCTGTTTTTTTTTGGGTTTTTTTGGTTTGTTTTTTCTGTTGGTTATTTCCCCCCAAGAGAATAGAAACAAAAACAAAACAAGCAAAACCGACAAGGAGAAATTACAAAGCAAGAACTGCAAACAACCCAAACGTTTTAACTCTCAAAAGAAGAAAGAAATCCCCCAACAACACCACCCCGCCTCCCCCCATCCCGGAAAGCCGAATCTCCCCTTCCCCCCCCCCACCCAGGACGATCATTTTGAAGTCCATCACCAACAGGCTGCTTTAGGGAGGGGCGAAGGGGCCAGAAGTGGCAGAGACATCCCCTCCTCCGCCCCCTCCCCCTCCCCGTGCCTTCCTCAATGCTTTTCCCCCCTCCAGGTGGCCAAAAAAAGCCTTCCCCAAACAGAGACAAAAAGGATCCAAACCACCACCCTTTGCCGATCCCTTCGGACTGTTTGGCTCCCCAGGAGCTCAGGGGGGACCCCTCAGACTGTGTGTCCCCCCCCTTACAACTCCCCCTGTTGTCCGTTGGTTGGTTCATTTGGGTTTGTTTTGGGTTTTGGTTGGGGTATTTTTTTTTGTGTCCCTGGGAACGCTGTTGACTTTCTACGTGTGTGTATATAACAATAATTAATGATCACTTTTTAATTCCATCTCGGATCGTTCAACCAGAGCCTGAGGGAGGTGGCTGGGGGGAGCCTCCCCCCCTCCACTTGCCTCACCCAGAGCTGCCGTGGCAGCTTTTATATGAAGTTGGAATTTGACTTGATTTTCATTTTTTCTTTGTTTTTTCCCCTTCCCCCCCTCCCCCTTTTTTTTTTTTTGGTTGGTTTTGGTTTATTTTGTTTTGCCTTTTTTTTTTCCCGTTGTTGTTTGGTTTTTTTTTAGTTGCTAGACTCCATCAGCTATGTTTGATAAAGGTGTAGGGTTCGATAGCCACATAAACATCACCAAAAAAAAAACCAAACCCCAGCAGCTGGTGCCTCTTTTCTTTCTGCGGTCGGGTCCCAGACGGGGGTAGAACTCCTGCGACCCTTACATCCCGGGACAGCGGGATGGGGGCGCTCAGTGCCCGTGCTTCGCCCCGGCGGAGCGAGGACCCCTGCGAGTCCAAGGCGCCCTCAGCGTGGGGATGGGGCCGAGCGCGCCGGGCCGGGTTTGAGCCCCCAGGCCCCGCCCCGAGGGAGATCTCATTGGTTAGTCGCCCTCTGGTCAAGCCTCGCGGGGAGGGGCGGGGGCTGTCGGCCGCTCACCATTGGCCGCCTGCAGCTCTGCTGGGGGATTGCCTGTCTGGTCCCGCCCCTAGCTGGAGACTCCGCCCCCGAGTACCCGACTTCCTGTCCGCGCCGGAAGGGGCGTGGCCTACCGCCATGCCTGTCTCCCGTGCCCCAGCCCGGCTGCTCTTCGCGGGAGTTCCGCGGCGACACCGGGTGCGCTCATACCCTCCCGATCCCCACCCCAACCCTGGACCCGCCCTTCCCGAGTCCTCCCCACCCTCCTGCATTCTCTCCGGAGGTCCTGACCCGCCCTGTTAACCTCCCGCCCTCAGGTCTCAGGTCCCGACTCCCGCCTCAACGAGAGCCTCCGTCTGTTCCAGCAGCTGCGGGCGGAGCAGGAGCAGCGGAATGGAGCTAGTACTGGGACCGGTCCCCCACCGGGGACTCCCATCCGCATCACCCTGCCTGGGGGCAGCCGCCTGCCCGGCCGGGCCCTGCAGACTACCCCTTTCCAGGTGGCCACGGAGCTGGGGTAGGCGCAGAGCCCGGCCGGGGGCAGCCAGGGTCAGCAGCAGGGTACCCACAAAGATCACCACAAAGTCAGCAGAATCCCCACGGCGCACCCACGGTGTCCGCAGCATCCCCGCAGCGTCACCCCTGTAGTCCCCACCGAGTCCCCAGGGTCCCCACAAGGTCCACAGGATCCCCATAGCGTCCGCATGGTATACCAAGGGTTCCTCGCAAGGCCCACAGGGTTCCCACAGCCTATGGTCCCTAGGGGGTCCCCCCAGCACCCGTGGTATCCCCGCTGTGTCCCTGTGATGTCCCCACAAGGACAGCAGGACGCCAGTGAGGTCCCTATCGTGTTCTCTGTAACCTTGCACCGTCCCTGAGGTCCCCACGAGGTCCCCATTGTTCCTGCAGTGTTGTCATGGCGGGGGGGGCATGTCTTTAAGGTGTCCTCAGCATCCCCCTAGTGTCCCTGTGATCCTCGCAATGTCCCTGCAAAGCCCCCACTGCCCTCGTGGTGTACCCACAGCGGTGGCCTGGCAGAGGCAGCCCTGGTGGCCCGGGTGAATGGGACCCTCCAGGACCTCGACCAGCCCTTGGCGAGCGACGCCAGCCTGGAGCTCCTCGACTTCTCCACGCCGGAGGGGCGGGCGGTGAGTCCCACGGGGACACAGGAGTGGCACCACAGCCCCCTCCCCTCACAGCCTGTCCCCCCACCCCGTGCCTTCCCTGTTCCCTCCTCAGGCTTTCTGGCGGTCGGGCGCCTGCGTGCTGGGTGCGGTGGCCGAGCAGTTCTTCAGGGCCACCTTCTGCGGCGCCCAGGCCACCGAGGATGGCTTCTTCTGTGACCTCCACATGGGGGACAGGTAAGGAGGGAGGGAGGGGAGGGAAGGGAGGGGACACAGAGGGTGTCCCCCGCGGGGCACAGCGTCCCCAGCCTGTCGCCGTGCCCGCAGGACGGTGCAGCGCAGCGAGCTGCCGGCGCTGGAGGACGCCTGTGCCGCCTTCGCCCGCGCCGGGCACCGCTTCCAGCGTCTGGAGGCCACCCGCCGGCAGCTCCGTGAGCTCTTCCAGGTGACAGCCTGATGGCCTGGCCCCTCCCTGGCCCAGGATGGGGCAGAGGCCCTCAGCCTGGGGACATCAGGACCCTCCTGCCTGGGGTTGTGGACTAGGGGGATGTTAAACAGGGACCGGAGTCACCTTCTGTGGCTGCCACCTGTGCTGCTGCCGCCCCCTTGGTGTGCCCCAGCCTCAGTCCTGCCCCACCCCCCCTCCCCAGCTCAGCGTCACCTTCCCTTGGCGTGACCCACACCACTGTCACCCACCTTGTCTGGCACGCTGTCACCTTGCTTCGGTGTCACCTGTGCCTCTGTCACCCACCTCAGTGTCCTGTTGCCCCCAGCACAACAGCTTCCAGCTGCAGCAGATTGAGGAGGAGGTGACGTCCCCCACAGCCACTGTCTACAGGTGAGTGGGGGGCAGGTGGTGGAGACAGGGCCTGTGGTGTCCCCCTGTCTGTCCAGCTGTCCCCATGTCCCCACAGGTGTGGCCCCCTGCTCCACATCTGCCCAGGACCCCTGCTCCGGCACACAGGGCTCATCTCCGCTCTCCGCGTCCTGACGGTGGGTGTCACCCACCGGGTGTCACACAGGGTGGATGCCACCCGGGGTCTGTGTCACCCACTGAGTGTTGCTTGGGGTGGGTGTCTCTCGGGGTGGGTGTCATCCATTGGGTGTCCCTCAGGGTGGGGTCCCTCGGGGTGGGTGTCCCTCAGGGGGTGTGTGACCTGGGGTGGGTGTCATCCACTGGGTGTTACTTGGGGGAGGGTGTCACCGGGGTGGGGGGGTGTCCCTTAGGGTGGGTGTCACCAGGGGTGGGGGTCCTTTGGGGTGGGGTCCCTTGGGGTGGGTATCTCTTGGGATGGGTGTCACCTGGGGTCAGTGTCACCCTCTGGGTGTCACTTGAGGTGGGTGTCCCTCAGGGTGGGGTCCCTTGGGGTGGGCGTCTCTTGAGGTGGGTGTCACCCGGGGTTGGTGTCACCCACTGGGTGCCACTTGGGGTGGGTGTCCCTCAGGGTGGGGTCCTTCAGGGTGGGGTCACTTGGGGTGGGCGTCTCTTGGGGTGGGTGTCACCCGGGGTCGGTGTCACCCACTGGGTTCCACTTGGGGTGGGTGTCCCTCAGGGTGGGGTCCCGTGGGGTGGGTGTCACCTAGGGCAGAGGCAGGGCTGTGGTGGGGGAGGATGGCCCCCAGGAGACCCCAGCTAACGCTTCCTCCCCCTCCCCCCAGAGCTCAGCGGCGCTGCGGCAGGGGCCGGGGGCACTGCAGCAGGGGCCGGGGGCACTGCAGCAGGGGCCGGGGGCACTGCAGCAGGAGCTGGGGGCACTGCAGCAGGGGCCGGGGGCACTGCAGCAGGACCCGGGGGCACTGCAGCAGGGGCCGGGGGCACTGCAGCAGGAGCTGGGGGCTCTGCAGCAGGGGCCAGGGGCTCTGCAGCAGGGGCCGGGGGCACTGCAGCAGGGGCCGGGGGCACTGCAGCAGGACCCGGGGGCACTGCAGCAGGGGCCAGGGGCGCAGCAGTGGCTGCAGCGGGTGGCTGCCATCGCCTTCCCCAGTGCCCAGCTGCTGGCAGCCTGGCAGCAGGCGCAGGACGAGGCCGCGCTGCGGGACCACCGGCGCATCGGGCGGGTGAGCCCCAGGCTTCGGGGGGTGGGGGGCTGCTGGGGTGGGGGTCACCAGCACCCCCCCAGTAACATCAGCCCTTCACCCACCCACCCCAGGAGCAGGAGCTTTTCTTCTTCCACAAGCTCAGCCCTGGCAGCTGCTTCTTCCTGCCCCGCGGTGCCCACATCTACAACACCCTGGTTGAGTTCATCAGGGTATGTCCCTCCAAAGCCCCCCCACAGACCCCCATGGCCTCCCAATAGCATCACTGTTACCATGGGGGGGGGGGGGGGCAGAGATTGGGGTCTGCTTTTGCCCCTCCATGCTTTGCACCCTGCCCCTGCCTTGTGCTGTGGCTCCATTTCTGCCTCACCCCGCTGCAGCCCCTCCCCACTGCGCCCAGACCCTCTTGCCCCCTGTTCCTGCTGTGCCCCCCACTGCACCCCAACCCTGTCCACACTCCCCCCCCCCCCCCCCCCCTGCAAGAGGCCCTCTTGCACCACCCATTCCTGCCCCACCCTTGGCTGCAGCTGCCCTGTCCCTGTGGGCACCTGCAGCCCCCTCCCCCCTCCGCCAGGCTGGTCAATGTCCCTGTCCCTGGCACCGCAGAGCGAGTACCGGGCCAGGGGCTTCTCGGAGGTGGTGACCCCCAACCTCTTCAGCCCCGAGCTGTGGGAGCAGTCAGGGCACTGGCAGCACTACAGCTCCAACATGTTCACCTTCACCGCCGGCACCGAGACCCTCTCCCTCAAACCCATGAACTGCCCAGCCCACTGGTGAGTGCTGCAGGGCACAAGGAGGGGGGAGGGCACAGGCCGAGGAGGGGGTTGGCTCCGCCCCCACCCCTGGCTGTCCCTCCCCTCCCCTCCCCCTGCAGCCTGATGTTTGCCCACCGGCCGCGGTCCTGGCGGGAGCTGCCCCTGCGCCTGGCCGACTTCGGCGTCCTGCACCGCCACGAGCCCCCCGGCAGCCTGGCAGGGCTGACCCGGGTCCGGCGCTTCCAGCAGGACGATGCCCACATCTTCTGCACCATGGAGCAGGTGAGTGGCTGCCTCCTGGCCCTGCTGGGTGATGCCATCAGGGGCACTTGGCAGCAGGGCGCCGAGCTGAGCAGGGCTGCGACGTGCCCGAGGGATGGATCCGTCCAGAGAGACCTTGTGAACCTCCTGCCCCCTCTGCTGAGACCTCCCTGCAGGGCTGGGGGCAGCTCTGGAGCCCTCAGCACAGGCAGGGACCAGGCCAGGGGAGGCCACAGCAATGCTGGGGCAGGGCTGGAAGCCCTCAGCTGGGAGGGTTGGGGGAGTTCAGCCTGGAGAGGAGAAGACTCCAGGGAGACCTTCTGGAGACCTTCCAGTGCTGAGCAGAAAGCTGGGGAACAGAGTTTGGAGCAGGCCCTGTGGTGGCAGGGCAAGGAGGGATGGTTTGGGAGTGCAAGAGGGAGATTGGGAGTGGAGAGCAGCAGCAATTGGTGCTGCTGAGGGTGGGCAGAGCCTGGCCCAGGCTGCCCAGAGGGGTGGGAGATGCCCCCTGGGCTGGCACCAGCCCAGCTCAGGTTGGTTGGGGCTGTGAGCAACCTGCTCTGGTTGGGGGTGACCCTGCTGACTTCTTCAACCCAAAGCAGTCTGGAATTCTGTCCCCCCCACCCTGTGTCACCCCTCCCTGACCCCTGCTCCCCAGCTGGAGGCCGAGATCGATGCCTGCCTGGACTTCATCCGCTCTGTTTACTCCGTCCTGGGCTTCTCCTTCCGCCTGGCGCTGGCCACTCGCCCCCCTGGCTTCCTGGGGGACCCCGAGGCCTGGGACCGTGCTGAGCAGGTGGGGCAGGGACAGGGAGTGGCCCTGCCACTGCCACTGTCCCCAGCATCACATCCTGGCTTTCCCCTTGTCTCCCCTGCAGCGTGCCCCACGTGTCATCCCCTGCCTTGCCAGTGTCCCCCACGGTGTCCCCCTGCAGCCCACCCCAGTTGTGTCCCTGTGTGCCACATCCTGGCCTTGTCCCTGTGTCCCAGCTTTGTCCCCATGTCTCATGCACCAAGGCACAGCTTTCTCTCTGTGTCCCTTATGCTGCCTCAGCTTTGTCCCTGTGTCTCAGCCTGGCCACAGTGTGCCCTGTGCCATGCCCTGGCCGTCATGTCCCAGCTCTGCTGCCACGCTCACCACGTCAGGTCCCCAAGTCCTGGGCATCCTGCCCTGGCTGCCCCCTGTGCTGTCCCTCGTGTGCCAGCCTTGCCCCCATCTCCTGCACATCACTTTGCAGCGCCTCCCACGTTGTCCCTTGTCACCTGCACTGCCCTGTGTGCCACCTCCCCTCTCTGCCATCACATCCCACGTTCCGTGTGGCACCTCCCAGCGTTGCTGTCACAGCCGTGCAGTGTGGCCCTGTGCCACATCCCTGTGTCCTCTGGTGGTGTCCCCTTCACTGTCCCAGTGTCCCATCCCTTCCATCCTGCCCCCTGTGTCCCATCCCTTCCACCCTGTCCCCTTCACTGTCCCCCGTGTCCCAGTCCTTCCATCCTGTCCCAGTGTCCCATCCCTTCCACCCTGTCCCTTTCACTGTCCCCAGTGTCCCATCCCTTCCACCCTGTCCCTCCACTGTCCCCCATCCCACCGGGTGTCCCTTCACTGTCCCTGTGTCCCTCCTTCCATCCATCCCCTCCTGTCCCAGTGTCCCCATCCCTCCATCCTGTCCCCTGTGTCCCATCCCTTCCATGCTGTCCCCTTCACTGTCCCTGTGTCCCATCCCTTCCACCCTGTCCCTTCACTGTCCCCTGTGTCCCATCCCTTCCATCCTATCCCCTTCACTGTCCCTGTGTCCCATCCCTTCCATGCTGTCCCCTTCACTGTCCCAGTGTCCCATCCCTTCCACCCAGTCCCTCCACTGTCCCGTGTCCCAGCCCTTCCATCCTGCTCCCTGTGTCCCAGCCCTTCCACCCTGTCCCCTTCACTGTCCCCTGTGTCCCATCCCTTCCAGCCTGTCCCCTGTGTCCCAGCCCTTCCACCCTGTCCCCTTCACTGTCCCCTGTGTCCCATCCATTCCACCCTGTCCCCTGTGTCCCATCCCTTCCATCCTATCCCCTCCACTGTCCCCTGTGTCCCATCCCTTCCACCCTGTCCCCTGTGTCCCATCCCTTCCACCCTGTCCCCTCCACTGTCCCAGTGTCCCATCCATTCCATCCTGTCCCCTGTGTCCCATCCCTTCCATCCTATCCCCTCCACTGTCCCCAGTGTCCCATCCCTTCCACCCTGTCCCCTCCACTGTCCCAGTGTCCCATCCATTCCATCCTGTCCCCTG
>JAAWVA010000044.1:1029492-1057507 GCA_015227895.2 Colaptes auratus
GATTGGGCTGGGGGGGTGGGGGCGGAGCCGGGGTCTCCCGTGACCCGCCCCCGGTGCGCGGCAGCGCGGCAGGGGGGGCGGCGCGGCCGGTGCTGATCCACCGCGCGGTGCTGGGCTCCGTCGAGCGCATGGTCGCTGTGCTGGCCGAGAGCTGCGGTGGCCGCTGGTAAGTGGGGGGGTCGGGGGGGTCGGTTCCCCCCTCCCCCCCCCCACCAAGAGAAGAAACCTCCCACTCTGGGGGGCACGCCCCTCGCCCCCCCGGGGCTGTGTGCCCAGCGCCCTGTGTCCCCCCCCCAGGCCCTTCTGGCTGTCCCCGCTGCAGGCCGTGGTCATCCCGCAGGCACCGGAGGTGGAGGATTATGCCCGGGAGGTGAGCAGCCCCCTCCCCAAAATGTCCCCTGCCTTATCCCCCTCCCCCCCTTCCCCCTCCCCTTCCCTTCTCCCCCTCCCACCTTCCTGTCCCCCCCCCCCATCCCCCTGATCCCTTCGTGTCACCTGCTCCCTGTCCCCTCATTCCCCTCTCCTCCCCCAGTCCTCCCTCAGTCCTCCCTCGTCCCCCACCTCTCCATGCCCCCCTCGCCTTGTCCGTCCCCCCCCCCCCGTGCTCCGTGCCCCCCCCCCGCCCCCCCAGTGCTGACTCCCTGGGGCAGGTGCAGGCTGTGCTGCATGGGGAGGGCATCCTGGCAGACCTGGATGGGGACGTGGGAGCCACCCTGGCCAGGAAGATCCGCAGGGCACAGCTCGCCCACTACAACTTCCAGCTGGGTAAGGGGTGGGGACAAGGACGCCCACAGACAGACCCCCCCCAGGACCCCCTCCCTGGGATTGGCTGTGCTGAGCCAGCAGCACCCCCACACTGCAGCTGGGAGCTGCTGGGGAGGGGCACTGGGACCTCCTGGGTCCTCCCCTTCCACTTGGGGAATCACCTGGGACCCCCTCCCACCAACACCCCCCTGGGACTCCTGTGTGACCCCTCCTGAAACCCCCCTTGGGACTCCCCTTGGAGACACCCCCCCCCCCCAAGACCCCCCTTGGTGTACCCACTTTGAACCCCTGGGAGACTTCTGGACCCCTCCTGGGGCTCTTCCCTGAGACCCCTCCCATCCTTGGCACCCCACCTTGGGACCCCACCTTGGGACCCACTGTCCCCCCGGGGGGTGGCCGCTGGTCTCAGCTGGGGGGGGGACACCCAGCAGTGGGTGTGGGGGAGCACCCCTTGGGGTGTGTGGGGGCACCCATGGGGCTGTGTGGGGGCACCCCTGAGGCTCTGTGGGTTCATCCCTGGGGCTCTGTGGGTTCACCCCTTGGGGCTGTGTGGGGGCATCCCGTGGGGTCTCTGTGGGGGCACCCCTGAGGCTCTGTGGGGGCACCCCTTGGGGTCTCTGTGGGGGCACCCCTGAGGCTCTGTGGGGGCACCCCTTGGGGTCTGTGGGGGAGCACCCCTTGGGCTGTGTGGGGGCACCCCTGGGGCTGTGTGGGTTCACCCCTTGGGGTCTGTGTGGGGGCATCCCTTGGGGTCTGTGTGGGTTCACCCCTGGGGCTCTGTGGGTTCACCCCTTGGGGTCTGTGTGGGGGCATCCCTTGGGGTCTGTGTGGGGGCACCCCTGAGGCTCTGTGAGTTCACCCCTGGGGCTCTGTGGGTTCACCCCTGGGGCTCTGTGGGGGCACCCCCGGGGCTGTGTGGGGGCACCCCTGGGTGTGGGTGCCCAGCAGCGGGGTGGGTGCCGGGCATGGGGCATGTATGGGGTAAATGGAAGCCCGGAGGGGGTTCCCGGCCGCTCACACCCCCCCCCCCCCCCGCCGGTACCCCGCAGTGGTGGGGCCGCGGGAGCGCGCGCGCGGCACCGTCAGCGTCCGCACGAGGCAGAACCGGCGGCTGGGGGAGGTGGAGCTGCAGAGGCTGCTGCGGAGGCTGCGGGAGCTGCGCGACGGCCGCGTCCCCGACGCCGAGGAGAGCTTCTGACCCCCCACCCCCCCCCGCCATCACACACACCACCGCCCCCCACCCCCCCCGGACACTCCTGGCCCACTACCTCCCCGGGGGGGGGGGTCGATCCTGCCTGCGCCCCCCACCCTCAACCCCCCATTAAAGTGCTGGGCACGGCAGGAGCTGAGCGCCGGGCGGCTGCCTCTGCCCCGGGGCTGGCGGCGCCGCGGGGTGCGCTGGGGAGGGGGGCAGCGGACAACCCCCAGGGGACTTCCGGGGGTCGTGTACCCCCCGACCCTCGGGTGCCCCCCTGCCAGATACCTGAGTGCCCCCCTCCCCCCTCCCCTGCACTCTTGGGTTCCCCTATTCCAGGCGCTTGGGTCCCCCCCAGCCTGGGTCATCTCCCTCACCCCAGGCAGCAGGGGGGGGCCCCCCCGACATACCTCTGGGCCCTTGAGTTCCCCCCAGCTCAGAGCTCGGGGCTCACCCCCCCCCCCCCCCGAGACCTTTGGGTGTCTCCCCCACCCACGTGTGGGTCCTCGGGATTTCCCCCCACCGGGGTTGTGCAAGCTCCCAGTCACGTCCCGGCGGCGTTGGGCAATCTGGGGGGGCAGGGGCTGTCCCCCCCCCCCCCCGACTTATCGGCACCTGCCCAAGACTTTGGGCTCAGCACCAAGCAGGATGTGGCTGGAGGGGGGGGGGGGGGGGGACACACACGACATGGACATCCCCCCCCCCCCCCCGGCTCCGTGGTCCTGGGGTGAAGGGAGGTGACTGAGGCTGTGCCACCCCCCTGCCACCGCTGCCCGCGGGGGGGGGGGTCCCCCGATGTGGGGTGGGGGACGCCAGCTGAGCCCCCCCCACACACACACACACCAAGCACACAGGCGGGGACGGGACGGGTGGATTCCCCCATGGGTGGGTTGTGTCCCCCCCCTTTTGCCACTTTCCCGGTCCCTGGGGTGACTCACCGGGCGCGGCCGCCCCCGAAATGGGGGCAAAAACCGCAAAAGCCACCAAAGTTCGACCGCTTCCCCCTGCCGTGACGCAGGGGTCCCGGGGGGGGGGCAGGGGGGAGCACTGGGGCCACCCAAGGGGGGGGGGGGGGCTCAGGGCCACCAAAAGGAGGCGACAAGACCACCAGGGTGGGGGACAGGACCACTGTAGTGTCCTCCAGCTGGCCGCGGTGGCCGGGGACGTGGTGGTGGTCGTCACCCTCTGCGGGGGTGCAGCCCCAGTACCCGCACCCCACGCTGCACCCCAACACCACCCCCCCCCGGGCCCCGTCGCGACGTCAGGGCAGTGACTCAGCCCCGCAGGATTCGTCCCCGTGCCCGCCCCGGCCCTTCATAAGGCGGCGGCGGAGCCGGCGGTGGCCACACAGCTCCCGACGCCATGGCGGCCATCGGCCTCCTCCTCCTCCTCCTCCTGCTCGGCCCCGCCGGTGAGTCCCCGGTGCCCCCCACCCCCCGGACTGCTGGGTCCCTCTCAGGACCCCTGGGTGTCTCCCGGGACAGCTCCCGGGTCCCTTCCCTGGACAACCTCAGTCCCAAATGAGACATCTTGGTCCCTTCCCCAGGCATTGGGGTCCCCTCCCCAGGCATTGGGGTCCCCTCCCCAGCCACTTGGGTCCCCTGGGCAGATGGCTCTGTCCCCTTTCTGGACATCTGGGACCCCTCTTTATCACCGAGGTTCCTCCCCCAGGCATCGGGGTCCTTCTCGGGGCATCTGGGGCCCGACTGGGACACCTGTGTCCCCCCCCTCGATGTCTGTGTCCCTCCCCCCAGCCCCCCTGGGACCCTCTCAGGACACCCGGGTCCCCTTGCTGGACACTTGGGTCCCCTCCCTGGAAGGCTGATTCCCCTTCCCAGCCATCTGGGTCCCCTTCCCCAACACCTGGCTCCCAACTCTGCCACCTGGGTCCCCTGCCTGGACGCTTGGGTCCCCTCCCTGGAAACCCAGGTCCCAGCTTTGGCCACCTGGGTCCCTGCCCACACCTTTGGGTCCCCTCCCCGGACACCTGGGACCCCACCCACGTGCCTGGGGTGTCCTCCCCGGATGTCTGGGTGCCTGCCCACACATCTGGGTCCACTCCCTGGCTACCTGCGTCCCCATCCCAAACAGCTGGGTCCCCTCCCTGGCCACCTGGGTCCTTCTGAGCACACTGGGGGTCCCCCTCCCCGTCATGAGGCTCTAAGCCCCCACTGGTGGGGAGTCCCCACTTGCTCTGCCCATCCCTCCAGGCAGGGAGGTGGTGCGGGTGCTCCTGCTGACCCCTTGTGTCCCCCGTTGGTGACAGCGGTGGCCCCGGAGCAGTTCGTGGCACAGGAGACCGTGGACCTGCTGCCCCTCAGCATTGAGCAGCATGAGGGTAGGGCCAGCCGGAGGCCAGCCGGGGATGGGGCGGCGCAGAGGGGACACGAGGGGGACATCCAGGGGTGCAGATGGGGGAACACTCAGGGGGATGGTGGGGATGGAGGAGATGGGGGATGGTGGGACAGGGGGGCACGGAGGAGTGGGGGGGGAGGGTGCTCCTGCTGACCCCTGTGTCCCCTGTTGGTGACAGTGGTGGACCCAAAGCTGCAGCAGGTCGTGGCACAGGTGAGCGTGGACCTGCAGCACGCTGGCACAGAGCAGCAGGAGGGTAAGGACGTGAGGGGACACCCGGGGGGGGGGGGACATGAACTGCGGACACGCGGAGGGCATGGGGACAAAGGAGGGCTGGGGGTGGGGGGGCACTGCGATGGGGCAGGAGTGGACACAGTGACCGAGATGGGATGGAGGATGGCCATGCAGGGACAAGAGGCCACGCAGGGCCATGTGTCACCCGGTGTCACACCCCCCACCTCCCCCTTTCAGTGTGGCAGAAGGAGCAGGACCCCCCGCTGCCCCCCGACACCCAGGCAGCAGGAGCCACGCTGGCCCCGCGCCCCGCCTGGCCTGCGGTGCTGGTGGACTTCCCCCCGGCCTGGCCGGAGGCCGCCGCTGTCACCTCGCACTGCCACCAGCCCCCCCGGCACCCTTCCATCCCGCCGCTGCCTGCCAGCGGCTTCGCTCACCTGCGGCGGCAGGCGGCAGCCCTGGAAGCCTTCCGGCCCCGCCTGGACGCCTGCTGCAGACACCGCGGGGCCCTGAGCTGCGCCCGCAGCGCCGTGAGTCACCTGCGGACGGGGACGGAGGGGACGCGGGGGTGGCCAAGCCTGGGGGCAGGGACGGAGGGGACGTGGGGACAGCGGGTGTTGGGGGTGGGTGGGAGCTTTGGGACGTGGGGAGTGGGATATCAGAGGGGCATCCAGGCATAAGGATGTGGGGATGGGGAGATGGAGACATGGATGGGAGGGACACGGGGACAGGAGAACACCCAGAGGGGGACATAGAGGGATAGGGACATGGAGGAAGGGAGCAGGGGCATGGCCAAGGCTGGGGGACCACGGGGACAGAGAAGGGGAGACACACGGGGGGCACCCAGAGATGGGGACACAGACAGGGAGGCCATGGGGACAGCCGGTGCTGGGGGCAGGATGAGTGACACCGGGGGGGGGATTCTGCTCTCCCGCAGTGGACGGAGGTGCTGGACGCGTTCTGCGCCGAAGAGTTCGGGGTCAAGACTCGACAGTTCCACTGCTGCCGGCACCTGGGGGACGCCCGGCGCCGCTGCTTCGCCAGGAGCTCTGCCGCCGTCGCCGTGGCTGCCACCGCGGCCGCTGCCACCAAGGTTGTCGTCCCGGCGGCTTCCAGCTGGGAGGGGACCAAGAGGCTGCCGTTCCCCCCCGGGGAGCCCACGGCCTCCAACATGGGCAACATCTGCAAGCTGCGGAGGCTGCGCCCCGGCGCCCGCGGCTCCTCGGGACCCCGCGACCGCATGCGGCTGCGCCTGGAGCGGGAGTTCGGCCGCTGCTGCCGCAACCAGAGCCTGACCTGCGCCCAGGAGGCCGTGAGTGGCGGGGGAACGCGGCGGGACGTGGCGTCTGGGAGGGCTCCAGGGGTTGGGGAGGGACTCGGGCACCCGGGGCCCGGCGGGGAGCCAAGGTGACAGCGATCCAAGGGGCATGGGAGAGGCTCAGGGGATGGGGGGACCCAGGTGACATGGAAGGACCCAGGCGTCTGGGGACATGGGGGTGGGACCTGGCTGTCCAGGGTGGGGCCCTTGTACACGCGTGGGCTGCAAGAGGCAGGGGGCTCAGAGGGACCCAGGTGACAGGAAGCCAGGTGTCCGGGGAGGGATTCCAGGAGCTTAGCAATCAGGGAGGGGGCCCAGGTATCGCATCCGGGGAGGGGACCAGGGTGTCCCGGGAATGACCTGGGTGTCGAGGAGGGACATCCCGGGGGAGCCAGGTCCGTGGGGACCCAGCTGTCCGGAAGGGACCCAGGAATCTAGGGGGACCGAGGTGACAAGGAAGGACCCGGCGGTCTGGGGAGGGGACCCAGGGATCCGGATCCAGATCCAGGAAGGGATCCAAGCATTTAGAAACAGGGAGGGGACCCAGGCATGGCATCCGGGGAGGGGACCCGGCTGGCCCGGGCATGACCCAGGTGCCCGGAGAGTGACCCAGGCGTCCAGGGAGGGGAGAGCCAAGCAGCCAGGCTGGGATCCAGGTGTGTGCAGGGGACTCGGGGTGGGACACGACGCACGCAGGTGTCTGGGGAGGGGTCCCGGGTGACTCCGGGGAACACCCAGGGGCGCGATGCAGAGCTTCGGGGGGGGTTGGACTCAGGGGTCCAGGGGACAAACGGGTTTGCCAGTCCGCGTCTGACGCCCCCCTCCCCGCGCCGGCAGTGGCGGAAGGGGCTGGAGCAGTTCTGCCGGGAGGAGTCGTCGGTGAAGACTCGGCAGCACCGATGCTGCCAGCGCGGGGAGGGGCTCGGCCGGAGCCGCTGCTTCGCCGCCGCCGCCCCCTACCCCGGCTACGACCGGGAGCTGCACAACGTCAGCCTGGCCCGGCCCGGCCCCGCCATGCTGCGCACCCTCTGCGGCCCCACCGTCCTCATCAGCAAGAGGTGGGTGCCCCCCAGCCAGCACCCCGCGCCCCCCCTCCCGAGGCGCCTCAGTCTCGGCGGGCTTCCAGATAATCTTAGAGCCACCACCCCTCAGGACCGCCCCCCTCAGCAGGGAGGGGTCCCCCCATTTGAAGGGGCACCCTTGCGACCCAGCCCCCCCGACTTTGTGACACCCCCCCGCTGGTCCAGAGGGCACTCTGGGCACCCCCACTTCCTTGTGACCCCCGTGCCCCCCCTCTCACTTGGGACCCAGGGACACTGTCACTAAGGAGCTCCTCATCAGGGAGGGGATCCCCACAGTCTGAGGGGACCTCCATGCACTTGACCTCCCCCACACTCCCCTGGGACCCTCCCATCTCAAGGGGTGACCACAACCCCCCCACTCAGGGGGAAGACACACACCCCCGCCAGAGGAGACCCAAGTGTCTGGGCCCCCCCCCCCCCCCCCCCCCATCTCAGAGAGGAACCCTTCCAGTGGTGACCCCTTCCCCCCCCGTGTTGGTGTCCTGCAGGAAGCCAGTGCCAGAGCTGCTGGGGGCCCTAACGACCTCATGCTGCTCACTGCCCCCCGAGGAACAAAGCAGCTGCGCCCAGGACCAGGTGAGTGCTGGGGGTGGGGTCGTTCAGGAGGGGTGCAGGAGCTCAGGGGACCTCTCCCCCACTCATTCTGACACCCCCATGTTCTCCCCCAGCTGTCCCAGGGCATTGCCACTTTCTGTGCCAGCGTGGGGAAGGGCTGGCGGGACCCCGAGGACTGCTGCTCGTGGGGGGACCCTGAGCGGCGTCGCTGCTTCGAAATCACCTACCTGGCCCAGGTGACTCTGGGGGCTGCTGTGGATCCTCCACACCCTGACCATGAGGATTAGCTCCCCCCACCCCCCAATAATGAGTCAATAAAGGTGCTGTGGTGTCACTTCAAGCGTCCCTCATTGTCTCCATGCCTCAGTTTCCCCACGGTGTGGGGGTTCACCAGGTCCTCAGTGTCCCCCAGAGGGCCTCATTTCCCGCTGCCCCAGCAGAGCCCGGGGTGTGTCGGGGTGTGGGGCCGGGAGTTGGGGTGTTTGCAGTGTTGGGGTGTGCCAGGCTGTGACCAGCTCTGTTTGTGTTCTGGGGTGCGCCCCAGGCTCCGCCGGGGCACAGGTGGCCCTTGCCCAGCACTGACCTCCCCCTCCACACCCAGTGTAGGGTCAGGAAGGGGGCAAGAGGCCACCTGTGGCTGTGTGTCCCCTGGGGTGTCTCGCTGCCCCCCACTTAGCCCCTACCTGCTCACGTCCCCACCGTGGCAGTGTCACCTGTGGTGTCCCCCACATTGCAGTGACCCCAGAGACCTTCAGCCCAAGCCCTGCAGCCAGCAGGGTCACCCCCAACCAGAGCAGGCTGCCCACAGCCCCAACCAACCTGAGCTGGGCTGGTGCCAGCCAGGGGGCATCTCCCACCTCTCTGGGCAGCCTGGGCCAGGCTCTCCCCACCCTCAGCAGCACCAATTGCTCTTTCTCTCCACTCTCCATCTCCTTCTTGCACTTCCAAACCATCCCTCCCCTTGTCCTGCCACCACGGGTCCCGCTCCAGCTCTGTCCCCAGCTTTCTGCTCAGCACTGGAAGCTCTCCGAAAGGTCTCCCCTGGAGCCTCCTCTCCTCCAGGCTGAACTCCCCCAACCCTCCCAGCCTGGAGCCTCCCAGCAGAGGGCTTCCAGCCCTGCCCCAGCACTGCTGTGGCCTCCCCCGGCCCCGCTCCCGCAGGTCCCTGCCCGTGCCGAGGGCCGCGGAGCTGCCCCCCAGCCCCGCGGGGAGGTCCCGGCAGAGGGCGCAGCCGAGCCCCCGCCCACGCGGGGCCGCGGAGGCCTTTCCCGGCCCCGCGGACTGCGTTTCCCGCCACGCCGCGCGCGGCCGCCACGCCCCGGCAGCCCCCGCGCGGCGCGAAGATGGCGGCGGGCGGCGGCGGCGGCGGCCCCGCGGCTCGGGAGCTGTTCGCGGAGGGGCTGCTGCAGTTCCTGCGGCCCGCCGTGCGGCAGCTCGACGGACACGTCCACGCCGTCAGGTCTGGGGCGCGGGGAGGGGGCCGCGGGAGGCGGCGGGGAGGCTCCCGGAGCGCCTCGTGGCTCCGTGCGGGGAGGAAGGGAGCTGCAGCCCAGCCCTACGCCCCAGGGCACCGCCGAGCCCTGCTCCTCCGCAGCGCAGCTCCAGGGCCCTGAAAAAGCCTCCGGGGATTGGGGACTCTGCCCCCGGGCAGCCTGGGCCAGGCCTTGACGGCCCTCGAGGGGCAGAAATTGTTCCTCATGGCCAAGCTGAACCTCCCCTGCGCCCCTGGCTCCGGGGGCATGCGAAGTGGCTGAGGGTGGACGCGGGTGAGCAGTGGGGAAAGGGAGTTAAAGGCAACATGTTCCATGGCGGAGGGGCGGTAGGGGGGGGATGGGAGGGGGTTGAGGGTTGTGGCCTGGTCCCCAAAGCTGTCCCCTCACAGGGAGAGCCAGGTGGAGCTGCGGGAGCACATCGACAGCCTGGCTACAGGTGAGACAGGAGGGTCGGCTCCACAGCCTCGCCGCGGGGGCACACCAGGGCTTGCCCCGCAGCTCCTGGGGGGCTGTCGGGGGGCCCACTCCCAGCCCCTGCTCTTTCCCAGAGCTCTGCCGCATCAACGAGGACCAGAAGGTGGCACTGGACCTCGACCCCTACGTGAAGAAGCTGCTGAACGCGCGGCGCAGGGTGGTGCTGGTCAACAACATCCTGCAGAACGCTCAGGTCAGCGCCGGCAGCCCCGGGGCTGGGGGCGGCCCTGGGCTGGGGGGAGGGCGGGCCCCGCATCCCCTCTGATGCCGACGGCTGCTGCTCCCCCGCCCCAGGAGCGGCTGCGGAGGCTGAACCACAGCGTGGCCAAGGAGAGCCTGCGCAGGAAGGCCCTGCTGGAGGCAGCTGGGGGCTACCCCCAGGGCTTGCCTGGCAAGTGAAGCCCCGAGGGTGGCACCGGCCCGCATCCATCTGGCACTGTGGCTCTGCCAGCAGCCCCCGGAGCTGGGCTGGGTGCCAAGGACCACCTGAAGGACAGCAGAGGGAGCTGCTGGCACGGGGAGCAGCCGTCCCTGCTTGCAGCAGTGTCCCCAGCACAGGACAGGGGGAGAAGTCCTGCAGAGGGAGGCTGCAGCTGAAGGACCTCAAAGTGTCTTGCAGCAGTTGTAGGCAGCAAAATAAAAGTGACTGTTGGGGGGCTGCTGCCCCTCTTCCACCCTTCACCAGTCCATGATTTAAATGCTACCCCTCCCTGCTGTCAGACCTCGTCCAGGTGCCCTCTCTGTGCCCCTCCTACCTCCCCCCCCGAGGCCCCAGCAGGACACACTCCAAACAGGGCAACGTTTTTATGTGCAACTTATAAAAACACAAGAGAGGGGCCAGGGGGTTGGCAGTGGAGGGCTTTGAGTCCTCTGCTCAGCTCTTGGTGTCCTTCAAGCAGCAGCAGCCAGGGGTGGGAGGTCCTGCTGCAGAGGAGGGGCAAGCACTGAAGAGGAGACACAGGTACCTGGACACTTCCTTCCCTGGCTGGAGCTGTCCTGTCCCAGGCTCTGCTGCCAGGTGCTGCCTGGGTGAGTCACTCCTGTGTCTCCATGCTCTCCTCCTCCTCGCCTGTAGCAGGTTCCTCCTGATTCTCCTCTTCCTCCTCTCCTTCCTTCTTCTCTGGTGGTTTCTCATAAGCCTTCTCTGAAGGGGTCACTATGACTCCATCCCATGTGGACATTTCAGAAGCCAGGTCTGCAAAGGGAGGGGCTCAGGGTGGCCTCAAGCAGCACAGACAAGCCCCAGGGCATGCACTGGGGGGGAAGCATCACAACCCTCCTCATCAACTCTGAGCCACTTGTCCCTGGAGACCCCAGCACAGGGACAAGGAACTGCTGGAGAGGGTCCAGAGGAGGCCATGAAGATAATCAGGGGCTGGAGAACCTCCCCTGTGAGGACAGGTTGGGAGACTTGGGGCTGTTCAGCCTGGAGAAGGCTCCAGGGAGGCCTCAGAGCAGCCTTCCAGTGCATGAAGGAGCTGCAGGAGAGGTGGGGAGGGGCTTGGGACAAGGGCTGGGAGTGCCAGGATGAAGGACAATGGCTGTGAGTTGAGAGGGCAGATTGAGACTGGAAAAGGGGAAGAACTTCTGGAGAGTGAGGGTGGAGAGACCCTGGCACAGGTTGCCCAGGGAGGCTGTGGCTGCCCCCTGCCTGGAGGTGCTGGAGGCCAGGCTGGCTGAGTTCTTGAGCAACCTGGGCTGGTGGGAGGTGTCCCTGGGCATGGCAGGGGGTGGGAACTGGCTGGTCTTGAAGGTCCCTTCCAACCCAACCCCCTCCATCCCTGCTGACATCCATCCTCACTGCCCCCAGCCACCCACAGCTCCCCACTCACAGCTGGCATCTCCCTCCTGGCCCAGGATCTTCCTGTAGCCTCCGTGTGAGAGGATCCTCACGAGGGTCTGTGCGGTGTAGCAGACCATGTCCTGCAGGGGGAGGGCAGCGTCAGAGCAGAGCAAGGCAGCCCAGCCCCCGGGGCGGGGCGGAGCGGGCCGGGGCCGGGGCCGGGGCCAGAGCAGGGTCAGCCCAGCCCCCGGGGCGGAGCTGGGGCCAGCCCAGCCTCACCTGCTGCTCCAGGGTCATGACGGTGTGCACTCGGAAGTTGCCGCTCTCGCAGGGGTCGGTGATGCCCACGGAGCCAGGCAGGAAGAGCCCCGCGGCCAGGATCTGCAGGCAGCGTCTGCAGGGCGAGAGTTGGGGGTTGGAAATGAGACCACGCAGCACAGAAAGGCAGCCAGGGAGGCCCCAGGCAGCACATGAGCCCCTCCAAGCCCTGAGGTGCTGCTGCTATCGTTAGGCACACCCAAGCCCCAGGCAGTGGCAGGGATCTGGAGGAGGGAAGCAGCAGCTGACAGACCTGTAGGCGATGTTGAGAGCCAGGGGCTGCCTGGTGGGGTTGTTCATCACAGCGTAGTGCCCCTGGAGAGGTGAGGAAAGGAAGAGCTGGGCTGAGAGTGGCTTCCTGCATGGAAAGAATCCCAGCTGCCCCTGCTGCAGGAGCTCAGGGACCTGCAGGCAGCCAGCCCTCAGCTCTGGAACACCAGCAGCATCCCCCCCAGCACTCACCAGCAGGTCCAGGATCCACGGCGTGAGAGGCTCGAAGCCAGGGAAGCGAATCCTCAGGTCCTTGAGCAGCCGGATCAGGACCTTCACCCTGGAGCAGATGGCAGCAGGAGGGTTCCCCACAGGCCCAACACCTCCCAGGACCTGCTGTCCTTGCTGACCTCCCCCTTCCCCCCCAGGCTGCCTGCCCCAGCTGGGGCAGCACTCACGTGGACTGGGAGGCGTTCTCCTCGAACCAGCGCGCGTGCCGGATGGCGGCCAGGGCGCTCTGCAGCACTTTGATGTCCACTGCAAAGCAGACAAACTCCTGGGGTTCTGACCCAAAAGGTGAGGAGGAGGAGGTGGGGGGGGGGGCTGGCTGGCTCCATCCCACACCAGCAAGGCAGGGGGCAGAGGGGGGGGGGGCTGAGCCCTTACGTGCAGCTCGGGGTCCAGCTTGCGCAGGTTGGGCGGCACGGTGGTGATCAGGATCTTCACCGTGGCGTCGGCAGAGCTGATCTCGAAGCCGGTCTCGTTGGTCAGCATGGTCAGCACTGGGGAGGGAGAGCCACAAGGCCTCATGGAGGGACTGGAAGGTGTCACCAAGCAGGAGAGGCACCAGCTCCAGGCACCTCCCAGGGGCTTTGGAGCCTCAAAAGGCTGTGTCCCCCCAGCCCCGGGTGGCACAGGAGCCCTCTCACCTTCGCTGGGGTCCTGCGCCCTCAGGCTTTCCACCACTTTGTTTCCCCAAGGCTGCCACAGCTTCCACTGGTGAGGAGAAGCAGAGGGGGAGGAGATGAGAGCAGGGCTCAGCACCGTGGTGGGCTCAGCACCTGCCCTGGGGACACTCACGGGTGGGCAGGATCTTGAGGATCACCACCAGGTCGGCCACGTTGTGCCCGGTGGTCATGGTGCCCTTCTTGTAGGACCCCACCTGGCGAACCTCCTCGATTTGCTGGGGCAGGGAAGAGGCAAAGACAAATCAGGGGGGGGAGGGAGCTCAGAGATCATCTCCTCCAACCCCCTGCCATGCCCAGGGGACACCTCATCCAGCCTGGCCTTGAACACCCCCAGGCAGGAGGCAGCCACAGCCTCCCCGGGCAGCCTGTGCCAGAGTCTCACCAACCCTCCTACCGAAGAACTTCCTCCTCAGCTCCACTCTAACCCTGCTCTGCCCTCAGCTCCAAACCATTCCCCTAGGCCTGGCTCAGACCCCCTCATGCAAAGTCCCTCTGCAGCCTTCCTTCAGCTGCTGGAAGGCAGCTCTGAGGTCCCCCTGGAGCCTTCTCTCCAGGCTCCACACCCCCAGTTCCCCTCAGGCTCACAGCAGAGCTGCTCCAGCCCTTGGCTCATCCTTGTGGCCTCCTCTGGCCTCATACCAGCAGCTCTGTGTCCTTCCTCTTGCTGGGGACACCAGAACTGGCAGCAGCAAATGGATGGATTTAAGGCACTTGCAGCACTTTTGGAGAGTCACCAGGAAGTTTCAGCCTCCCCTGGGCCAGGCTTGGTGGCTGGACACCATCACCCCTGGTGCCAAAGCAGCTCTCCTCCTGAGCTCACCCCTTTGCCACTCACCACTTCAAAGGTCCCAGGTGCCACAATCAGGTTGTCAATCACGTTGTTTATTTTGGTCACCAGGGAGAGAATGGAAGCCTGGGAAGGGAAGGCAGAGGAGTGGTGTTACCACCTGCCTGGCATGACTGGAAGAGCTCTAAGCCTGCACAGCCCTGATGCAAGGCAGATAAAGAGATCAAGCAGCAGATTTCACAACCATCAGCCAAGGAGCCCCACAGCAGAGCTTTGCTCAGAGTGAAGTCCTTCACTGCCAGGCTCTGCCCTCTGCAAGCCTGCTCTGCCTCTGGGCTCTCCCAGCCCACAGGCCAAGAATTTCAGGTAACTTTGGGGACAAAAACCTGTTCAGCAGCAGTGGGAGCAAGGTCCTGGTTTCTCTTCAGCAGGGCTTCACTGAAGGCTGTCTCATCAGCAGCAGGCTTGACCCGGGGAAAAGCCATCTCACACTGCAAGGGGAGCAGAAATCAGACTGCAGTGCCCCAGGCAGGCAACACCTGGGCTGAAGCCACTCAGCAGCAGCATTTACTCCCTTTCCTGGCGTTCTCCAGCACCTCCTTCCATGCTAGCCTAAGGGAGGGAGGCCCAGTCCTGCCCAGGGCAATGGCAGGTCTCCAGCAGCGGAGCTGCTGCCATGCACCAGCAGGGTGTGAGGTGGGGGCAGACCTCACCCAAAGGGGGTCCATCAGGAGGGGGTGTTGCTGTTTGTCTGCAGGTGGCTGCAGCTTTCCCCTTGCCATGAGGGGAGCTGCAGGGACTGGAAATGAAGAAATCAACTTGCTTGCTTTGCAAGCTCTCCAACAGGCTGCAGCTGCACAGCAGCTTCTTCCCCCCCCCTTGACCATGGCACCGCTGGGACAAGCTCAGCAGGGTCCAGCTGAGCAAGAGGAGAAACTACTTTGGTGTGAGGGTGCTGGAGCCCTGGGGGATGCCCCCACCCTGGAGGTGTTCAAGGCCAGGCTGGATGAGGCCTTGAGCAACCTGGGCTGGTGGGAGGTGTCCCTGCCCATGGCAGGGGGGGGGGATTGGACTGGATGGACCTCAAGGTCCCTTCCACCCCAACCATTCCACCAATCCATGCAATTAGTTCCTCCTATAAAAAGGCAGAAAATGTGTTGCTACTGGTCCTTGTGAGGACCAATGTTGTCAAAAAGAGCCTGGAGAACATCTGACAGCTGGGTGAGAGCCACCAGAGCAAGGCCTGTGTTACAGGGGGCTGCCAGAACAGCCCCCACAAAACCTCAACCAAGGCACTTGTGGTTTTGTACTGGGCTCCATCCCAGTCACGCTGCTTGGACACAAATCCTCCAAACCAGAGCCAGGAAGACCTTTCCTTAGCTTAGTTACTGAGCAAAAGAGGATTTTCAGGGAGCTTCTCCCCTCCACCTCCACTAAAAGAAGCCAAAACACCAAGGTCTGCCAACAAGGACTTTAAGAGGCAGCCTCAAAGGAGGCAAAAAAACCTCCCCCAGCTAGTGCCCGTGGAGAGCCCTGTAGGAGAGAGTTACTCACGACATAGAAATCAAAGGGGATGTGGGGCACAAAGGGCCGGAACCTAAAGGGGGGGAAAAGAGAAAACCAGATTCTACTCTCTGCAGAGCTGGCCCCCAGCACCCCCCCAGCCCATCACCATTCCGCAGAGATTCGCGCTGAAGAGGCAAGAAAGGCCCTACAGAAATGGACAGATTTCTTTATAACCACCCTCCCCTGACGGTAACTAACCGTGCCCACGGACCCGGCCCGGAGAGGCCAGCAGCCCCCCCGCCCGCCTCCCAGCTCTACACCTCACCTCTATCCTGTGCTACACTGCAAGCTGAAGCCCCGGGTTCTGTGCCCCGCTCCCCCGGCAGCTCGCCCCGCTGGGGCGGCCGCAGCCCACCCCCCTAAACCTGGCATTCTAAAGAGCCACCCTCGCTAAAGCAGAAGCCAGACTCGCCCACTGCCAGGGCCTCCCCTGGAACCAAAGCGTCCGCCACGGCCTCTGCCTCGATCGCCCCTGCGGAAGAGAGAAGGGAAACACCGTTAGCGGAGCGGGAACAAAGCCCAGGAGGAGGTTCTGCGAATTCCCTGAGGGAACTCGCCCTTCCCCGAGGGACCCTTCCCCGAGGGTTCCCCCAGTTCCTGCCCGCCCAAAGCCTGAGTCCCCCCACGAGAGTCCCCCGGGGCTCCAGCGTCGCCCCGAGGCTGCCCGGACGCCCCCATCCCCTCTCGCGGAGCAGGGACCCCCGGCCCGGCCCGCTCAGCTCCCCACTCACCTCATGGTTTCGCCGCTCCGAACAATGAAGGCTACCGCCGCGCAGACCCCGCCAGGCTTCGCTTCCCGCACCTCGCAACAACCTGCCCGCCTATTGGCTTCCGCCCGCCGCGAGTCTGCCCGCCCAGAGCATAGCCCTGCAAATCATTGGCTGGGCCAGGAATCAATCTGAGGCAGAGAGGCGGGGCGCGGGGGAAAGCGACCACTCACGGCGCGGGCCGCACATGAACGAGGCTACCGCTGGAGGGGGCACGGCATTTATGAATGAAATACGCACTCCGAACGCATGCGCACGGTTCAGTAGCTTCACATAGTGCTGGTGGAAAGGATCTAACAAGCAGCAGAGTGGCGCAGCGGAAGCGTGCTGGGCCCATAACCCAGAGGTCGATGGATCGAAACCATCCTCTGCTAGCAAGCATTTTTTTCTCCCACGGCACCGGGGACGCCTTGTGCGAAATCTCATTAACGTCTTCATTAAAACCTCATTATCTATCGCCACGGCCTCAGCCGCTCCCTTACGCTCTTCTCTAGCGCGACTGACTCTTTGCAGCTTAGTCTGCTTGAGAACGTCCCGGGACACCGCCACCCCAGCACCGTGGGCGTCCCCGGGAGCCAAGCTTGTGCACGGAGGCTTGCGCGTGTCCCCGATCCACGCGTGTCTCCAAGTTGAGTGTTCCCAGAGTCACTGGTGTCCCTCAACACTGTGAGTGTCCCTGGAGCCGCACGTGTCCCCGTGTCTCTGGAGCCACACGTGTCCCCATGTCCCGCTATCTCCCAGGGCTGTGCGTGTCCACGCAGCCACACGTCCTCGTGTCCCCAAGCTCTGTGCCCGACCCCAAGCCACGCCTGTCCCCGAGCTCTTTGCGTGTTCCTAGAGCCGCTCCTGATCCCTGTTCTGTGCGTGTCGCCGGGAACCGCACAGCCCCCGCAGCGGCATCTGCCCGGTGTAACCTCCCCGTTCTCCCGGTACTACCGGGACCGGGACTCCCCGCCGGGAGCAGGAGGCTCGGAAGGATCTTTGTGGGGCCGAGGACCGGCGCTGCGGGGCAGCTCCCTGCTCGTTTGTCCAGCCTCAGCCTCCCTTTTCCCCACTCCCCGGGTGGGGATCTCGGCACCCGCCACCGGGCGGCCCCATCCTACCTCCCTCCCGGTTCTCGGCGGCTGGCAGGGCGGCGTGGGGGGGGCGGGCAGGAAGGAGTTAAGCTCGGTGTGGATGATAACGGCCTTTGTGTCACCGGGGAGGGGGGGGGAAGGAAGGGCTCAGCCCCGAGGTGGTGGCGGCGTGGGGGGTGGGGGGGGTGGGAAAAGCCACTCTCCGTGGGCGATGCTGGCGGTGCTGGCCGTGCTCTGCGGCGCGGTGACGGTGGCGGCGACAACCGGGACGACCGCCTTGACTCTTGCGGTGGTGCTGCCCGAACGTAACCTCACCTACCCGTGGGCTTGGCCACGCGTGGGGCCGGCGGTGCGGCTGGCAGCCGCCGCCGTTAACGCCCGGCCCGATCTGTTGCCCGGCTTCACCCTGCGCTGGGTTTTCGGGAGCAGCGAGGACCGGCACGGGGTCTGCTCCGAAATGGCCGCGCCGCTGGCCGCCGTTGACCTCCGGCTCGCTCATCACCCGGCCGCCTTCCTGGGACCCGGCTGCGTCTACACGGCGGCACCGGTCGCCCGCTTCACCACCCACTGGCGACTTCCACTGGTGACGGCGGGCGCGGAAGCCCACGGCTTCGACGACAAGCAGGAGCAGTTCGGGCTGACCACCCGCGCCGGCCCCAGCCACCGCAAACTGGGCGAGCTGGGCGTGCAGCTGCACCGCCGCTTCAACTGGACTCGCCGGGCGCTGCTGGTGTACTGGGACGAGAAGGTGGACGACCGCCCCTGCTTCTTTGCCGCCGAGGGGCTCTACGTCCAGCTGCCCACCCTGCGCAACCTCACCGTCATGGACGTCGTGTTCCGCGACGGCGGCAACTTCTCCTTCGTCATCCAGGAGATCAAGCAGAAGGGGCGCAGTGAGTGGTGCTGGGGGGGACACGCACTGCGGGGGGTGGGGGGGGGTGGGTGTCTGTCCGGGCACCGGCACGGGGAGAGGGGACGGAGCGCTGGGAGCAGGGTGCCGGCAGGGATGAGCTCGGTGGTTCTCCATAGAGTGGTTGTCCGTGGCTCGGAGTGGCAGTGCCCAGCCCCACGCGGGTGTGCCCGGCTCTGCCCGGGTGGTCACGGCAGCACGGCTGGGACAGGTTGGGAACAGCTCTCAGCGGCTCCACGCGGGCGAGCAGGGCTGTGCCCGGCTGTGGGTGGCAGTGCCTGGGTGCTCAGGTCTGTGCCCGGGTGTTGGTGGCGGCACATGGGTGAATGCAGCCGTGCCCTGGTGTGGGTGGCAGTACCCAAGCGGTGGTGACAGTAGCCAGGTGCACAGGACCGTGCCCCGAGTGTTCCTGGCAGCACAGGTCTGTGCCTGGGTGTCGGCGGCAGCACGCAGGTGACAGCAGCCGTGCCGGCTCCACACGCTCCTGGTCTGACCCCCGCTGCACCTCCCCCCCGTGTCGTGCCCACCAGGAGCAGCTGAGCATGGCCGCCTGCCCGGCTCCCCTCCACCCCAGGCTGGCTCTGTCCCCATCCCCGTTGCTGCACCAGTTGGAGCCATGCTGGGTGGCACCGGGGAAGCGGGTGCCAGCAGGGCTGGCACTGGGTGGGTGGCATCCGGCTGTCCCCAGCCTCGCTATCTTCCTGCTCAGCCTTGGAGGGTGCTATTCTGGGGTCCTGGTGGGTGCCAGGGCTGTGCCTCTGTGACGGGCAGCACCCTGGGGTTGCGCTGGCACCACGACCCTGTGCCAAGGGGACCGTGGAAGTGGGGCAGGCGGCACCCACCAGGGCCACCGCGCCACCAGGAATCAATCTCTGCCGGGATCTGGGCCACAGGGAGGAGGAAACGGAGTCGGGAAAACAGGAAACCTCTGCCTGGCGCCCGCGGCGAAGGGCACAGACGGGCAGGGCACGGGGCTGGGGTGGGCAGGCAGTGGGGTTCAGGGGCTCCTGCTCCCCAGATTCCTGCCAGCGTGAGCCACCACGCGAGCACCCTGCATCGCAGGTTGACTGGGGGTGCTGGGTTGGGGTCTTGGGGTGCCCTGGGGGTGGGGGCGTGGTTCTCAGGTGCCACCTCCCCCCGGGCAGTTGTCTACGTGTGCTGTGCCCCGGAGACGCTGCGGGAGCTGATGCTGCAGGCGGGGCGAGAGGGGCTGACCCGCGGGGACTTCGCCTTCTTCTACATCGACATCTTCGGGGCCAGCCTGCAGGGCAGCCGCTTCCCCGAGCCCCAGCGGCCCTGGAAGCGAGGGGACCGCCACGATGCCAGTGCCCGGCAAGCCTTCGAGGTGAGCCCTGGGCGGCTAGCCCCGACGTGTGGGCACAGGCTCCCCCCCCACGTGCCCGTGGGCACCCGACACACGTTCACGTGCGTGGGCACCCAGCAGCTGTGCCCATGGGCACTTGCCACACGCGTGTGCACGGCCACGGGCACCCTCCCACCCGTGCTCACCCCAGGATGGGGAACAGGCAGGGTCCCTGTCCCCGGGGGAGGGGGGGTCCAGTTGGCCCCGCTGCCAGCCACTCTCCCCCACCCCAGGCTGTCACCATCATCACCTACAAGGAGCCCGAGAACCCCGAGTACCGACCCTTCCTGGCACGGCTGAAGGAGGAGGCACTCACCCACTTCAACTTCTCCATGAAGGACGGCTTGGTGGGACACAGGGCATGGAAGTGGGGAGGCTGGGGGGGGCACAGGAGGGAGCTGGGGCTGGTGGGGAACGGGAGGTGGAGCTGGGGGTAAGAGCAGGTGGGGTGGAGCTGCTGGAGGAGATGCAAGAGCTGGGGACATGGAATGGAGCTGGAGCTGCTGGGGCTCACAGCATGGAGCTGGGGCAAGGGGACACCGCCTGGAGCCGAAGCTGCTGGGGATGAGGAGCTGCAGGATGGCCTGGAGCTGCCGGAGGTGAGGGACCCCTGGCTGCACCCCGTCCCTGAGCCCTCTCCGTGGCCCCCAGATGAACTTCATCGCTGCTGCCTTCCACGACGGGGTCCTGCTCTACGCCCAGGCTGTCAACGAGACGCTGGAGCAGGGAGGCTCTGCCACCAACGCCTCGGCTGTCACACGCCAGATGTGGAACCGAACCTTCTACGGTCAGCTCCAGCCTGCCCTGCCCCTGCCCCATCCCTGCCCCTGCCCCTGTCCATCCCTGCCCCTGCCCCTGTCCCTGTCCCTGCCCCTGTCCCTGTCCTGCCCCTGTCCCTGCCCCTGCCCTGTCCCTGCCCCGTCCCTGTCCTTCCCCTGTCCCAGCCCCGCGGGGTGCTGCCTGCACGGCGCTTGCCTGCCCCTCTCCCAGGACGCTGCTTTGCTGGGCTGGGGTCCTTGGTGTCCCCTCCAGACCTCCCCCCTCTGTCCCCAGGTGTCACCGGCTTCCTGAAGATCGACGAGAATGGGGACCGGGAGAGCGACTACTCCCTGTGGGACATGGACCCCACCCGGGGGGACTTCCAGGTGAGCCCTGGGGTGGGGGCAGCTGGAGCCGCGGGGTGGCCGGGGGTGGGTCTCCTCCCGCCCATTTCCGATCTCCTTCCCCCAAGATCGTGGCCAACTACAACGGCACCACCAAGAGGATCGAGATGGTGCCAGGCCGTGAGATCCACTGGCCGGGGAACGTGGTCCCCCCCGACGTCCCCCCCTGCGGCTTCGAAAGCAGCGACCCTCTGTGCCACAAAGGTGAGCGGTGCCGGCAGGGGCCGCGACGTGGGACCCCCCCACCCTGGGCGCCCCCCAGCCCCTCACCGCCCTCCTCTCTGTGCAGCCAGCCTGTCCCCCCTGGAGGTCCTGTCCCTCGTGGTCAGCCTGTTCCTCCTGGCCATCACCATCGCCTCCTTCTTCATCTACAGGTGGGGTGCCGGGGTCGGGGAGGGTGACCCTGAGGCTGTGCCGCTGTCCCCGGAGGTGGGGGGGACACAGGCTGGGGGTCTCACCCTGCCCTCCCGGCGCAGGAAGCTGCAGCTGGAGAAGGAGCTGGCGGCCGAGCTGTGGCGCGTCCGCTGGGAGGATGTGCAGATGAGCACCTTGGAGAAGCACCTCCGGAGTGCTGGCAGCAAACTCACCCTGTCCCTGGTGAGCAGCCACCCTGCCCCCAGCCCTGCTGCCCTGCCAGGGACCCGGGGCCAGCCTCACTCCGTGTCCCTTCCCCCCAGAGGGGCTCCAACTACGGCTCGCTGATGACCACGGAGGGGCAGTTCCAGGTCTATGCCAAGACTGCGTATTACAAGGTACAGGGGAGCAGTGCTGGGCATCCACCACCCCACCAGGCTTCACAGGGCCTGGCAACCCATGGCAGGGCCTCATGGAGCCCATCACCTGGCACTGGGGTCTCATGGAGCCCATCACCTGGCACTGGGGTCTCGTGGAGCCCATCAACCTACATCAGGGCTCCAGGGTGCCCCTCCCCCAGTGCTGGGTCTGTGTTGTGACCGTCAACCCCAAGCTGGGGCTTGACAGGGCCTCCTGACCCACCTCAGGGCTTCACAGAGCCCACCACATAACATCAGGGCTGCACGGTGCCCATCACCCAGTGTTGGGGCATCACCCAGCACCACGCTGCTGGGCACCATCCCCCCCTGTGTCTCCCCAGGGCAACCTGGTGGCCGTGAAGCACCTCAGCCACAAGCGCATCGAGCTGACCCGCAAGGTCCTGTTCGAGCTGAAGCACGTAGGTGGACCCCCGACCCGGTGGGAGGGGGGTGCCCAGCCTGCGGTGCCCGGGGTGGGGGGGGGGCACAGCAGGAGCCTGGAGCCCTGCTCTGCCCCACTTCAGATGCGGGACGTCCAAAATGAGCACCTGACTCGCTTCATCGGGGCCTGCACCGACCCCCCCAACATCTGCATCCTGACCGAGTACTGCCCCCGGGGCAGCCTGCAGGTACTGAGCTGCAGCTTCTGCCTCCGGTCCTGGGGCTCCACGGTGCCCATCACCCAGTGCTGGGGCTCCACGGTGCCCATCACCCAGTGCTGGGGCTTCACGGTGCCCATCACCCAGTGCTGGGGCTTCACGGTGCCCATCACCCACTGCTGCAGCTTCACAGTGCCCATCACCCAGTGCTGGGGCTCCACGGTGCCCATCACCCAGTGCCAGGGCTTCACAGTGCCCATCACCCAGTGTCAGGGCTTCACAGTGCCCATCACCCAGTGCTGGGGCTTCAGAGTGCCATCACCCACTGCTGCAGCTTCACAGTGCCCATCACCCAGTGCTGGGGCTCCACGGTGCCCATCACCCAGTGCCAGGGCTTCACAGTGCCCATCACCCAGTGTCAGGGCTTCACAGTGCCCATCACCCAGTGCTGGGGCTCCACGGTGCCCATCACCCAGGGCTAGGGCTCTATGGTGCCCATCACCCAGTGCTGGGGCTCCACGGTGCCCATCACCCAGTGCTGGGGCTTCAGAGTGCCTATCACCCAGTGCTGGGGCTTCACAGTGCCCATCACCCAGTGCTGGGGCTTCACAGTGCCCATCACCCAGTGCTAGGGCTTCAGAGTGCCCATCACCCAGTGCTAGGGCTTCACAGTGCCCATCACCCAGTGCTAGGGCTCCACGGTGCCCATCACCCACTGCTGCAGCTTCACAGTGCCCATCACCCAGTGCTGGGGCTCCACGGTGCCCATCACCCAGTGCTGGGGCTCCACGGTGCCCATCACCCAGTGCCAGGGCTTCACAGTGCCCATCACCCAGTGTCAGGGTTTCACAGTGCCCATCACCCAGTGCTGGGGCTTCACAGTGCCCATCACCCAGTGCTGGGGCTCCACGATGCCCATCACCCAGTGCTAGGGCTCTATGGTTGCCCATCACCACGGCTGGGGCTCCACGGTGCCCAACCCAGTGCTGGGGCTTCAGAGTGCCTAAACCCAGTGCTGGGGCTTCACAGTGCCATCACCCAGTGCTGGGCTTCAGAGGCCATCACCAGTGCTAGGGCTTCAGAGTGCCCATCACCCAGTGCTAGGGCTCCATGGTGCCCATCACCTAGAAACAGGGCTTCAGAGTGCCCATCACCCAGTGCTAGGGCTTCAGAGTGCCCATCACCCAGTGCTAGGGCTTCACAGTGCCCATCACCCAGTGCTGGGGCTTCAGAGTGCCCATCACCCAGTGCTGGGGCTTCACAGTGCCCATCACCCAGTGCCGGGGCTTCACAGTGCCCATCACCCAGTGCCAGGGCTTCACAGTGCCCATCACCCAGTGCCAGGGCTTCACGGTGCCCATCACCCAGTGCTGGGGCTCCACGGTGCCCATCACCCAGTGCTGCAGCTTCACAGTGTTCACCACCCAGCACTGCGGCTGCCCAGAGCTGCTCTGCCGGTGGCCAGGGTGGCAGGGAGGTGGCTGCAGCAGGCAGGGGGATGCTGCACCCCATCCTGGCCCCCTCCATGGTGATGAAGCCTCCCTGTGTGCCCAGGACATCTTGGAGAATGAGAGCATCACGCTGGACTGGATGTTCCGCTACTCCCTCACCTATGACATCGTCAAGGTAATGAGCTGGCTCCCACCAGGCACCCAGGTCCCGTGGGGCTCCCCCGTGCCCAGGGCGGGTGAACAACTCAACCAGGTCATAAAGTCACAGCGTGGCTCAGGTTGCAAGGGAGCTCAGAGCTCATCTCCTCCAACCCCGCCCTGCCCAGGGACACCTCTCAGCCAGACTCAGCTGCTCAGGGCCTCATCCAGCCTGGCCTTGAACACCCCCCAAGGCAGGAGGCATCCACAGCCCCCCTGGGCAGCCCGTGCCAGAGCCTCCCCGCCCTGGCGCTGAAGAACTTCTTCCCAAGGTCCAGTCTAACCCTGCTCCGCCTGTGCTCCCCCACCCCCGCCAGGGGATGCAGTTCCTGCACAACGGCGTCATCGTGTCCCACGGCAACCTCAAGTCCTCCAACTGCGTGGTCGACAGCCGCTTCGTGCTGAAGATCACCGACTACGGGCTGGAGAGCTTCCGCCTGGCCCCCGACGGCGACGACTCCCACGCACTCTTCGCCAGTGAGCAGCACCCTGCCCGTGCCCAGCCCCACCCGGGGGAATGGCCCTACCGGGGTCCCTGCCTGGCCTGAGCCCCTCCTCGGTGCCACGCAGAGAAGCTGTGGACGGCGCCGGAGCTGCTGCGGATGGAGTCGCCGCCGGCCCGCGGCACGCAGAAGGGAGACGTCTACAGCTTCGGCATCATCCTGCAGGAGATCGCCCTGCGCAGCGGCGTCTTCTACCTGGAGGGCATGGACCTGAGCCCCAAGGGTGAGGCAGGAGGGCTGGGGCGACGGTGCCAGGGAGCTGTAGGGGGGGATGCCCGGCCCCTCTGATGGGCGCTCGGCCCCGCAGAGATCATCGAGCGGGTGAAGGGTGGGGAGCGCCCCAGCTTCCGCCCCTCGGCCAACGTCGGCGTCCACATGGAGGAGCTGGGGCAGCTGATGCAGCACTGCTGGGCAGAGGACGTCCTGGAGCGCCCGGACTTCAACCAGATCAAGGTCCAGCTCCGCAAGTTCAACAGGTACCTCCCCCTCTCGCAAGCCCTCGCGGGTGAGGGGTGACCCCAGGAGGGGTCCCTGGGCGGGTGCTCACCCCCTGCCCGCAGGGAGAGCAGCAGCAACATCCTGGACAACCTCCTGTCGCGCATGGAGCAGTATGCCAACAACCTGGAGGAGCTGGTGGAGGAGCGCACCCAGGCCTACCTGGAGGAGAAGCGCAAGGCTGAGGCTCTGCTCTACCAGATCCTGCCCCAGTGAGCACTGAAGGGGAACCTCTGGGTGCCCTGATGCTGCTGGGGACCCCCAGGCATCACCCCAGCATGCCCTGCCCAACCCAGGCATGGGTCCCCCATGGGTGCCCTGCATGGCTTGGGATGTTTGAAGGAGCTGGAGGCACCAAGGACTTCTACATGGCTTGGGGCTGGGGGCATTTGGAGGGGCTGGGGACACCAAGGACCTTTACATGGCTTGGGGCTGGGGGCGTTTGGAGGGTCTGAGGACACCAAGGACCTCTACATGGCTTGGGGCTGGGGGTGTTTAGAGGGGCTGGGGACACCAAGGACCTTTACATGGCTTAGGGCTGGGGGTGTTTGGAGGGGCTGGGGACACCAAGGACCTCTACATGGCTTGGGGCTGGGGGTGTTTGGAGGGGCTGGGGACACCAAGGACCTCTACATGGCTTGGGGCTGGGGGCGTTTGGAGGGGCTGGGACACCAAGGACCTCTACATGGCTTGGGGTGGGGGTGTTTGGAGGGGCTGGGGACACAAGGACCTCTACAGCTTGGGCTGGGGGTGTTTGGAGGGGCTGGGGACACCAAGGACCTCTACATGGCTTGGGGCTGGGGGCGTTTGGAGGGGCTGGGGACACCAAGGACCTCTACATGGCTTGGGGCTGGGGGTGTTTGGAGGGGCTGGGGACACCAAGGACCTCTACATGGCTTAGGGCTGGGGGTGTTTGGAGGGGCTGGGGACACCAAGGACCTCTACATGGCTTGGGGCTGAGGGCCCCCAGACTGCTGCATGGCTCAGGCCGCCTGAAGTGTCCAGGGAGCCCTTTGATATGGTTTGGGGGTGAAGGGCTGGAGACATCAAGGACCCTCCGTGGTGGCTCTCTGGGACTTGGGGTACCTAAAGGAGCCAGGGATGACCCCAGACCCCCATCACAGCTCAGGGCTGGGTGTCCTCAGAGGGCTTGAGACCCCCCCCCCCCCAGGACCTCCTGGTCTAGCTGGAAGCTGGGGCCACCATGGCCCCGGGGAGGGTGAGGGGAGCTTTATCCACCCCCCTCACCCAGCCCCTGCAACCCCCCCTCCCCCCCCTCCCAGCTCGGTGGCGGAGCAGCTGAAGAGGGGGGAGACGGTGCAGGCCGAGGCCTTCGACAGCGTCACCATTTACTTCAGCGACATCGTGGGCTTCACCGCCCTGTCGGCGCAGAGCACGCCCATGCAGGTGGTGACGCTGCTCAACGACCTCTACACCTGCTTCGACGCCATCATCGACAACTTCGACGTCTACAAGGTGAGCGCAGCGCCCACGCCGGCGGACAGGCGCGCGGACGGCGGCGGGCGGGGGAGGACACAGGGACGTGGGCAGGGGTGGACACACAGACGGACACGGGCAGGGGTGGACACACAGACATGGGCAGGGGTGGACACACAGACATGGGCATGGGTGGACACACAGACATGGACAGGGGTGGACACACAGACACGGGCATGGATGGACACACAGACATGGGCATGCAGGGACACAGGGACAGCCACGGACACACGGACAGACACACGGACAGATGTGGGCAGGGGTGGACACAGCGACGTGGGCATGGATGGACACACGGACAGACACGGGCATGGGTGGACACACAGACATGGGCATGCAGGGACACACAGACATGGGCATGGAGGGACACAGGGACAGTCACGGACACACGGACAGACACACGGACAGATGCGGGCAGGGGTGGACACAGCGACGTGGGCATGGATGGACACAGGGACAGACACGGGCATGGGTGGACACACAGACATGGGCATGGGGTGGCACCGGTGACACACAGACATGGGCATGCAGGGACACAGGGACAGCCACGGACACACAGACAGACACACGGACAGATGCGGGCAGGGGTGGACACACAGGCATGGACACACGGACGGACACACGGACGGACACGAGCAGGGGTGGACACAGCGACGTGGGCATGGATGGACACACAGGCATGGATGGACACACGGACAGAGGCAGGCAGGGGTGGACTGAGGGATGTGGGCATGGATGGACACACGGACAGACACGGGCATGGGTGGACACACAGACATGGGCATGGATGGACACACAGACATGGGCATGCAGGGACACAGGGACAGCCACGGACACACGGACAGACACACGGACAGATGCGGGCAGGGGTGGACACAGCGACGTGGGCATGGATGGACACACAGACATGGACACACGGACAGAGGCAGGCAGGGGTGGATTGAGGGATGTGGGCATGGATGGACATATGGACAGACCTGGGCATGGATGGACACACAGACATGGGCATGCAGGGACACAGGGACAGCCACAGACACACGGACAGACACACGGACAGATGCAGGCAGGGTGGACACACACAGGCATGGACACACGGACGGACACACGGACAGACATGAGCAGGGGTGGACACAGCGATGTGGGCATGGATGGACACACAGGCATGGATGGACACACGGACAGAGGCAGGCAGGGGTGGACTGAGGGATGTGGGCATGGATGGACACATGGACAGACATGGGCAGGGGTGGACACACAGACATGGGCATGCAGGGACACAGGGACAGACATGGACACACAGACACGGGCAAGGGTGGACATGGGCGTGGGCATGCAGGGACACATGGACAGACCTGGGCAGGGGTGGACACACAGACACAGTCATGGAAGGACAGACACACGTGGGCATGGATGGACACAGGGATGTGGGCATGGATGGACAGACACATGTGGGCATGCAGGGACCCACAGACAGGCATAGACACATGGACAGACCTGGGCATGGATGGACACAGGGATGTGGGCATGCAGGGACACATGGACAGACACAGGCATGGATGGACAGACACAGGCATGGATGGACAGACACAGGCATGGATGGACACAGGGACATGGGCATGCAGGGACACACAGACAGGCATGAACACACGGACAGACCTGGACACATGGACGGACACAGGGACATGGACATGGATGGACACAGGGACAAGAGCATGCAGGGACGCACACAGACACGGGGGGACGCAGATGGAAACATGGACCTGAGCGGACACACGGACACAGGCACACCATGGGTCAGGCTGGACACCCCAGAGCCGGCGTCCCGGCCCCCACTGCCGCACTCCCCGCAGGTGGAGACCATCGGCGACGCCTACATGGTGGTGTCAGGGCTGCCGGTGCGCAATGGGAAGCTGCACGCCAGGGAGGTCGCCCGCATGGCCCTGGCGCTGCTGGACGCCGTCCGCTCCTTCCGCATCCGCCACCGCCCGCAGCAGCAGCTCAAGCTGCGCATCGGCATCCACACGGGTGGGTGGGGAGGGGGCGTGGGCGTGACCTCCCTCCAGGGGGCAGTGGGGAGGGGGCACGGCATCCACAGGGGGACAGTGGGGAGGGGGCAC
>JAAWVA010000044.1:1057517-1104283 GCA_015227895.2 Colaptes auratus
CTCGGGGCTGACCCCCCCCGGCAGTCCCCAGCAGTACCCAGGACCCCCGGGGCTATTCCGGGCGCCACCGCCAAGGGCTCCCCGCCAAGCCCAGACCGGGGCTGACTGTGAACGGGGGGCACCAGCAGCAGACAGGGGCAGGATGTGCCCCCCCTGACCCGCACCAAACTGAACCCCGACTCCTCCCGGGGTGGGGCACACCCCCCGAGGGTGACCCTGGCGGAGGAGCGGGGCCGAGGCCGGGAAGGGGGGACGCGGGGTGGAGTGGACACCCCCGGCCCGGGGGGGAGGTCACGAGAGCTCTAATTTTTGTAATAAACCGGAATGTGTGCACTCGCCGCGCGCCTCTGTGGGGTCCCCTGCGCCCCCCTCCTCGGGCCGTCGGGGCAGTGGGCGGGCCTTGAGGGGTAGGGGGCATGGGAGTGTCTCTCCCCTAAGCGGCAGCAACAGCCAGACAACGGGAGTGGGGGTTTGGGGGTGGGGGAGCAGAGCTTTGGAGGAAGGGGGCACCCCGGGCGGGGAGGGTCTGCAGGGCTGGAGGAACCGGGAGGGGGTGGCAGAGCCGGGGAGTTGAGGAGGGGTTCCGGTGGTGCACAGCCCAGGCGGGGGGAGACGCGACTGGGGACCAGGAGACCCCCGGGTGCCCAACCACGCGAGGTCCCGAGGATGTCCCCAGGGGTCCGGGGACGGGGGCACAAAATTCCCGGGGGGCTGCCGGGAAGGCTCGAGCTGGTGCCGGCTGTGCACGTCCCGGAGCTGTCCCGAGGGGTCTGGGGGCTCCCAGCCCTGCTCCTCCCGGAAGGGTCTCAGGGAGTTCCGGGGGATCCCGGCCGCGCGCGGAACGCAACCGCCCGGAGGGCGGAGCGTCTGTGCAGGCAGGCCCCACCCTCTTCCCCCTATTGGTCGAACAGCGACCGGCGACCCCGCCCCTCTAGCCGCGCTGTCACTCCGAGCCCCATCTCTGTCGCCATTGGCCAAGAGGCGGGAGGGGTGGGCACTTCCGGCCGCCGGCTGCTTCCTCTTCCCGCCGGGCCCTCCCGTCCCTCTTCCAGTGACTTCCGGTTGAGGCGCTGGGCGGGGGGTGTGGAGTCGCCGCTGCTCCCCTCCCCCCGGCACCGAGACCCCCGCCACGCCCCGGCGGAGCCCCCCCTACCCCTGGCGGCAGCCGCTGCGCCAGCCCCGACCTGTCCCGCACCGCGCTGGGGGACCTGTCACCCCCCCCGGCACCCCCGCCTCGGCGGGGTGCCTCCGGGACCCCCCTCCCGACTGGCTTCCCCCTGGGGGGGTTCCTTCCCTCAGGCTTCCTCTGGCACGGCCGGGGACCTGCACCCCTGCCTCCCTACAGCCTCCCCGGGATTCCTCCACGGCCCCCTCCTGATCCCCAGCGCCCTCCCCTAGGGCCTGTCCTGCACGGGGCACCCCCAGTGCGGCCGCAGGCCCCAGGCCTGCCCTAGTCAAAGAGCAGCCCCTTCACCCCTGCTGAGGGGGCAGCCCTGCGACCTCCCCACCGTGTCCCCTGGGGTGAAGCTCCTGAGCAGGACACGGGGGTGCCCCTGTCCCCTCCACCCTATTGCAGGACTGGGGGCGCTCCAGAGAGGGGACACTTCTGATAGCGCCCCCTCCTCCTCGTCCCACGAGGAAGAGCTGGGTGGGGGGGCATCGCCAAGCAAAAAGGGGGGGGCTCCTCTCGGGCCGAGCCCCCTAGATAGGGGCTGCCTTCCCCCTTTTTTTCCCCCCCTGCCCCAGCCATGGAGATGCAGAAGGGGAAGGGGGGAACAGCAGGAGGAGGAGGAGGGAAGTTGCTGGTCTCCACTCTTCTGGATGCCAAGGATGAGATGGAGGAGGTAGGTGCCTGGGGCTCGGGGCAGGGGGGCTCCAGGGGGCGGGTTAAGGGCTCAGGCTGTTCCCCTTGCCCATCCCTGTGTGAGGAGGGGGCTCACTCCAAGCAGAAGCCACTTCCCAGCTGGGGTCTCCATGGCCACCTTGCCCCAGACTCCTTTGTGCAGGGTGGCCACAGGTGGTGGTGCAGGGCTAGGCTGGAGAGCTGGGCAGGGAGGAAGCTCCTGAGGTTCAAGCAGGGCAAGTGGAGGGTCCTGCACCTGGGGAGGAACAACCTTCTGCCCCAGTACCGGGGAGGGAGTGACCTGCTGGGGAGCAGCTCTGTGGAGAAGGACCTGGGAGTGCTGCTGCCCTCTGTTCAGCAGGCCCCAGGTGGCACAGTGCTGTCCTGCTTCCCCTGGAGCTTTTCTTCCTGCACTGGGCAAAGAGACCTGATGTAGAGGTGGGGATGGCTTGGGCTCTCCCCAGGACCACTGGGATCTGCTCCTGGTGTGGAGGAGCTGTGGGAGAGCTGGACCTGGCTGAGCTGGATGCATTGCCCAGGCCCTGGTTTGCATCTGCCTTGTAGGCTCAGCTCAGGGAGTGTTCAGGGGCTCTTCCCAATGCTGGGGCTTTATGGTGTGGGGTGTCTGGGGCTCGTGGAATGGTCCAGACAAAAAGCACCAAACCACTCTGCTGGCTTTCAGCTCCAGGATTCAAACAGGGTGGCAGCAGGAATAGCAAGGTCTCAAGGTCTGGAAGCTGTCCTTTGCCATGGGCAGGGTATTTATGTCCCTTCAAAGCACTCTTTGGTCCCCATGTGTGTTTTGGGTCCTGTCCAGGTCTGGACAGAATGTTCCCAGCTTTGGACCCCATGGCAGCTCTCTGAGCCCAGCAGAGCTGAGAGCTTCAGCTGGCCTTGGAAATCACAGGGTTGGAAGGGACCTCAAGGACCATCTAGGTCCAACCCCCCTGCCATGGGCAGGGGCACCTCACACCAGGTTGCTCAGAGCCACCTCCAGCCTGGCCTTGAAAACCTCCAGGGATGAGGCTGCCACCACCTCCCTGGGCAGCCTGTGCCAGGCTCTCACCACCCTCCTGGGCAACAACTTCTTCCTCCCCTCCAATCTACCCAACTTTTGTTGGTTTCCCATCCCCCCCAGTGCTGTCACTCCCTGGCACCCTGGCAAATCAGCTCCAGGCAACCAGTGTGGATCTCTTGGGATGCAGGCTGCTCCCACCTGGCTCTTTCCCCAAGCCCCTCAGGTCTGGGAAGGAGCCACTGTGAGTGGGGGGGAAGCTCCTGGAGCTTGGGGCTGGTGGTGAGAGAGCCTGGCAAGCACCAGGAGGAGACTTTGCAGGGAGCAGCCCTTGTTCCACCAGCAAACCTTCCTCCTGGAGCTCTTGAACCACCACTGCACAGCAGAATTTGCCCCTCCAAGCCCAGGCAGGGAGGGACAAGCTTTGGGCATCGATCACATCCCTGGGTGGTGATGGATTTGCTGTCCACCACTTTTGGAGGTCCTGGTGTGAAAGGCTCCAACAAGCAGGAAACAGCAGAGAGTACACAGGAAGAGCCCTGAGCCAGCAAACAGGCTGCAGTGTGTGGGGAGGACAAGGCAAGAGAGATGTGGAGCTGCTGGAGTGGGGCCAGAGGAGGCCTCCAAGCTGGTCAGAGGCTGGAGAAGACAGGCTGGGAGAGTTGGGCTTGTTCAGCCTGGAGGAGAGAAGGCTCCAGGGAGACCTCAGAGCAGCCTGAAGGGGCTGCAGCAGAGCTGGGGAGGGACTTGGGACATGAGGGCTGGGGGTGCCAGGATGAGGGGAGATGGAAACTGGAGGTGAGGAAGAAGTTCTTTGGAGTGAGGGTGAGGAGAGCCTGGCACAGGCTGCCCAGGGAGGCTGTGGCTGCCTCCTGCCTGGAGGTGCTCAGGGCCAGGCTGGATGAGGCCTGGAGCAGCCTGGGCTGGGGGGAGGTGTCCCTGGGACATGGCAGGGGGCTTGGAACTGGCTGATGCTGAGGTGTCCCTGGTTGGAGCTGGCTGAGCTTTGAGGTCCCTTCCAAGCCAACCCATTCCAGGGCTCTGAGAGCCTTAGAGGTCTTTTCCAGGCAGGACAGTTCTGGGGTTCTCTCCCAGCTTCACCTCGGGGCCCAGCTCTGCTCCCTGGGGGGGGGCCCTGCCTCGCACCCGACCTTTGCAGCACGGCCCTGGTGTCGAAGCTGTGGGGCTGGAGGAGCCACACAGCCACTCTGTGGCCCTCCAGGTGGTGCCAGCAGAGGATTCAGCCCCAGACCTGGGAGTGGAGGCTGATGTGGAGCAGCTTCTGCAGCTGGCAGGGGGCTCAGAGCCTTGACAGGGGCCCAGAAGGGCTCTGGACCCGCTGGCTGCTGCTCTGCCTGCTCGGGTGCGGGCAGGGAGTGGAGCAGCTCCTGCTGCAGCTCCTGCTGCAGCTGCTGCTGCAGCTCCTGCTGCTGGGGAGGGGGCTGCACTCTTCTTGCCCTTCCCTGCTTGCCACATTTGGCTCTCTTCTTTCAGAGGCTGGAGAGGTGTGTGGGCATCGTGACGTCGCTGACCGGCGGCCTCTCAGAGCGGGAGGCCAACGATGCCCTCAATGCCCACGTGAGTGGCACCTGGAGAGGGAGGGGAGAGAGGGGCACCCTGCCTGCCTGGGAGCAGTGGCATCCCCTGGAGAGGGAGGGGAGAGAGGGGCACCCTGCCTGCTGGGAGCAGTGGCATCCCCTGGAGAGGGAGGGGAGAGAGGGGCACCCTGCCTGCCTGGGAGCAGTGGCATGCCCTGGAGAGGGAGGGGAGAGAGGGGCACCCTGCCTGCCTGGGAGCAGTGGCATCCCTGGAGAGGGGAGAGGGAGGGGGAGAGAGGGGAGAGGGAGGGGAGAGAGGGGCACCCTGCCTGCCTGGGAGCAGTGGCATGCCCTAGAGAGGGGAGAGGGAGGGAGAGAGAGGGGAGAGGGAGGGGAGAGAGGGGAGAGGAGGGGAGAGAGGGAGAGGGAGGGGAGATAGGGGCACCCTGCCTGCCTGGAGCAGGGTGTGCTGTACCCCCAGCAGCAAGGCACAGAGCCCAGGCAGGGACTCAGAGCCTCGCAGCTCTCAAGGGTCCCCAGAGCTGTTAACCCTTGAAGCACCCAAGCACCGTGGCCCTGATCCTTGCCTCCTCCCTGGCCACCTGCAGAGCAGCTCCTTGCTGCAGCCCAGCTGAGAGCCTCTCTCCACACACAGGCTGAGGCTCTCTCCCTCTGCTGCTGTTTGTCTTTCTTGGGTATTTTTGCACTGCTGCACTGCTGGGATCAGCTTTTTCCTGGCCTCCCCACAGCCAGGCCGCTGGGAAGGGCAGGTTCAGCCTTTCTGCCTGGGGCTGGAGCATTTATTTCCAACCCTGCAGAGCCTGAGAGTGCTCCCGAGGGAGCTTGCAGCTGTTACCCTATAAGGGCAGCTGTGACACAGCCAGGGGCTTGCAGGGAGGTTGGTTGCACTTTTTCCCTTCCCCTCCCCAGAACACCTTGGAGTCAGCTGTGCTGAGTTGCCTTCCTTTAATGGGAAAGGCTCAGCAGGCCTGGACTGCAGGGCACTGAAGCTCAGGAAATCCCTTCCCCACTTGCCTCAGCAGGTTGTGGAAGGGCCTGGAGAGGAGAGCCTGGGGCAGGTCCCCAGCTGCAGGACCAAGGGACCTGCTGCTGCTCTTGTGCCCAGGGCTTGGTGGTGTCCCTTGGGCATGAGATTATCCTGCAGTGGTGCCACTGGAACCCCTGGGAAGCCTCCAGTGCCAAGGGCTTTGCCCAGCACAAGCTTCCCAGCAGGCTGCAAAGCTTGGGGAGCCCCTGGCTGTGCTGTCAGTCCCTTGGGATCCTGCTGGGAGGTCCTCACAGGCTGCTGGCTGCTCCCTTGCCTTGCTTCGAGTGGTCTTGGGGGGGGGCTGCTGGTGCTTCCTCCAAGCCTCCCTCTGGGCTGCTCACCACCAGCTCTTGCATTTTCCTCTCTCAGATATGCAAAGGGACCCCCCAGCACGAGGAGATCTGCCTGGGTCTCTTCACCCTGGTGCTGACTGAACCTGCCCAGGCACAGAAGGTAAGAGGCTGGCACCTGCTGCAAGGCCGAGGCCCCGGGGGTGGTTTTGTTCCTTCCCTTCCAGGCAGCCAGGAGCTGGGAGCTGTGGAAGTTTGGGGTCTCATGCAGGCCTCAGAAGGCTCCTGGCTGGAGCCCTCAGTGCTTGTTGCAGCAGGGGCAGTGGCTTGGCTTGGCTCCAGGGCTGGAGCTTCTACCACCTCTCTGGGCAGCCTGTTGGCAGCGTTCCACCACCCTCAGCCTGCTGTGCTCCAGAGTGGATTCCCTGCTGGATGCCAGGGGTGGATGCCTCCAGAAACAACCACCTGGGCCCTAGGGGAGGAAGGTGTTCAGCTGCTGGAAAAGCTGCTCTGGGGCTGCCCACCTCCTTTGAGTTAACACTTGGATGGCTGGAACTGTCACTTGGAAATCCCAGGCCCCCAAAGGTGAATGTTTGCTGTCCCAGAGATCCTGGCTGTGGAGGATGCAGCCTGGGTGGATGTGGGGGCAGGCTGTGGATGTGGTCTGCCTGGACTTCAGCAAGGCCTTTGACACTGTCCCCCACAGCAAACTGCTGGCCAAGCTGTCAGCCCCTGGCTTGGGCAGCAGCACTCTGAGCTGGGGTAGGAGCTGGCTGGAGGCTGAGCCCAGAGAGTGGTGGTGAATGGTGCCACAGCCAGCTGGCAGCCAGGCACCAGTGGTGTCCCCCAGGGATCAGTGCTGGGCCCCAGCCTGTTTAATATCTTCACTGGTGATCTAGAGGAGGGGATGGAGTCAGGCAGCAGCAAATGTGCAGCTGACACCCAGCTGGGGGCAGGAGTTGATCTGTTAGAGGGCAGAAGGGCTCTGCAGAGGGACCTGGCCAGGCTGGGCAGAGGGGCAGAGCCCCACAGGATGGCATCCAACAAACCCAAGTGCCAGGGGCTGCACATTGGCCGCAGCAACCCCAGGCAGAGCTGCAGGCTGGGGGCAGAGTGGCTGAGAGCAGCCAGGCAGGAAGGGACCTGGGGGTGCTGATTGACAGCTGCCTGAACAGGAGCCAGCAGTGTGCCCAGGTGGCCAAGAAGGCCAAGGGCATCCTGGCCTGCAGCAGGAGCAGTGTGGCCAGCAGGAGCAGGGAGCTCATCCTGCCCTGTGCTCAGCACTGCTGAGGCCACACTTGAGTCCTGTGTCCAGCTCTGGGCTCCTCAGGTTAGGAAAGAGGTTGAGATGCTGGAAGGGGTCCAGGGAAGGGCAACAAAGCTGGGGAGGGGTCTGGGGCACAGCCCTGTGAGGAGAGGCTGAGGGAGCTGGGGTTGCTTAGCCTGGAGAGGAGGAGGCTCAGGGGAGACCTTCTTGCTCTCTCCAACCCCCTGCAGGGAGGTTGTGGCCAGGTGGGGGGGTTGGGCTCTTCTCCCAGGCAAGCAGCACCAGAACAAGAGGCCACAGTCTCAAGCTGTGCCAGGGGAAGTGGTGTAGGCTGGAGGTGAGGAGAAAGTTCTTCACTGAGAGAGTTGTTGGCCCTTGGGCTGTGCTGCCCAGGGAGGTGGTGGAGTCCCCATCCCTGGAGGTGTTCAAGAGGGGATTGGATGTGGCCCTTGGTGCCATGGTTTAGTCCTGGGGTCTGTGGTGGCAGCTTGGGCTTGATGAGCTTCGAGGTCCCTTCCAACCTTGGGGATTCTGTGCATGGTGCTGGAAGCTGGGGGGGGGTGGGGTGGTGGAAATGATCCTGGAGGCTGGGGGGTGGGTGGAGAATGGTGCTGGCAGCTGGGGTGGTGGAGGATGATCCTGGCAGCTGGGGGGTGGAGGATGATGTGTTCTAGGGCCACAGTAAAAAGTCCTCTGTGGACAACCAAAGGGCCAACCAAAAGGCTGCTGAGTGGTGCTGGGGGCAGGGGGGGGCTGTGTCTGGATGTGCTTCAGGGAACAGAGGCTGCAGAGGCTTGGGAAGGGTTGAAGTGGCCTCTTGAAGCTGCTGGAGTGGCTGCTGGGGCTGTGCTGGGCCAGAGGTGGCTCCTGCAGGGCTCCCTCCTGGCTGAATCCCCTCTGGGAGGGCTGAGCTCTTCCTGCTGCAGCCATCGACCTGGGGCTCCTCACTGCCTTGGCACTGCTGGGGGCATGGAGCCTGGCACTGCTGGGGGCACAGCTCCCTTCCCTGTGGGAATTTCCACCTGAACATGAGGAGGAGCTTCTCTGAGGGTGGTGGAGCACTGGAGCAGGCTGCCCAGGTCTGGTGCAGTCTCCATCCCCCAGAGTCATTCAGAACCCTCTTGGGTGCCATCCTGTGCCACCTGCTCTAGGTGCCCCTGCTCTGGCAGGGGAGGGGTTTGGACTGGGTGATCTCCAGAGGTCCCTTCCACCACCACCCCCCCATTCTGTGATTCTCCTGGGAGTCCTGGGGCCTGACTGCTGGGCCTTGGCAGTGGATGGGGCAGGAGGTGGCAGAGCCCAGCCCTGCCCAGCCTGCAGTGCAGGATCAGCTGAAGCCCACAGGGTCTCCTCCAGCCCCTTGGCTGCCAGCCAGGAGAGATCAGCTGTGCTAGAGTTGTCCAGCTGAGAGGAGGGGACACTTGGCCACCTTCAAATAGCCAAGTGACAGCAGCTGGCCATCAGCTCTCCTTCCCCCACCCTTAATTAAGGTTCTGCCCCGGGGTCAGGGGGCACCGAGCCCTCCCCCTGCCCTCCCTGCCGCCCAGCGCTTCCCTCCCACCTCCTCTGGCAGCTGCCCATCGAGTCCCTCCTCTGGCCTGCTTCTGGGGCCTCTCTCCTCCACTCCTTGGCTGTTTGCTTTTGCTTCCCCCCCTGGTTTCAAGCAGCCATTTGTCATTTGTCCCTTCCTGTTAATTAAGTGGCCTGGGTGAGTGGCTCCAGGCTGCCGGCAGCGGGGAGGGGACGCTGGATTCTTGCAGCCTTGGCAGGAGTTCTGCCAGTCAGGTTCTCCCTCCATGAGCTGCTGGAGCCCTGAAAGCCTTCTCCAGTCCTTTGGATCATTGCTGCCCTCCTTGGGAGCTACTGGAGAGAGTCCAGAGGAGGCTGGGAAGATGCTGAGGGGCCTGGAGCAGCTCTGTGAGGAGGAAGGGCTGAGAGCTCCCTGGGGCTGAGAGGCTGGAGGAGAGCAGCCCCAGAGAGAATCTTCTCAGTGCTTAGGAAAGCTTTGAAGCTGGCCAAATGTTCCTCCTGTTGGTGCTCCCAGGGGTGCAGAAACCACCTGCCTGGGTGCCAGGGCTGTGCCAAGGGGAGGGGTGGTGGTGATCCCATCATCAAGCAGAGGAGGTGGGATCCGGGCAGGGTGAGGACCAGGAGGTGGTGGTTGGTCGCTTTCCCACACGGAACAGAAGCTTTGCCCAGGGCACCTGGCACCCCCCCAGGGCACCTGGCAGCCCCCCAGGGCACCTGGCAGCCCCCCAGGGCACCTGCCAGCCCAGCAGGTGGTGGTTGTGCTTCTCTCCCAAAGGTGCTGCAGCCCCAGGGAGCTGTTGTGACTTCCTTGGCCAGGTTGTCCTCTGCGTGGAGCCTTTGGGTCTGGCTCTGCTTCGTGGGTGTTCATTTAGCATTTCCAGAGCAATTACTGGCCCCAGATTGTCTCCACCTCTGGGGTCTGGGCCTTTGCCTGGGATGTTTTGGTAGAGAGTTGTGGGTTTGGTTTTTGTTCTGCACAGTGCTGGATGAGAAGGGCAGGAGGAAGCCAGAGCAGCATCAGGGAGTCTCATCAAAGAGATCTTCTGAGGCCTCATTATCTCTCTGGCAGAGGATGCAGGGACCAGACCCCTGCTCTCTGCAGTATCCTGACATTCTCTGGCTCAAATTAACCTTGCTGCAGCACCAATTAGCAAATTGCTTCCTAATCACCCCACCCCCACCCCCTGCTGTCCTGAGCAGAGGGCAGGGGGGGAGCTGCCCCCTTCGCTCTGTGGCCACTGCTTTGCCTGGCTGCTGGAGGCACAGAATCACAGCCTCACAGGTGGCACTGGCTTGGAAGGCACCCTCCAAGGTCACCTTCTCCAAGCCCCCTGTAGGCAGCAGGGACACTTCCAACTCAGATTAGGCTACCCAGGACCACATCAAGTTTGACCTTGAATGTCCCCAGGGGCCTCAGACACCTGTGTCAGCAGCAGGTGGCCTGGGGATGCTCTCCCTCAGCTCCTGCATCTCCGTGGAGCTGAAACATCAGCACAGGGCAGTGCCCCTGAGCCCCTGTGCAAGTGACTTCAGTGCAGTCCCCCTTCTCACTGCTGCTGGGAGCCTGGGCTTTGGTGACCTGGGCTTGACTCTTGACTGCTCCTTCCTGAAGCAGGGCCTTGGGGTGCTGGCTTGGCTCACCCCCAGGGGGTCTGCAGGCCTCGGTGCTCTCTGAGGTCAGTTCATTGCAGTCAGGCTGGGTAAGAGCAGTGTGTGTTGTGTGGTGTGGGCTCTGGTCCTTCCCCTGTAAGCACCTCCTGCCCCTCTCTGCTGCAGTGCTACAGGGACCTGGCCCTGGTGAGCAGGGATGGGATGAACATCGTCCTCAACAAGATCAACCACATCCTGATGGAGAAGTACCTGAAGCTGCAGGACACCTGTCGGACCCAGGTGAGGAGAAAGTTAAGGTTCCCAGCCCAGAGCTGGCCCTTTGCCACCTGCCAGGTGGAGGATCAGCACCACAGAGAGGTGCTGGAGTCCCCTTCCCTGGAGAGCTTCCAACCCCAGACCCCCTCGGCCGTCGTGCTCCTGGGCAAGCTGCTGTGGGTGCCCTGCTGGAGCCGGGGGGCTTGGAGGAGATGACCTCCAAGGGTGCCTTGCCACCCTCCCATGCTGGCATTTGGGATTCTCTGAAGCTGGCATTTGGGACCTCTGAAGCTGCCCTGCTCTCTGCTGCTCTCTCTCTGCCCAGCTGGTGTGGCTGCTGCGGGAGCTGGTCAAGAGCGGGGTGCTGGGCGCCGACGGCGTCTGCATGACCTTCATGAAGCAGATCGCAGGTGAGTTGTGCCATGGCAGCCAGGTGACCACTGCTGGCATCCCCCCAGCTGGTGCCAGCAGGCTGGGTACTGTCAGTGCCCTTCCAGGGCTGCTCTTGACATCAGAACCAGAGCTGCCAGGCAGCCAGGTCCGGGCAGGCTTCCCCCAGTGTCTCCGTGCCCAGCCGATGGGCACCGAGCCTGCCCCAACCTGTCTGGCGAGGAAATCTCTCCAGGGAGGCTGGAGCCAGGGATCAGCCTTCAAGAGCCTGCTGCTGCCAACAGCCTCCATGGGTGAATCACCAGAGCCAGGAGGCTTCTGGCAGATGCTGCCCAGCAGGAAGTTTTGGTTCCTGCTGCTGCCAGCGCTCACCTCCCAGCCCTGCGCCAGGGCACCGGGAGCAGCCTTAGCTCATGCTCTGACCTCTGGGTTGGCAGGAGCCACATGTGCAGCTCTTCTGCAGCTCATCAGAGCCTCAGGAAGCTGCTTCACCCCCTGCAGTGGCAGAGGGTCCCCCAGGGTGGTTGTGTCCCTGGGTGTCAGCCCTGCTCACATGGACACCGGGGCGGCGCCTGAGTGCCTGCTCGGTGCTGGGCACTGCTGATGTCCCCCAAGGAGGACAATGTTCCACCACCAGCCCTGCCACTGGGGCTGTGCTGCACTGGGCCAGGCAGCCTGGAAGTTGTCCTGTGTGCTCTTCAGGGGAGGAAGAATGAGGAGGGAGGGGACAGAGTCCTGAGCTGAAGCCAAGCAGCCCTGGCCCTGCAGTCCCAGAGCAAACAGGGGAGGACTGAAAGCTGCTGCCGGAGGCATCCCCTTGGTTCCCCTCCCTTGCCCCTCCCTGCTTGGGGCCCCTGCCCTCCGTGCTCACCACGTTCGTGATGCTTCCATTGTTGTGATCCCATTGTTCTGACCTGCCTGCTTGAGGTCTTTTCCATGCTCCCCCGCTGCTGCCTGCCAAAGGCCCAGGCTGGGGGCTTGGAGCCACCTCTTGGACACCTGGCTTGTGTGTGAGGCTTTGGCCTTTCCTTGCAGATGTTGTTCCCTCTCTTTGTGTCTTTAAACTCAGCAGCTGGAAACGTTTTCTCCTTTCCAGCTACTGAATCCCATCCCTTTCTGCCTTCTCTTTTTGCCCTCCAGAGGGATCATTTCTGACTCCATGTTCTCCCAGTCCTAGAATGGTTTGAGTTGGAAGGGCCCTTGAAGTTCACCCAGTTCCAACCCACCCCCCTGCCCTGCCATGGGCAGGGACACCTCCCCTAGCTCAGGTGCTTGGGTTGAGTCTGAGTAGAACCTCAGCTGTCCCTCTGATGAGCTTTCTCTTCCCTGCTGGCCTTCCAGGTGGGGATGTGACAGCAAAGAATATCTGGCTGGCTGAGAATGTCCTGGAGATCCTGACTGAGCAGAGGTATGGCCGATGGGGAGGCCCTGCTGGAGGCTGGGGGGAGCAGGGCAGAGCTCAGCCTGCTGCTGCGAGAGGCAGTGCTGGGGTGGTGACAGCCTGCGTGGGAGCCTGCTTGAAGGGCTTCCTGCTCTGGAGACCTCAGTGTCCCCTCTGTGTGACCAAGCTGTGACACAGCTCCCTGGCTGGGGGAGCCCTGGAGGGGCGTCAGAGCTGCGGTGCTGAGGGCCGTGGCTTAGCCCCAGCCTCGGAGTTGGAGAATGGTTGGATTGGAGCAGCTTAATCCAGCCCAAAGCTTTCATGGTGGGGGGGGGAGGGGGTGTCTCTGAGAGGACCATTCCCCGAGGTGCAGCACCCAGTAGGTGCTGAGCCCTCCCCCTCCAGCAGCAGCTTGGCTCTGGAGCAGCAGCCAGGAATCTTCTCTGGGCTGTGGGGGAGGTTTTTCCTCTTGGAGGAGTCGGATGCAGTTAATTGCCCAAAAAGCTTCCTGTGTTTAAACAGCTCCTGCCTCATCAGGGCTGCAACTTTAATTTGTTGTGGAGAGGCCATCTGGGAGGTATTGTCCTGGGGGCTCAGCATTGTCCTGCCTTGGCAAAGCAGCCACCAGCTGCTGATGAGCAGAATTCCTCCTGCGGCCCTGCCCCGGGCCAGGAGCGGTGCTCTGACCCTTGCCTCTCGCCCGGTGCTGTCCCTGGAGCAGCAAATCCTCCTCGGGGTGCTGCTTACCCTGGGCAAACCCCAGGCTTTCCAGCACTTGTTTGGCCACAGCTGCCAGCCCTGGGGATTTTGATGCCAGGAGGAGCTGTGTGCTGCTGCTGTGAGTGCCAGCTGGTGCCAGCGTGCACGGAGAGACCCTCACATGGGGCTTGGCTGCCCCCTGGCTCTTCACCCGTTGTGCTGAGCACAATTCTTCCATTCCCTACCAGCTGTAAGCCCCTGCCAGCTCTTGGTGTCACAATCACAGAACCTGGGTGGTCGGAGAAGCCCTCTGAGACCACCCAGCCCAACCATCCACCCAGCCCCACCACCGCTGAGCCTGTCCCAGGTGCCACGGCCGTGGCGCCTCTGCTGGTGCCTCCTCTTTGCTGGTGCTCCTCACCCCAGCACCCTGGAGCCTGTGGCTAACCCTCCTTGGAGGTGTGGCACAGGAGGCTGCAGGCCCTGCCCTTGCTGCTCCCTTTCTGCCTCGGTTGCCTCTGGGCTGGGCCTCCGCCTTGGCGGCGCTGCTGGCCGCGGGGCCCTGGCGGCGCGGGCTGAAGGCTCCCTGCTGGCTTCCTTTGCAGGGAGTGGGTGCTGAAGAGCAGCCTGCTGGTGGCCATGGCTGTCTACACCTACCTGAGGCTCATCGTGGACCACCACGGCACGGCCCAGCTGCAGGCCCTGCGCCAGAAGGAGGTTGACTTCTGCATCTCCCTGCTCCGGGAGCGGGTGAGCGGGGCAGGGGCTGGCAGGGAGAGGAGGCCTCGCTGAGCCTTCCTGCTGCTGGCAGTGCCCACGTTGCTCCTGCAGCTGGAGAAGTGAGCTGTGGCACCCCAGGGCCCCCTCCCAGCTCTCTGGGAGTGGCCTCTGAGGTGACCTCCAGCAGCTGCAGAGTCGCAGCCCGGTGGAGCTCGTCCGGTCCAGCTGCCCGGCCAGACCAGGTCCTTCTGGATCAGGTTGCACAGGAATGTCTCCAGGTGGGGGTGGAGGTGCTCCAGAGAGCCCCACAACCTCTCTGGGCAGCCTGCTGCAGGGCTCCAGCACCCTCACACCAAAGAGCTCAAGTGAAGCCTCCTGGGTTCCAGTCTGTCCTGTGGAGAGGCAGAGCAGCTGCTCTGAAGGACTTGGCCTCCTTTCAGCCTCTCTTATCCATGGCACAAGAGTTAAAGTGAGGGTGGGGAGACCCTGGAACAGGTTTCCCCCTCCCTGGAGGTGTTCAGGGCTAGGCTGGATGAGGCCTTCAGCAGCCTGGGCTGGTGGGAGGTGTCCATGGGACATGGCAGGGGCTTGGATCTGGCTGATCCTGAAGGTCCCTTCCAACCTGTTCCAGGGTTCTATGAAACCACCTTGCTGCTGCTGTGGCATCTCAGTGCTTGTGGCTTACCAAGGCCATCCCTGGGGGAGGCTCTGAGGGTCCTCACAGGCTCACAGAGAAAGTCAGCAGCCGGCTCCAGGCCACTCTTTAGCCTGCACCATGCAGGAGAAGCCACCAAAGGTGGCTGCAGGTAGCAATCCTCACGTCCAGCCTCGTGGGCAGCCCCAGCACTGCAAGCATCCTGCCCACTCTGCCCTTCCTCCTTGACCAAGTGTCAGGTCTGTTAACTTCAGAGCCTGGCAGCAGTCCTGGGGAGAAAGGGGCAGATTTATGGCTGCTTTGTTTGCTTTCCAAGAGCAGAACATTTTAAAATAGCTGCTGACCTTCCCTGCTGCCAGCCCAGCTCTCAGGAGCTGCTGGCTTCAAAGCAGGGCCAGGAGTGGAGACATTGTGCGACGAGTGAATCATCTGGAGCTGGTGGGAAGGGTGAAGGACTCCCTGTTCCTCCCTCCCCCTCCTCCTGCCTCCCCCACTCGGTGCCTTTCTCCCTTCCCCCTCCTCAGGAGCAGGTAAAACACTAAATGAGGGTTTTTTCCCCCTCTTTGCTTTTGTCTCCCCCCCTTCCCCCCCCCCCCCCCCAGTTCATGGATTGCTTCATGATCGGCCGGGACCTCGTGAGGCTGCTGCAGAACGTGGCCAGGATCCCCGAGTTTGAGCAGCTCTGGAAGGACATCATCCACAACCCCCAGGTCCTCAGTGCCCAGTTCACAGGTAGGGGTCAAGCTGATCTGGTGGGAGGTTGGCAACCTGATGACCTTCGAGGTCCCTTCCAACCCAATCCCTTGCGTGGTGACTGCAGGAGATCTTTTCCCGCCTCGGGGGAGTGGAGCTTCCTGCTCCAGACTCGGCTGGCAGCTGATGCTGGCAGCTGATGCTGGCAGGTGCCTGCTGGATGCCCTTTTGTGCTGTGCTGTCCCCCACAGCACAGAGCCACCTCCGTGTCCCTCCCCCCTCAGGTGTCCTGCAGCTCCTCCAGTCCAGGACCTCTCGGAAGTTCCTGGCCTGCCGCCTCACTCCCGACATGGAAACCAAGCTGCTCTTCATGACCTCGCGGGTAACGGCCTGCTGCCCCCCACGGGGGCATCCCCTGCCCTGCCCCACACTGCCACAGGGCATGGAGGGAGCAGAGGAGAGGATAGGATAGGATTAACCAGATCAGATCACCGAGTCTGACCTCTCACCCAGCACCATCTGATCAACTCAACCATGGCACCAAGGGCCTCATCCAGGCTCTTCCTAAACACCTCCAGGGATGGGGACTCCACCACCTCCCTGGGCAGCACATTCCCATGGCCAATCTCTCTTGCTGGGAAGAATTTCTTCCTAACCTCCAGCCTAAACCTCCCCTGGCACAGCTTGAGGCTGTGTCCTCTTGTTCTGGTTGCCTGGGTGCCTGGGAGAAGAGCCCAACCCCCACCTGGCCACAACCCCTCCTTTCAGGGGGTTGGAGAGAGCAAGAAGGTCTCCCCTGAGCCTCCTCCTCTCCAGGGCTCAGCAACCCCAGCTCCCTCAGCCTCTCCTCACAGGGCTGTGCCCCAGACCCCTCCCCAGCTTTGTTGCCCTTCTCTGGACCCCTTCCAGCATCTCAACCTCTTTCCTAACCTGAGGAGCCCAGAACTGGACACAGGACTCAAAGTGTGGCCTCAGCAGTGCTGAGCACAGGGCAGGATGAGCTCCCTGCTCCTGCTGGCCACACTGTTCCTGCTGCAGGCCAGGATGCCCTTGGCCTTCTTGGCCACCTGGGCACACTGCTGGCTCCTGTTCAGCCTACTCTCAACCAGTAGAGAGGTCCCTTCCTGCCTGGCTGCTTTCAACCACCCTGTCCCCAGCCTGAAGCACTGCCTGGGGTTGTTGTGGCCAATGTGTAGAAGCTGGCACTTGGATGTGTTCAATCTCCTGCCCTTGGCCTCTGCCCCTCTGCCCAGCCTGGCAAGGTCCCTCTGCAGAGCTCTCCTACCCTCTACCAGCTCCGCTCCTGCCCCCAGCTTGGTGCCAGCTGCAAACCCAACTGCTGATGGACTCAGTCCCCTGGGTCCAGATCGTCAATAAGGATATTGAGGGGGGATGGAGGGGAGAGCAGAGGGGGGATGGAGGGGAGGATGAAGGGCGGGGAGGGCAGAGGGCAGAGCTGTGCAGGGCAGGTGGGAGCAGAGCAGGGTGTGGAGGCGGCTGGGGGGCCGCGGCGGTGGGGGGCAGCGGCGGTAGGGGGCGGGGGGGCCGCAGCCTTTGCCCGGCGCCTGGGCCCCAACCGCGCTCCGGCCGTGCCCGCAGGTGCGCTTCGGGCAGCAGAAGCGGTACCAGGACTGGTTCCAGCGGCAGTACCTCTCCACCCCCGACAGCCAGTCCCTGCGCTGCGACCTCATCCGCTACATCTGCGGCGTGGTTCACCCCTCCAACGAGGTGCTGAGCTCCGACATCCTGCCGCGCTGGGCCATCATCGGCTGGCTGCTCACCACCTGCACGGTGAGGGGGCACGGGGGGGGGGGGCACCCTCCACCCCCGCCCCGCCCTTGCCCCGCCTTCCTCCGCCCTTGCCCCGCCTTCCTCCGCCCTTGCCCCGCCTTCCTCCGCCCTTGCCCCGCCTTCCTCCGCCCTTGCCCCGCCTTCCTCCGCCCTCGCCCCGCCTTCCTCCGCCCTCGCCCCGCCTTCCTCCGCCCTCGCCCCGCCTTCCTCCGCCCTCGCCCCGCCTTCCTCCGCCTTCGCCCCGCCTTCCTCCGCCCTTGCCCCGCCCGCCTTCCTCCGCCTTCGCCCCGCCTTCCTCCGCCCTCGCCCCGCCTTCCTCCGCCCTCGCCCCGCCTTCCTCCGCCCTCGCCCCGCCTTCCTCCGCCCTTGCCCCGCCTTCCTCCGCCCTTGCCCCGCCTTCCTCCGCCCTTGCCCCGCCTTCCTCCGCCCTTGCCCCGCCTTCCTCTGCCCTTGCCCCGCCTTCCTCTGCCCTTGCCCCGCCTTCCTCTGCCCTTGCCCCGCCTTCCTCTGCCTTGCCCCGCCCCCCTCCGCCCCGCCCCCATCGCCCCCTTCTCCCCCCCTTCCTCTCCTCCTCCCCCTTCTCCTCCCCCCCTTCCTTCCCCCCCCACCTTCCTCTCCCCCACCCCACCTGGGGGCCGGGGTCTGCTCAGCGCCCATCACACCCTTGGTCGTTTTGCTCTTCCCCCAGTCCAATGTTGCTGCTTCCAACGCCAAGCTGGCGCTGTTCTATGACTGGCTCTTCTTCAACCCCGAGAAGGACAGCATCATGAACATAGGTGGGCGCTGGGCAGCCTCTCCTGGGGCCAAGGGGGAGGGTCTGGTAGGGCAGGGCCCAACAAATCACCTCCGGAGGGCATCGGTCCCCTGCCCTGCTGAGGAGAGGAGGCCGAGAGGAGATCTTCCAGGGGTCTGCAGCTCCCTGAGGGGGAGGCTGGAGCCCCGGGGTGGGGGGTGGGGGGGGCTGGGCTCTTCTGCCAAGGGGCAGGACAGGAGGAACTGGCCTGGGGCTGCCCCGGGGGAGGGTTGGGTCGGCCTTGAGCAGCGCAGGAGCCCTGCCGTGTCTCCCCCAGAGCCTGCCATCCTGGTGATGCACCACTCCATGAAGCCTCACCCCGCCATCACCGCCACGCTGCTGGACTTCATGTGCCGGGTGAGGGTCCCTGCCCCGCCCCAGGAGCTGCACCGTGTGGGGGGAGGGGCTGGGAGAGCACCCCCTGGCCCCTGCCTGGTGGCTCTCGGCGCTGCTGGGCCGAGGAGGCTCCTCAGGAGCGTGGTCAGGGGACAGCGCGGAGGGAGCAGCTGCGCGGAGGCCGCGCCGGGCACTGGGTCAGGCTGGGGCTTGGTTTATCCTCCTCCACTCATCCCTGGTGTGCAGCAGAGTGGAAGTGTGCTGGCCAGGAGCTGCTTCCACAGGGACTGCAGCCAGGCCCCTGGGCCGCAGGCTGCCCGTGGCTGGTGCGGCAGCAGCACCGTGCTGTGCGGCGCTGCTCTCCCTTCCCTGCCAAGACAGGAGCTGGGAGCAGGCCAGTGCTGAGCTGCACAGCTCCCTGAGGGCCACCCCTGCTCAGGAAGGGCAGGAACAGCCAGGCAGGACACGTGGCTCCTCTCCCCAGAGGGCTGCAGGGCAAAGACCCATTGCTGCCTGGTCCCACAGGAAGGGAACTGCAGGAGCCCCTGGGGGCAGTGCTGCTGGAGCTGCCAAAGTGTCCTCTGGCTGCTGTCCTCCAGACCCCACAAACCAAGTCCTGCTCCTCCCTTTGCCTCCCTCCCCCCCCATTCCTCAGTGGGTGTAGAGGAGCTCAGTGTCCTCAGAGCCTCTTCAGCCTGCCCTCACCTCAGGCTGCCTGAGGGAGAGTTCTCCTCTGCCGGTCTGCCAGGAGCAGGGTCAGGCTGTGGACACTCATCCTAAGGATTCACCTGCAGCTGTCACTGCTGCTTGAGGCATGGGCTTGGCCAGCCCCAGAGCTCCTCACAGCTCCTGAGGCATCGTTTGGGTGGTGTTCTCACCCCTGCAAGGTGCACCAGGGTAGAAAAGCCAGAAGAGGCATGGGCTGGTCCCCCTCCAGCTCTCCTGCTGCCCCCCTGGGTCAGCTGAGATGAGGTGTTTTGAGTCCAGGGTGACCCAAGAAAGCTGACTGGTGGCCTTTGCTGTGTCCTGCTGGAAGGCTTCTTGGCACTGATGTGCTCCTTCTCCTGCTTGCAGATCATTCCCAACTTCTACCCTCCCCTGGAGGCTCACGTCCGGCAAGGGGTCTTCAACTCCCTCACCCACATCGTGGAGAAGAGAGTCCTTGCGTAAGGCAGCCCTGGGCCCTGCTGCAGCTGCACTGCTGGGCCAGGCTGGGCAGGCCCTGAGCAGCTGGGAGGTGTCCCTGCCCTTGTCAGAGGGGTGGAACTGGGTGATCCTGGAAGTTCCCTTCCAACCCAGCCTGTTCTGTGGTGGCTGTGCACTGCTGCACACCATCGTCCCTGGGTCTCCCCAGCCTAGTCCCAGCGACCTCCGGGCTCTGGAAGGGCTGCAGAGGACATTGGTGTTGTGTAGGAGCCATGGCAGAAGCCTTAACTGAGGCTTTATGGTGCTGAGGCTTCTCCTGAGAGCTGCTCCTTGAAGCAAGGGAGGGGATGGGTTAGGAAGGCCCTGGCCACTGGGCTGCAGATGGGATGTCCCCAGCCCTCTCTGGCCTCCTAGCTGATGGGAGCAGCCTTGCTCATGGTGCTCCAGCCTGCAGAAGGCTCCTGCATCAGCCACATTCCCCTCCCAGGGAGCTTCCCTCCCTTCCCAGGCGCCTTCTGGTGGCACAAGTCCCGTTGGTGGCAGTGAGGGGACCCCACCTGAGCTGCAGGAAGGGAGGTGGGACCTCAGAGCTTGTGGTCCACAGCAAACCAAAGCCCTGAGGGAAGGGAGGAGATCCCTGCTGTGTCCACCAAGGTGAAGTTATGCCATGAGGCTCCAGGTCTCAGCTTGTTCTCATCTCTTTTTCCCCTTCCTGCCCCCACCACAGACACCTGGCCCCCCTCTTTGACAACCCCAAGCTGGACAAGGAGCTCCGTGCCATGCTGAGGGAGAAGTTCCCCGAGTTCTGCAGCTCTCCCTCCCCCCCCATCGAAGGTAGGGAGCAGGGAGGGGGTGGAGGGAGGCTGTGGCAGGTGCTGCCTTCCAGAGGTGGGACTTAGCCCAGCTCCCTGCAGCCCTGTGGGGGGCTCTGAACTGGGACTGTGAGGAGAGGAGGGCTTGGGGTGCTCAGGTTGGGTGACCATGGACTTCCCCAGGCCCCTTGGCCTGGTGGGGCTGGCAGAGCTGCTGCTCGGCTGAGGGGCTCAGGCTCGGCCCAGGCTGGGCTCAGGCTCGGCCCAGGCTGGGCTCAGGCTCGGCCCAGGCTGGGCTCAGGCTCGGCCCAGGCTGGGCTCAGGCTCGGCCCAGGCTGGGCTCAGGCTCGGCCCAGGCTGGGCTCAGGCTCGGCCCAGGCTGGGCTCAGGCTCGGCCCAGGCTGGGCTCAGGCTCTGCTGGGGGCCTGGGTGAGGCCTGAAGCACCAAGGGTGCTGAGCAGGTCAGGGGGAGAATGGTCCCATCCTGCCATGCCTGGCCCCAGTCAGGCATGAGCTCAGTGCAGGGACTGGGAGGGCCCTTCCCCTCTGGGAGCCCTCCAGGGTCCATGGCTCAGCCCAGGCTCTCTCTGCCCCTTCCCCAAGCGCCGCTGGCTCCTCGCCTGGGGCCTGCCTGGGGGTGGTGGCTCTGCAGGCACAGCCTGTGCTGCCCTGGCAGCTCCCCAGCGCCTCCCTGCCCGCTCTGACCCCTCTGTGGCTCCTGCAGTCAAGATTGAGGAGCCTGTTTCCATGGAGATGGACAACCACATGGCAGAGAAGGAGGACAGTTGCTATGACAACGCTGAGGCAGCCTTCAGTGACGATGAGGAGGATCTGAGCAGCAAAGGTGAGGAGCGCAGCCAGCTGGGCACCAGTGCCCTGCACTGCTCTGCTGTGCTGCCCCTGTGCCAGTGGCTGCTCATGGGCACCTTCCCTTCCTCTTGGGAGGAGCTTCTGGAAGCTTCTGGAAGCACAGTTCCTGCAGAGCCCCCTTCCCAGCAGCAGCAGCCAGATCCCCTTCTTGGGATCCAGGTCGCCTTCTGCAGGAGGTGTTGAGGGCAATGTGCTGCTGCTTCCCCGCCCCTGACAGCCTGACTCGATGGATCTGAGCCAGATCTGTGCCTGAAGGGCTGTTGGGCTTCATCTCCTTGTCTGCTTCTTGCCTGGAGCTCAGACTCTTCCCACACAGCCCTTCCCTCCCACCCCTGTGTCGTGAAATCAGAGCCACGCAAGGCCCTGGGCTGGAAGGGGCCTCTCAAGCTGCCCCAAGTCCAAGCCCCTGCACTCAGCAGGGACATCCTCAACCAGAGCAGGCTGCTCAGAGCCCCATCAGGGCTGACCATGGAATGTCTCCAGGGATGGAACCTCCACCACCTCCCTAAGGACATGCTGCTTGTCCTGGGGTGGTGGCAGCCCCCACAGCCCCACTCAGCTCCTGCTGCTGGGACAGAGGTTGCCTCCAGGACTTCCTAGGGGCAGCAGCTTGGGAGACTCAGCTGCTCCACTGCTGCTTTCTCTGCTGCAGGGAAGAAGAGGGAGTTCAGGTTCCATCCCATCAAAGAAACCTTTGTGGAGGAACCTGTGGACATCACCCCCTTCCTGGACCAGCTGGATGAGTCCCTGAAGGATAAAGTCCTGCAGCTGCAGAAGGGAAGGTTGGTGTCCTCTGGCCACGTTCTCCTCAGGACAGCACCACACCAGCAGGGCTGGCATCTCTGGCACCTAGGGGCTGTCCCAGGCAGAGGCAGCTCAGCACAGAGCCCCTCTGGGCCCTGCCCCTGGTGTCTTCCCTTGTAACTTGGATTTCCTCCTGTTGTTGTGCTCCAGTGACACGGAAGCTCAGTGTGAGGTCATGCAGGAAATCGTGGATCAGGTCCTGGAGGTAACCACAGAGCTGGGGAGCAGCCCTCTGCCTGACTGCAAAACCAGAGCAGCTGCACTGCTGTGGGCTGGGCAAGCCTGAGCACACTCAGGGGAGGTCGGGGTTGGACATGAGGACCAAATCCTTGACTGCAAGAGCGCTCAGGGCCTGGCCCAGGCTGCCCAGGGGGCGGGTGGTGGAGTCCCCAGCCCTGGAGGGGTGCGTGGCCCCTGGGGCCAGGCTTTGGTGCCATGCTGGGGTTGGGTTGGCCTGGATGACCTTGGAGGTCTTTTCCGGCCTCCACAGGGGTTCTCTCTCCCAGCTTGTGCTTGCAGGCTGGGTTTGAGCTCCTGCTGTCTCCTCTCTCACCCCCTCCCCTTCTCTCCACCAGGAGGACTTTGACTCGGAGCAGTTGTCTGTGCTGGCTTCCTGCCTGCAGGAGCTCTTCAAGGCTCACTTCCGTGGTGAGGTTCTGCCAGAAGAAATCACAGAGGAGTAAGGATCTGCTCTTGGTGTCTCACCCTCTCACTCTGCCACCTGGCCTGGGCCCAGCCCCACAGCCTCAGGCTGTGCTCAGGCAGCTTCCCCTGGGAAGCCATCCAGGGCTCCTGATGGCAGCAGCCAAGGTGTGAAGGAGTCCATCCTCCTCCTCCCCACGAGGGCAGGGACCCTGCTGCTGCAAGGCCCCTGTGGCAGAGCTGCTTAGGTGATGCTCTGGTAGCCTCTGGCCACCTGACCACGAGGCCCTGAATGCCCAACCCAGCTCTGTGCAGCTCCTCTGGGATCTTCTGGAGCAGGGCTTGGACTCAGAGCTGCTGCTTCTGCTCACAGCTTCGTTGCTGTGTGTCAGCCCCAGCCCACAGAGGGCCAGGAGTGAAGCTGTGAACAGAACCAGCAGCTCTGAATCCCAGAGGTCCTGAATGCCCAACCCAGCTCTGTGCAGCTTCTCTGGGATCTTCTGGAGCAGGGCTTGGACTCAGAGCTGCTGCTTCTGCTCACAGCTTCGTTGCTGTGTGTCAGCCCCAGCCCCCAGAGGGCCAGGAGTGAAGCTGTGAACAGAACCAGCAGCTCTGAATCCCAGCCCCCTGCCCCGGGCCTGAGGAGCACCACAAGCTTTGCCCTTGCCATTTCTGGGGTGACACAGAGGGTGGTGAGTGCCCAGAGCTCTGACCACCACCATGTCTGTCCCACAGGTCCCTGGAGGAGTCAGTGGGGAAGCCTCTCTACCTAATCTTCAGGTAAGTCCACTGGGAAATGTTTGCTCCTCTCAGGGCTGCCTCTGCCTCCTGCCCACCCCCACTGTGGGGTCTGCTTCTGCCATGTCCCTTCTTGTCCCAGGGCTGACCCCACAGGCAGGAGTCTGTTGCTTCCTCCTTGCCCCTCTTGTGCTCAGTAGAAAGACTGAAAATGCAGGGAGCCCACAACTGGTTCCCCTGTGGCCACCCAGGGTCCCTCTGGGTGGAGTTTCTTGGGTCCTGAGCCTTGTGCTGCTGCACAACCTCTGCAGAGGTGCCCAGGGTGGCCTTGGGAGCTGTGTGTGGGGCCTGGTGTGATGTGGCTGTCTCCTTGTCCTGTCCCCCTCCTCCTCCAAGGAACCTCTGCCAGATGCAGGAGGACAACAGTGGCTTCTCCCTGCTGCTGGACCTCCTGTCAGAGCTCTACCAGAAGCAACCCAAGATTGGCTACCACCTCCTGTACTATTTGAAAGCCAGGTAGGAAGCTTTTGGAGCCTCAGCTTGGCTCATGCTTGCCCCCAGGAGCTGGCTTGGTGCCATCCCAGCACAGCAGGTTCCACCTCAACTCAAGGAGGAACTTCTTTGCTGTAAGGGTCACAGAGCCCTGGAACAGGCTGCCCAGAGGGGTTGTTGGAGCCTCCTTCTCTGGAGACCTTCAGAGCCCCTTTGGATGTGTTCCTGTGTGTCCTGGGCTGGATTCTGTGGCCCTGCTCTGGCAGGGGGGCTTGGACTCGATGATCTCTTTGGGTCCCTTCCGACCCCCTGTGATCCCAGCTCCTCGGGGCCCTCCCTCACCTCCATCCTCCTCCTCTAGCAAAGCTGCAGCAGGGAAGATGAACCTCTATGAGTCCTTTGCCCAGGCCACCCAGCTGGGGGACCTGCACACCTGCCTGATGATGGACATGAAGGCCTGCCAGGAGGACGACGTGCGCCTGCTCTGCTACCTCACCCCCTCCATCTACACCGAGGTGAGGCAGGGCCCCAGCAGCCCCAGCCTGGGGCAGGAGGGCAGCCCTGGAGTCCTCTCTTCAATATCCTTATTGATGATCTGGACCCAGGGGATTGAGTCCATCAGCAGTTGAGTTTGCAGCTGGCACCGAGCTGGGGGCAGGAGCGGAGCTGGTAGAGGGTAGGAGAGCTCTGCAGAGAGACCTTGCCAGGCTGGGCAGAGGGGCAGAGGCCAAGGGCAGGAGGTTGAACACATCCAAGTGCCAGACTGGCCACAGCAACCCCAGGCAGTGCACCAGGCTGGGGGCAGAGTGGCTGGAGAGCAGCCAGGCAGAAAGGGACCTGGGGGTAGTGGTTGAGAGTAGGCTGAACAGGAGCCAGCAGTGTGCCCAGGTGGCCAAGAAGGCCAAAGGCATCCTGGCCTGCAGCAGGCAGAGTGTGGCCAGCAGGAGCTCATCCTCCCCTGTGCTCAGCACTGCTGAGGCCACACCTGGAGTCCTGTGTCCAGCTCTGGGCTCCTCAGGTTAGGAAAGAGGTTGAGATGCTGGAAGGGGTCCAGAGAAGGGCAACAAAGCTGGGGAGGGGTCTGGGGCACAAGGCTGGGGAGGGGTCTGGGGGACAGCCCTGTGAGGAGAGGCTGAGGGAGCTGGGGTTGCTTAGCCTGGAGAAGAGGAGGCTCAGGGGAGACCTTCTTGCCCTCTACAACTCCCTGGAGGGAGGGAGGTTGTAGCCAGGTGGGGGTTGGGCTCTTCACCCAGGCAACCAGAACAAGAGGACACAGTCTCAAGCTGTGCCAGGGGAGGTTCAGGCTGGAGGTTAGGAAGAAATCCTTCCCAGCAAGAGAGATTGGCCCTTGGGATGTGCTGCCCAGGGAGGTGGTGGAGTCCCTGTCCCTGGAGGGGTTCAAGGAAGGCTTGGATGAGGCACTTGGAGCCCTGGTTTGGCTGTCAGGAGGTGTTGGGTGTTAGGTTGGACTTGGTGAGCTCTGAGGTCTTTTCCAAGCTTATTCACTCTGTGATTATCCCCAGGGGTCCCTTCCAGCTCTTCTCCTTCTGTGGTTCTGTGAACCTGGCTCCCAGTGCTGCCTGCTCAGGGCAGCTTCTGCTCTCTGCTGCTCTGGAGGGTGAAGGCTTGGAGCAGCCATGTCAGACCCTGGGGAAGCAGTGCTCAGCACAAGTCCTGCCCCAGCCCCTGGCCCTTCAGTGAGAGGTTTAATTGCTGTCAGCACTCAGTGCTGAGCTGGAGCCAGGTGGAGCCAGCAGGGAGCACATTTGGAGGGAGGAGGCAGCCCCTGGGTCACAGCCTGGTCCTGGAGCTGGGACAGAGCTGCTGTTCCTGCTGCCAGGACCTGCCAAGCCTCTGGCTGCACTCCAGACCTGGCTGTAGAAAAGAGCTGAAGGCTGCTTCAGGATCTCTGAGGCTGCAGGAGTGGTGCTGGGGGGGGCTGGGAGGAGGGAGGGAGGGAGGGCAGCAGCTTGGAGGGGTCATAGCTCTGCCTGTGCTTTCTCTTTCCCTGGGAGGAATGAGCTGGCCCTGCTCCTCCCTCCTTCCTGGCTGGTTCAGCAGGAACATCTGCTGGGCCCTGAGGCCATCCAACCCCTTCCTCATGAGGCTTCTGTGGGGAAAGAGGCAGAGCAGCAGCCTGGGGAGAGGGGAGCCTGCACAGAGCTGGGAGCGCCCCACACCCTGGCACGGGGGGGTGGGGGCAGGTTGGATGTGGCTTGAGCTCTTCACAAGGAGGGTGGAGGAGCCCTGGAACAGGTTGTCCAGGGGAGGTGGTGGAGGGCCCCCAGCCCTGGAGACATTCCAGGTCAGGCTGTTGATGAGGAGGCTCTGAGCAACCTGCTCCAGCCGGGGCTGTCCCCGCTGGCTGCAGTGGGGCTGGGTGGCCTTGGGAGCTCCCTTCCCACCCAGTGCATTGCTGGGGGCTGTGACATGAGAAGGAACTTCTTCCCTGGAAGGGCTCTCACAGCCTGGCTGAGGCTGCCCAGGGAGGTGGCTGAATCCCTCCCCCCCTGGAGGGGTTTCAGAGCTGTGGTGCTGAGGGCCATGGCTGAGCCCCAGCCTTGGTGGAGTTAGGGACTGGCCTGGGTGAGCTCAGAGGGCTTCTCCAGCCCTGCCCACGCTGGGATTCTCTGCTGTCTGCTCTGGGGGTGGGATCCTGGTGCAGAGCAGCAGCTGGATTCCCCTCCCTGCTCCCTGGGGGTTCCTCAGCCTCCCCCTTTCTGTGGGCTCAGACTGCTGCTGCCCCTGTGGGTGCGGTGAGCAGCTCCGGGCAGGCAGAAGGTCCTGGGAGCAGCCAGAGCCAGGCTGGCTGCTGCCAGTGCTCCTTGGCCTCTTGCCCCTCTCTTGGGCTTGGGTTTTTTTTTTTCAGTTCCTTGCATTGCTGCACAAAACATGAGGCCCTGGTGAGCAGCCCCAGCAAGGAGGGGGGAGCACATTGCCCTTCTTCAGCCCCCCTGCCCCTGCCTGCTCTCTGCCCCAGTGCAGCTCTGCTGGCTGGCAGCTGCGCCTGGCAGCTCCAGACCCTTGCCCAGCTTCCTTGCCCCTCTCTGGACAGCCCACTCCAGCCCCTCTGCCATCTCAGCTGTGAGGAGGGGAGCTGGGCCTGGCCTCTCCCCCTGTGCCTTGGCTGAGCTTTGCCTTGCCCTTGTCCTGCTGCAGTTCCCAGACGAGACCCTGCGGAGCAGCGAGCTGCTGAACATGATCGTGGCTGTCATAGACTCCTTCCAGGTGAGGAGGGGGCCCGGGGGCTGGGCTGGGGGCAGCACAGCCCCCACCTGGCAGGAGACTTGGCTGCTCCACTCCCAGGAGGTTTGAACCCAAGCTTGACCCACCTGGGGTCTTGCTCCCCAGCCCTCCTTGGCCTGGTTCCTGAGGGGAGAGGCTTTGAGCTTTGTCCGAGAGGAGCCTCAAAACCCTGAGCCCAAAGTGCTGCTCCCAAGGGAGCTCCTGGGGGGAGGATCGAGGGAGATCTGCTCTGCTCCCCTCTGGAGCTGCACTGGCAGAAAGCACAGCCTTGGGTGAGGAGTGGCAGTGGTGATCAGTGCTGAAATAACCAGCAGTGAGCCCCTTGGCCTTGGCAGGGAGGTGCTTGGGGGTGGGATGCAAAGCTCTGGGCCACAGCAGGACGTGCAGGAGAGGTGCAGAGACCCCCACCCAGCTCTGCCCACGCCGCTGGGAGATCCCCCTGCAGGCTGACCAAGGCCTCCTGGCAGGAGCCTTTCCCTGTGGCCCTGCTGTGAGCTGCCATGAAGCAACCCAAGAATAGCTGGGGGGGGGGGAGGTGGGCAGCAGAGAATGCTGGGCTGCGTGTTTCTGCTGCCTGGGCTGCCCTGCAGCAGGATCTGCTGATACCCTGGGACTCGCCCTCTCCCTCTCCCTGCTCCAGCCCTGGCCAGTTGCTTTTCTTTCCCAGCTGCTCCAGGGCCAGGACTCCTTGCCAGCAAGCCTGGCTTGGCAGGCCTGAGCTGCAGACTGGCTGCAGGAAAGGTCTGAGCCGGGGCTGCTGCCCTGACCCCCTCCGGGGCCCTGCTGCCGCTGGGCTCTGCCCCGAGGTTGTTTTTCCCAGCTGAGCCCCGCGGCGTTTCCTCTCCCTCCCTCCTCCAGTCCCCTCGTTCCTTCCTGGCATTCTTCAGCTCTTCCCCCACCATGCTCTGGTTGCCTGCTCCCCCCACAACCCCCCCCCGTGCCCACCCCACGCTGGGCTCTGCCGGTGGAGCCGTGGGGCAGAGCCTCCAGCGCCCTGCGCCTGGCCGGGCTGCACCCAGGGGCTCCGGAGCAGGGAGGGAAGGGAGGTGAGGCCCAGAATGTGCTCTGGAGCTGAGCCCCAGGGCCAGGGAAGGCTGCTGCCCCCCTCCCTGCTCCGGTGGGTCCCATCCCCCTGCACCCACCTCTCCCAGGGGTGAGGCAGTGCAGGCAGCACTCTGTGCCTGGGTAGTGTCAGCTGCTGTGCTGCGCACCAGGGACGTTCCAGGGCTGCCAGCGGAGCTCTGGGATCCTTGGAGCTTCCCCAGCAGGCTGCTTCGTGCAGCTGGTGGCAGGACAGCCTGGGGCAAGAGCAGATCCCTGTGGCAATCCCCACCCAGCCTGTGGGCATCTGCTGCCCATCCTGGGTGGCACTTGCCTGGGTGCTGATGCCATTAACCTCCAGTGGCTTCCTGCTGCCTCTCCCTGCAGCTCCTCTGCCCAGCTCTGGTGGATGAGCCTCGGGCAGCCCCGGGGAGGCAGAGTCTTCCCTGCTGCTCCCACAGGTCAGGAGAGGCTTGTGCAGGGCCAGGGCACCCCCCTCATGCCACCTTCTCTGCCCCCAGCTGCAGGAGCTGATGTGCCACGTGGTGATGGGCAACCTGGTGATGTTCCGCAAGGACTCGGTGCTCAACATCCTGAGTGAGTAGCACCAGGGTGGAGGTGGAGAGGCAGAGAGGGTCCTGGGCCCTCCTCAAGCCTTTTCCTGCCCTTGCCCACCCCTCTGCTGAAGAGAGAGACCCCCACATCCGACCCCAAATCCCTGGGAAGGGAGAAGGCTGCAGGGCATCCACAGCACCCCCCCCGGGCAGCCTGTTCCAGGGTCTCCCCAGCCTGGCTGGGAAGGGCCTCTCAGGGTCACCCAAGGCCAACCATCAGCCCAAGGCCACCATGCCCCTCTCTGAGCTGGAGGGCTGTGGCCTGTGCCAGCCTGGGCAGTGCCAGGCGTGGGCACAGCGCTGGAGGAAGAGCCTGGCAGAGGCTGGCAGCTCCCAGGAGCTTCTGAGAGGGACTCCTGGGCTGGAGCCCTGCCAGGGGCTGCTCCTGGTGCTGCTGTCGCTGCTTGAAGGCTCAGCAGCCCTAAGAGGCTTGGGCTGAGCAGGGTGATCCAGCTGGGTGCCCTGCTGAGCTTTGGGCTGCTCTGGGAGCCCTGGGGCTGCAGTGCCAGGCAGAGGCTGCCCCAGGGCTCTGCAGGTCCTGCCAGGGCACAGGGAGAGAGGGAACACGAGGGAGAGAGTCATGGAGAAGGTTGGAGAAGCCCTCCCAGGTCCCCCAGCACCACCATGGGCACCAAACCAGGGCCCCAGGTGCCATGGCCAAACACCTCCAGGGCCTGGGGACTCCACCACCCCCCTGGGCAGCCTGGGCCAGGCCCTGACCACACTTGCAGGGCAGAAGTGGTTCCTCCTGGGCAGCCTGAACCTCCCCTGGCACAACTGGAGGCCATTTCCTCTCCTCCTATCCCCTGGCCCCAGGCAGAGCCCACCCCCAGGTGCCCAGTTCCTCTGGTTGCCCTTTGGAGCTGGCTGTGCCCACAGCCCCCTGGCTCCAGGTGGGTTTGGGCAGAGCCAGGGTGGGGAGCTTGGAGCAGGGGCTGGGGGGGGGGAGGGGGGCAGCAGGTGGGGAGCAGCCCCCAGCCCCCTGATCCAGCCCTGGGTGTTGCACAAGCTGCAGGCGGGGAGCTGAGCCTCCTTAATTAAAGAGCCTCATTAATTGCCTTTGCTCTGAGCAGCTGCTGGAGTGACTTTGCAGCTCTGCCACCTGTGCCTCAGCTGGCAGAGCAGCCCCCCAGTGCCCCCCTGCCAGCTCCCCCAAGGCCCAGCCTTGGCACGGGTGGTGCAAGCTCAGGCAGCTGCCCTGGCACAGCCCGGACCCCAATGCCCTGCTGTGGGGCACTGTGCCCTGCTGTGGGGGGTGGGTGGAGCGTGGGGCAGGAGGTGCCCAGGTGCCAGGGCAAGCTGCCCTCACCCTCCTGTGCCTCCCCCCATAGTTCAGAGCCTGGACTGGGAGACCTTTGAGCAGTACTGCACCTGGCAGCTGTTCCTGGCACACAGCATCCCCCTGGAGACCATCATCCCCATCCTGCAGCACCTCAAGTACAAAGGTGAGCAGCCCTGGGGGCACAGGGCTTGGGGGGGGGGGGCGGGGTGGGGGGGGGCCCTGCTCTGCCCTGCTCACCCTGTCCCTCCCTCTGCAGACCACCCTGAGGCCTTGTCCTGCCTGCTGCTGCACCTCAGGCGAGAGAAGTAAGTGGCAGGGGGGGCTGCAGGGGGGCTCTGGCCACAGCCTGGGAGGGGCAAAGGGCTGAGGGGGAGCCTGGAGGAGAGCAGCCCCAGAGGGCATCTGAGCAGTGCCCAGCAAGAGCTCAAGGCTGGGGGGGGCAGGGCAAGAGGCTGGGGCTGGCATCTGCTCCGTGGTGCCCAGGGCCAGGCCAAGGGGCACAAGAGTGGAGGCCAGGAGGAGAAAGTTGTTTGGGGGGAGGCTGCTGGAGGCCTGGAGCAGGCTGCCCAGAGAGGTTGTGGAGAGCTCCCAACCCCTCCTGGGCACTGTGCCCCCTGGGCAAGCTGCTGGGGGTGCCCTGCTGGAGCAGGCTGGGGGGGGAGGGAGGGTGCAGGAGGTCACTTCCCACCCTCCCATGCTGGCATTGGAGGACTCTGGGATGGCTTCTTTCACCTTGCACTGCCTGGAGCTGTCCCCAGCCCCCGGTGGGCACTGCCTTGGCATCGAGCTGTGCCCGCTGGGGGCGCCCTGGGCACGTCCCAGAGAGCTCTGCCCTGGTTCCCAGGAGTGCAGCACTTGAGGCTCTTGACTCTGCTTCCAGCTCCAGCCCCTGGCAGCACAGAGCCCTGGTGGGGGGGGGCTGGGCCAGGAGCCCTTTGCCCAGGGCGGGGAGGCAGCAGGGCTGGCACGGCCGGGTGCCGTGGGGCTGGCACAGGAGCTTGGTGGCAGCCGGCCCCCAGGACCCAACGCTGCCCCTTGCCCCCCTGAGCCTGGCAGCCAGCGCCTCAGGGGCTCCCAGGGGGTGCCAGGTGGTGCTTGTGGCAGCCCGGTCCCCATCCCAGCCGGCTCCCCCTGCCAGCTGCCTCTCGGCACCTCCGGAGCCTCCCCCGGGGCTCAGGTGGGCAGCAGCGGCTGTGCCCCGCCCTGCCCCGCCCCACCCTGCCCCGCCCTGCCCCCAGGCCCAGCGAGGAGATGGTGAAGATGGTGCTGAGCCGCCCCTGCCACCCCGGGGACCAGTTCACCACCAGCGTCCTGCGGCACTGGGGCCTCAAGCACGACGACCTCCTGGCCGAGCACATCAAGTCCCTGCTGATCAAGAACAACAGCCTGCCCCGCAAGAGACAGAGGTCTGTGCCCCCCTGTGCCCCCCCTGTGCCCACCCCCTCTGCCCCCTGTGCCCCCCCTTGCCCCTCGCCCCGCAAGAGACAGAGGTCTGTGCCCCCCTGTGCCCCCCGTGCCCACCCCCGTGCCCCCCCCGTGCCCCTCTGCCCCGCAAGAGACAATCCCTGCTGATCAAGACAGCAGCCTGCCCCGCAAGAGACGAGGTCTGTGCCCCCCTGTGTGCCCCCTGTGCCACACCCTCTGCCCCCCTGTGCCCCCCTGTGCCCTCTGCCCCGCAAGAGACAGAGGTCTGTGCCCACCCCTCTGCCCCCCCTGTGCCCCCCTGTGCCCTCTGCCCCGCAAGAGACAGAGGTCTGTGCCCCCCTTCCCCCCCTGTGCCCCCCTGTGCCCCCTGTGCCCCCCCTGTGCCCCCTCTGCCCGCAAGAGACAGTCCCTGCTGATCAAGACACAGCCTGCCCCGCAAGAGACAGAGGTCTGTGCCCCCCTGTGTGCCCCCTGTGCCCACCCCTCTGCCCCCCTGTGCCCCCCGTGCCCCTCTGCCCCGCAAGAGACAATCCCTGCTGATTAAGAACAGCCTGCCCCGCAAGAGACAGAGGTCTTCCCCCCTTTGCCCCCTGTGCCCACCCCTCTGCCCCCCTGTGCCCCCCCTGTGCCCCTCTGCCCCAAAGAGACAGTCCCTGCTGATCAAGAACAACAGCCTGCCCCGCAAGAGACAGAGGTCTGTGCCCCCCCGTGCCCACCCTGTGCCCCCCTGCCCTGCAAGAGACAGAGGTGCCCCCCCCCCACCCCCACCCCACAAGTACCAGAGTTGCCCCCCCTCTACCCCCAGGCTCCTCTGGGCCCCCCCGCCCCACAGGGCAGGACCTGCAGGACCTTCTCCTCCTGCCAAGGCTTTGCCCCCCACCCTGCCCCGCCCGCCCCACCTTGCTGTTCCCCAGGCCCTGTCTGGCCCCACCCTGCCCCGCCCTGCTGCTCCACAGCTCTGTTCCCCAGGCCCCGCCCGGCCCCACCCTGCCCCGCCCTGCTGCTCCCCAGCTCTGTTCCCCAGGCCCCACCTGCCCCACCCTGCTGCTCCCCAGCTCTTCCCCAGGCCCACCCCCCTGCCCCACCCCACCCCGCCCCGCTGCTCCCAGCTCTGTTCCCCTGGCCCCGCCCTGCCCCACCCTGCTGCTCCCCAGCTCTGTTCCCCAGGCCCCACCCTGCCCTGCCCCACCCGCCCCGCCCTGCTGCTCCCCCAGCTCTCTTCCCCAGGCCCCGCCCTGCTGCTGCCCCCAGCTCTGCCCCAGGCCCCCCCTGCCCCACCCTGCTGCTCCCCAGCTCTGTTCCCAGGCCCTGCCCCACCCTGCCCACCCTGCTGCTCCCCAGCTCTGTTCCCAGGCCCCACCCGGCCCCACCCTGCCCCGCCCTGCTGCTCCCCAGCTCTGTTCCCCAGGCCCCGCCCTGCCCTGCTGCAGCCTCTCGCTGTGCTCCTTGGCCCCAGCCCGACCCCAGGCTCGGAGCTGTGGCCTCCCGGTGCCCGGTGCCAGCCTCCACCCGGACTCTGGGGTCCAGCACTGGGCTCTGAGGCAGCTTCTGCCCTGGGCACAGCTCTCTGCGGGGTCACAGCAGCGCTGCTGGGGGCTGGCCTGGGTGGAGAGGGGGAGGAGGAGGAGGAGGGGGAGGAGGATCTGCTCCAGCAGGCTCTGCCAGGCCCTTTGCCGGCGCAAGGACCTCTAGCGGCCTGGTGCAGAGCAGCAGCTGCCAGCGCCGGCCCCGGAGCACAGAGCTGCCTCCTGCCCCGGTGCCTGGCACAGGTTCACCATCCCCCGTGCCCTGGGGCAGTGCCCAGTCCCAGCAGCGTCTCAGCCACCCCTGGGTGCCCTCCCCTGCTTCCCCAGTGAGGCTGCTGGGGAACTCTGCACCCTTCCACTTGCTGAAGGGCCTCCCCCCAGCCCCCGGGGCCAGCTCCTCTCCCTGGCACTCTGGTCAGGATCCAGGCCTGTGCCACTCTAATCCCAGGTCATTAAGGGGCAGCCAGCTGGGGGCATGGCCGTTGGCAGCACCCAGGGTGGTGGCACCATGCTCCTGAGGCTCAGCACAGGGCACTCAGGGCAGGATTGATCCTCTAATCCCTGCTCTGGAGCAGAGCAGCCCCAGGACACCCTGTGGGTGCTGGAGGAAAGAGGAGCCCTAGCTCTGGCTGCTGGTGGGGGTGGGGAGGCACCATGAGTGGCAGTGCCCCACATCACCTGTGGGGGCCATGACCCAAAAGCAGGTTGTGGGGGTTGCCAAGCTGGGGGAGCAGGCTGCAGGCTCACTGGGGCTGCTCCTCCCCTCCCCTCAGCCTGCGCAGCTCCAGCAGCAAGCTGGCACAGCTCACCCTGGAGCAGATCCTGGAGCACCTGGACAGCCTCCGCCTCAACCTCACCAACACCAAGCAGAACTGTAGGTACCAGTGCCCAAGCAGTGCCCACCCCCTGCCCAGCCAGCCCCCCCCACACACCCCCCCCGGCTTGGGCCCCCACCCCCCTCTCCATGGGTGCCCTCCGGGGCACACAGGCACTGGGAAGCTGGGGGGGTGGGTACGGGGAGCCCCTTGCAGCACCCCCTGGGTGGGTGGGGGAGGTGGTCCCCGGCCTGCTGCTCCCCCCCCCGGGGCTCTGACTCCGCTGCTCCCCCCCCCCGGGCTCTGACTCTGCTGCTCCCCCCCCGGGCTCTGACTCCGCTGCTCCCCCCCCCGGGCTCTGACTCTGCTGCTCCCCCCCCCGGCTCTGACTCTGCTGCTCCCCCCCCCCGGGCTCTGACTCTGCTGCTCCCCCCCCCCGGGCCTGACTCTGCTGCTCCCCCCCGGGCTCTGACTCTGCTGCTCCCCCCCCCCCCCTCCCCCCGGCTCTGACTCTGCTGCTCCCCCCCCCCCCCCCCCCCCCGGGCTCTGACTCTGCTGCTGCCCCCCCCCCCGGGCTCTGACTCTGCGCTCCCGCCCGGGCTCTGACTCTGCTGCTCCCGCCCCGGGCTCTGACTCTGCTGCTCCCCCGGCAGTCTTCAGCCAGACGCCGATCCTGCAGGCGCTGCAGCACGTCCAGGCCAGCTGCGACGAAGCTCACAAGATGAAGTGAGTGCAGCACCCCACCACCCCCCGCCCCGGGCCTGGGGAGGCAGCTCGCTGCCCACCCCTCCCACCCCACCGCCTCCTGCTTCCTTCCAGGTTCAGCGACCTCTTCTCCCTGGCAGAGGAATATGAAGACTCCTCCAGCAAGCCCCCCAAGAGCCGCCGGAAAGCTGCCCTGGCCAGCCCCCGCAGCCGCAAGAGCGCCGCCCAGCCCCCCAACAACGAGGAGGAGTCGGCGTCCAGCAGCGCCTCGGTAGGAGCCCCCCCCGCAGCCCCCGCCCCGCCTCCGGGGAGGGGCAGGCGAGGTGTGGGACGCCCCCAGCGCCGTCCCCCACCCCCTTTTCCCCTTTTGTGGCACAGGAGGAAGACACAACCAAGCCCAAGCCGCCAAGCGGAAAAGGAAAGGTTCCTCCGCCGTGGGCTCGGACAGCGACTGAGGCTCCGCCGCCCCGCGGCCCCTGCCGCAGCAGCCAGCGTCGGGAGGAGGGGAGCTCGCCGCCCCCCCGCCCCCCCAGGCTCCTCCTGCAGCGGACTCCGGGCTCCCACCCCCCAGCCCCCCTCCCCACTGGACTTTTTAGCTCCTTGTTTTTTAATCGACGCCTGAGGAGGGAGCAGAGAGGGAGCCCTGCACACACCCAGGACCTGGCTGCGGCCCCTGCGCCCACCCCCCGGGGCGGGAGGGGCAGCACGGACCGTGGGGCGGGGGGGGGTCCCCAGCAGGGGCTGTGGCAGCACCGGGAGGGGAGGTGGGCCTCGGGGGAGGGGGGTTGGAATCTCACAGGTCCCTTATTTTCATACGAGAAATGTAAATAAACAGTGCAGACTGAGTGAGGCTCAGCGGGGGGGGGACAAGGACACGCGTGGCCCTCGCTGGGGGGCGTGCACCAGCGCCCACGGGGTTTGGGGGTTGATGGACTCGGCCTGGGCCGGAGCTTAGCCCCCACAGAAGTGGAGGCTGCTGTGACCACCCCCCCCCCGGCGGCTCCAGGGGACAAGCAGCAACACAACTCCCTCTGCTTTGTGCTGAAACTCACAGCGGCCCCCACGTGCGGCCCCCACGTCCGACCCCACGGAGCCTGCCGTGGCGTGGGGCTGCCCCGGAGCCGTGGCAGTGCCAGGTGTGTCGTGTGCGTTCCCCCCCCCCCCCCCCGCCCCTGCCCGCCCAGCCCCTAGCTGGGACAGGAAGGAATCTGGGACGAGGCTGGGCTGGGAGCAGGGCTGGAGGCCACAGCAAGGGGGGACGGGAACAGGGCTGGGAACGGGCGAGGGGTCTAGGGGGAGTGGGATGGGGACAGGGACAGGGTGGGGGCACCATGGCGAGGAGGGACAGGGACAGGACTGGGGGGACCGTGGTGAAGGGGACGGTGCTGGAGAGGGGTGGGAGCGGGACAGGGACATGATGGAGGGGCTGGGGTGGGCTCGGTGGGGGCCGTGGTGGCGACAATGGGGACGTGACGAGGAGGGACTGCGCGGGGGGTGGGGGACACGGGCCTGCGGTGCGGGGTCTGGGCCGAGTGGGACACGCCGGGGGTGAGCTGGGGGGCTGGGACGGTGCCGCGGGGCCGGCACTGGGAGGAGGGGGAGGGGAGGGGAGGGGAGGGGGGCGGGGCGGGTCCTGTGCCCCGCGCTGGGGGCGTGTCCGTGGCACCCCCGCCCCGGTCCCGGTCCCGGCGATGGCGCTGGCGGCGGCGCTGGCGGCGCTGGCGGCTCTGGCGCTGCTGCAGAGGCTGCTCCGGCCTCACCTTTGGGACGATTTGGCTTTCGTGCTCCGCGCGGCCCGGGGCCGGCGGCGGGCGGTGGCGGCGGCCGCCGGGGGTTGCCGCTCCTTGGCCGCTCGGTTCCTGCGGGCGGCTCGGGAGGCGCCGGCGCGGCCGTTCTTGCGGGCGCGGGGGAGAGCGGAGCCGTACGGGAGCGGGGCGCGGAGCGTGGCCCGGGTGGCCAACGCGCTGCGGGGGTGGCCCTTGGCGGGGAGCGGGGAGCTGGGCCCCGGGGTCACCGTGGGCTGCTGGTGCGGAACGAGCCGCGGTTCGTGTGGGGCTGGCTGGGGCTGGCGGCGCTCGGAGCCCGTCCTGCTTTCCTGGGCACGGCGCTGCCGCCCGCCGCGCTCCGGCACTGCCTGCGAGCCTGCGAGGCACGGGGGCTGCTGGTGGCCGACGGTGAGAACCGGGCGGGAACCGGGGGAAGGGAAGGGATCGGGGAATGGGGAGGGGGCTGAGAGGGATCGGGATCGGGATGGGAGCCGGGCACGGGGCTTGGCGAGGAACTGGGGTTGGGGTTGTAGCGGGGGGGGGGGGGGGGGGGGGGGAAGTACTGGGATTGGGGTGATGGTACCCGGGGCACCGTGGGTAGTAAATGCTCCAGGGGATGGCGTGGGCCCGGGGCTTGGGAAGGGGTAGTTAGTACCGGGGGCAACGGGGAGGTGCCTGGCCCTAGGTACCAGGGCCAGGATGGGCTCTATGGGCTCCGGGATGGTTTAGGGGCCACCGCCGGGGACGGGCTCTGGGGCACAGGGGTGGCTCCGGCAGTGCTGGGGGTCCCCTGCAGCGTCAGCCAGAGTGAGGCAGAGAGTGAGAGTGGACAGCCTGGGAGGGGGTCCAGCGTGGTTCAGCTCGGGTGCAGTGCGGGGGATGTGGGTGTCTCCGTGGGTCCCTCCAGCTGTGCCATGTTTTGGTCCCCCCCCCCAAACTGGCTCCATCCGAGTGCCCCTGCTTGGTCACCCCGGGAAGGGGCTGCCCTGGTCCCCATCCTCTCCCTCACCTTGGGCCGGGCTGGGGGGGAGGAACCACAGGCTGTGCCCTAGGACCTGCCCCCACGCCAGCTTTGTCCTCCCCCATTCCAGACCTGTTCGCATCGGTGGAGCCCATCCTGCCCAGCCTGCGGGAGGATGGCATCGTGGTGTGGGTGCTGGGCTCGGGGCCCTACCCTCCTGGCGTGGTGGCCCTTCAGAAACTGCTGGACGCAGCCTCCGAGGAGCTGGAGCCTGAGGACGTCTGGCAGCCCAAGGACATGAACGATACCTGCCTCTACATCTTCACCTCTGGCACCACTGGTGGGTGCCCAGGGCTGGGTGTCCTGGGTGAGCGGGGGCGGGGCGGGGAGGGGGCGGAACTCGACGCCGGTTTCCCCTTCCAGGTCTCCCCAAGGCCGCTCGCGTCTCCCACCTCAAGTCCATCATGTGCCTGAGCTTCTACGAGCTGGTGGGAGCGTCGGGCCGGGACGTGGTGTACCTGGCGCTGCCCCTCTACCACATGGCCGGATCCCTCCTGGGCATCGTTGGCTGCATCGGCATCGGTGAGCAGGGCTGGGGTCCCCGGCGCGAGCCCCGTGAGGCTTCGGGGCGGGGGGTGGGGGGAGGCTGATGTCCCCCCCTTGCCCTGGCTCTGCGCAGGGGCCACTTGTGTGCTGAAGGAGAAGTTCTCGGCCAGCCAGTTCTGGGCTGACTGCCGCGCCGAGGGCGTCACCGTCTTCCAGTACATCGGAGAGCTCTGCCGCTACCTCGTCAACCAGCCCCAGGTCCGGCCGAGGGGGCGGCCTGGATGAGGTGGGGAAGGGTCCAGGGCCGGGGAGATGTCACCCCCGAGCCTGACCCTGTGCCCCCGCCGCCCCCCGTAGTGCCCTGAGGAGCGAGACCACGGCCTGCGGCTGGCGGTGGGCAGCGGCCTGCGCCCCGACGTCTGGAGGAGCTTCCTGCAGCGCTTCGGCGCCATCCGCATCGTGGAGACCTACGGCATGACCGAGGGCAACGTCATCCTCTTCAACTACACCGGGACCCCGGGGGCCGTGGGGCGCAGCAGCTTCATCTACAAGGTGGGGAGGGGGCTGGGGGAGCGCCGCGGTGTCCCCCCCGCGCCGGGCTGCTGATGTCCCCCCCGCCGCTGCCCGCAGCTCTTCTCGCCCTTCGAGATCGTTCGCTACGATGTCACCGAGGGAGCCCCGGTGCGGGACGCGGCCGGGCGCTGCATCCGCGTGCGGGCCGGTGAGTCGCGGGCGGGGGGGGGTGGTGGTATCGGGGGTGGGTGGGTGTGGGGGGGCTCCCCGTGGGTGCCCCTCACCATGCGTCCCCATCCCCGCAGGCGAGACGGGGCTGCTGATCGCCCCGGTGACCTCCCGGACCCCCTTCCTGGGCTACGCTGGCAGCCGGGAGCTGTCGGAGCAGAAGCTGCTGCGCGGAGTCTTCGCCGAGGGCGATACCTACTTCAGCACCGGGGACCTGATGGAGCAGGATGCGGCCCAGTTCGTGCGCTTCCGGGACCGCACTGGGGACACCTACAGGTGCCAGCGGCCCGCACCCACCGCGGCCTGCGGCCCCGTCCATGGCAGCCCTGGGGGTGGGGGGCGGGGCTCAGCCCCCTCCCGCTGATCCCTGGCGTCCCCTCCCAGGTGGAAAGGTGAGAACGTGGCCACCACCGAGGTGGCCGAAGTCTTGGTGGCCCACGAGTCCCTGCAGGAAGCCACCGTCTATGGCGTCACCGTGCCAGGTACTGGCGTCCCGTCCCCCCCCCCGCCGCGCTGCCCTTGGCCCCCCCTAGCCCAGGGGTGCCCCCCACGAGCTCTTGCCCCTGCTGCAGGCCACGAGGGCCGTGCCGGGATGGCGGCCGTGGTGCTGCGCCCCGGCTGGCGGCTGGACGGCTCCGCGCTCTACCGGCACCTGGAGCAGCTGCTGCCGCCCTACGCCCGGCCCCGCTTCCTCCGCCTGCAGGTACCGGGCTGGGCTGGGCTGGGGCGGGGGGCACACAGGGGATGGGCGGGGGGCGAGCAGGGAGGTCCCCAACTCACCTCGCCCGCTCCCAGGAGCGCCTGGCGATGACGGAGACGTTCAAGCAGCAGAAGGTGCGTCTGGCGCAGGAGGGCTTTGACCCTGCTCGCGTCCCTGACCCTCTCTTCCTGCTGGACGAGGCCGCCAGAGCCTACGTGCCCCTGGGCCCCGCGCTGCTGCAGGGCGTCCTGGACGGCAGCTTCCGCATTTAGACAGGCACGGTGCCCGGCCCCGGGCGCCCCAAGGCCAGGGCCGTCCTGGCATTAGGTGCCCCAAAGCAACCCGCGTCCAGCCCGCCAGCGGCAGCTGCCCCCCGGGTCCCTTGCTGTCCATCCTGCTGCTCCCCATCCACCTGCCGGCCCCACGTCCATCCTGCTGCCCCATGTCCATCCTGCCAGCCCCATGTCCATCCCCAGCCCCACGTCCATCCTGCCAGCCCCACGTCCATCCTGCCAGCCCCACATCCATCCCCAGCCCCACGTCCATCCTGCCTGCCCCACGTCCATCCTGCCAGCCCCACGTCCATCCTGCCACCCCCACATCCATCCCAGCCCCACGTCCATCCTGCCAGCCCCACGTCCATCCCCAGCCCCATGTCCATCCCCCGCCCCACGTCCATCCTGCCAGCCCCATGTCCATCCTGCCTGCCCCACGTCCATCCCCAGCCCCACATCCATCCTGCCTGCCCCACGTCCATCCTGCCTGCCCCACATCCATCCCCACGTCCGTCCTGCCTGCCCCACATCCATCCCGCCTGCCCCACGTCCATCCTGCCTGCCCCACATGCATCCCCAGCCCCATGTCCATCCCCAGCCCCACATCCTTCCCCAGCCCCAAGTCCATCCTGCCAGCCCTGGGCACCCCACAAATCCGTCCTCCAGGTGCCCACAGCCATCCTGCCATCCCCAAGCCTCCAGGGTCCTCCCCAGGTCCATGCTGCAGGTCCCTGTGTCTGTCCCACTCTCCCCAAGTGCCTTCTGGCTCCCCACAGCATGCCGGGGGGGCAGGGGGCGAGGTTGTCCCTGCACCATCCCTGCCCCCGTGGGGTGCCCTCCGCAGCCGCCGGTGCCTTCCCCTCCCTTTCTGGGGGGGGGGGGAGGGAAGGGAGGGGGGGGTGGGGGGGGACACAAATAAACTCTTTTGTAGCAAATCTTTGGCACTTTCTCCACCGTTCAACCCCCTCCCCCCCCCCCCCCCATGACAAATGGGGTTGGGCGTGGGGGGTGGGGGTGGGTGGGGGGTGCTTGGCGAGAGGAGGGGGCACCAGTGTCACCAGGAGAGGAGGGGGCACCGATACCACCGGGAGAGGAGGGGGCACTGATGCCACGGGGAGAGGAGGGGGCACTGATGCCACGGGGAGAGGAGGGGGCACTGATGCCATGAGGAGAGGAGGGGGCACCGATGCCACGGGGAGAGGAGGGGGCACCGATGCCATGGGGAGAGAAGGGGGCACTGATATCACGAGGAGAGGAGGGGGCACCGATGCCACCGGGAGAGGAGGGGGCACCGATGCCATGAGGAGGAGGGGCACCGATGCCATGAGGAGAGAAGGGGGCACCGATGCCACCGGGAGAGGAGGGGGCACCGATGCCATGAGGAGAGGAGGGGGCACCGATGCCACGGGGAGAGGAGGGGGCACCGATGCCACGGGGAGAGGAGGGGGCACCGATGCCACGAGGAGAGGAGGGGGCACCGATGCCACGAGGACAGGAGGGGGCACCGATGCCACCGGGAGAGGAGGGGGCACCGATACCACCGGGAGAGGAGAGGGCACCGATGCCACGAGGAGAGGAGGGGGCACTGATATCACGAGGAGAGGAGGGGGCACCGATGCCGAGAGGAGAGGAGAGGGCACCGATGCCACGAGGAGAGGAGGGGGCACCGATGCCACGGGGAGAGGAGGGGGCACCGATGCCACGAGGAGAGGAGGGGGCACCGATACCACCGGGAGAGGAGGGGGCACCGATGCCACCGGGAGAGGAGGGGGCACCGATACCACCGGGAGAGGAGGGGGCACCGATGCCACGGGGAGAGGAGGGGGCACCGATGCCACGGGGAGAGGAGGGGGCACCGATGCCACCGGAGAGGAGGGGCACCGATGCCACGAGGAGAGGAGGGCACCGATGCCCGAGGAGAGGAGGGGGCACCCCGATGCCACGGGGAGAGGAGGGGCACCGATGCCATGAGGAGAGGAGGGGGCACCGATGCCACGAGGAGAGGAGGGGGCACCGATGCCATGGGGAGAGGAGGGGGCACCGCTGCCACGAGGAGAGGAGGGGGCACCGATGCCATGGGGAGAGGAGGGGGCACCGCTGCCACCCTTCCTTCCCATGTCCCTCGGGGCTGTGCGGGGCTGGGGGTGGGGGTAGGGGGGGGGTCTGGGACATCCTGCTTTGTGGGGGGAGGATCGTTGGGGGGGGGTGTGGGGGTGTTCCCCCCAGCTGGGCACCTATCCCCCTCCCCCTCGCCCCCCCTTCCCCCCCCCAGCCCCAAGGCACCAACAGCAGCCGCAGGGGGTTAGAAACCTTTCAGCTCTTTTATTGACCAGCACTCGAGAGTGAGAAACAGTACAAAGGGCTCTCTGCTTTTGCCTTTGTTTCCTTTCCCCTTCCTTGGTTTAATTCGATTAATTAATTAATTAATTAATTAGTTCATTCAATTCCTTAAAAAGAAAAAAAAGAAAGGGGGGGGGAGGGGGGGGGGAGGGAAAAAAAATTTCCTCTGAAACCAACTTTTGTTTGCCCTGCAACCCAACCACGCTGCAAGAGACTTCCCTCTCCCCCCCCCCCCCAAAAAAAAACCCCAAACACCCCCAAAACCACCTCCAAAACTTCAGATCTTGTGCAAAAAAAGCTCATTAGCAACACCCCCCCACGCCCCCCCCCCCCCTCTCCTCCACCCACCCCGGGCCTGGGGCAGCTCAGCTGTGCCCCCTCCCCACACACCTCCTCTCCCTCCCCCCCCCCACCCCCCCCCCCCCCTTTTCTTGCAGGGGAGGTTGAGTTTGGGGCTCACTTTGTGGCTTCCCCTCCCCAGGTCTCAGGGGCAGGGGAGGGAAATGCTTTCCCCCTCCCCTCCCCCCCCCCCCAAAGGTAAAAGGGGGGGAGACAGCCAACAGGGCTGGGGGTGCAGGAGGCAGCGGTGGGGTCAAGAAGGGGGGGGGGGGGAGGGAGGGAGCAGTGATTTGGGGCCTGGGGGGGACACAAGTCTGGCATGGGTAGGGGGAGGTGGGGTGAGGAACTGTGCCCCCAAAGGATGTTATGGGGGGGGGGGGGGAGGCTCAGCTGCCCCCCAACCTTGGCCTGAAATCCTGCAAGTTGGGACCAAAATCCTGCAAGTTGGGACCAAAATCCTGCAAGTTGGGACCAAAATCCTGCTGATTGGGACCAAAATCCTACTGATTGGGACCAAAATCCTGCAAGTTGGGACCAAAATCCTGCTGATTGAGAACTAAAATCCTGCAAGCTGGGACAAAAATCCTGCAAGTTGGGACCAAAATCCTGCTGATTGAGACTAAAATCCTGCAAGTTGGGACCAAAATCCTGCTGATTGGGACTAAAATCCTGCTGATTGAGACCAAAATCCTGCAAGTTGGGACCAAAATCCTGCTGATTGGGACTAAAATCCTGCAAGTTTGGACCAAAATCCTGCTGATTGAGACTAAAATCCTGCAAGTTTGGACCAAAATCCTGCTGATTGGGACTAAAATCCTGCTGATTGGGACCAAAATCCTGCAAGTTGGGACCAAAATCCTTCAAGTTGGGACCAAAATCCTTCAAGTGTGGACCAAAATCCTTCAAGTTGGGACCAAAATCCTGCTGATTGGGACCAAAATCCTGCAAGTTAGGACCAAAATCCTGCAAGTTGGGACCAAAATCCTGCTGATTGGGACCAAAATCCTGCAAGTTAGGACCAAAATCCTGCAAGTTGGGACCAAAATCCTGCTGATTGAGACCAAAATCCTGCAAGTTAGGACCAAAATCCTGCTGATTGGGACCAAAATCCTGCAAGTTGGGACCAAAATCCTGCTGATTGAGACTAAAATCCTGCAAGTTGGGACCAAAATCCTGCTGATTGAGACTAAAATCCTGCAAGTTGGGACCAAAATCCTGCTGATTGAGACCAAAATCCTGCTGATTGGGACCAAAATCCTGCTGATTGGGACCAAAATCCTGCTGATTGTGACCAAAATCCTGCTGATTGAGACCAAAATCCTGCTGATTGAGACTAAAATCCTGCAAGTTGGGACCAAAATCCTGCTGATTGAGACCAAAATCCTGCAAGTTGGGACCAAAATCCTGCTGATTGGGACCAAAATCCTGCAAGTTGGGACCAAAATCCTGCAAGTTGGGACCAAAATCCTGCTGATTGAGACCAAAATCCTGCAAGTTGGGACTAAAATCTGCAAGTTTGGACCAAAATCCTTCAAGTTGGGACTAAAATCCTGCTGACTGAGACCAAAATCCTGCTGATTGAGACCAAAATCCTGCTGATTGAGACTAAAATCCTGCTGATTGGGACCAAAATCCTGCAAGTTGGGACCAAAATCCTGCAAGTTGGGACTAAAATCCTGCTGACTGGGACCAAAATCCTGCTGACTGGGACCAAAATCCTGCAAGTTGGGACGAAAATCCTTCAAGTTGGGACCAAAATCCTGCTGATTGAGACTAAAATCCTGCAAGTTTGGACCAAAATCCTGCTGATTTGGACCAAAATCCTGCAAGTTGGGACCAAAATCCTGCAAGTTGGGACTAAAATCCTTCAAGTTGGGACCAAAATCCTGCAAGTTGGGACTAAAATCCTTCAAGTTGGGACCAAAATCCTGCAAGTTAGGACTAAAATCCTGCTGACTGGGACCAAAATCCTGCTGATTGAGACCAAAATCCTGCAAGCTGGGACCAAAATCCTGCAAGCTGGGACCAAAATCCTTCAAGTTGGGACCAAAATCCTGCAAGTTAGGACTAAAATCCTTCAAGTTGGGACCAAAATCCTGCAAGTTAGGACTAAAATCCTGCAAGTTGGGACCAAAATCCTGCTGATTGAGACCAAAATCCTGCTGATTGGGACTAAAATCCTGGGCACCCAGACTGAAATCCTGCAACTAGGCCTAAAATCTTCGCAGTTTGGCCTAAAATCCTTCAAGTTTGTGCTGAGCTGACCTGGAAAAGCTGCAGATTTAGTGAAACCCTGGAAGTTTGGCTTAAAAATCTGAGAGTTTGGCCTAAACCCTGCAGGTTTGGGCCGGGACTGCAGGTTTGGGCCGGGACTGCAGGCTTGGGCCGGGACTGCAGGCTTGGGCCGGGACTGCAGGCTTGGGCCGGGACTGCAGGCTTGGGCCGGGACTGCAGGTTTGGGCTGGGACTGCAGGCTTGGGCTGGGACTGCAGGTTTGGGCTGGGACTGCAGGTTTGGGTTGGGACTGCAGGTTTGGGCTGGGACTGCAGGTTTTGGGCTGGGACTGCAGGCTTGGGCTGGGACTGCAGGTTTGGCCGGGACTGCAGGTTTGGGCTGGGACTGCAGGCTTGGGCTGGGACTGCAGGCTTGGGCCGGGACTGCAGGTTTGGGCTGGGACTGCAGGCTTGGGCTGGGACTGCAGGCTTGGGCCGGGACTGCAGGTTTGGGCCGGGACTGCAGCTTTGGGCTGGGACTGCAGGTTTGGGTTGGGATTGCAGGTTTGGGCTGGGACTGCAGGCTTGGGCTGGGACTGCAGGTTTGGGCTGGGACTGCAGGCTTGGGCCGGGACTGCAGGTTTGGGCTGGGACTGCAGGTTTGGGTTGGGATTGCAGGTTTGGGCTGGGACTGCAGGTTTGGGCCGGGACTGCAGGTTTGGGCCGGGACTGCAGGTTTGGGCCGGGACTGCAGCTTTGGGCCGGGACTGCAGGCTTGGGCCGGGACTGCAGGCTTGGGCCGGGACTGCAGGCTTGGGCCGGGACTGCAGGTTTGGGCTGGGACTGCAGGCTTGGGCTGGGACTGCAGGTTTGGGCTGGGACTGCAGGTTTGGGTTGGGACTGCAGGTTTGGGCTGGGACTGCAGTTTTGGGCTGGGACTGCAGGCTTGGGCTGGGACTGCAGGTTTGGGCCGGGACTGCAGGTTTGGGCTGGGACTGCAGGTTTGGGTTGGGACTGCAGGTTTGGGCTGGGACTGCAGGTTTTGGGCTGGGACTGCAGGCTTGGGCTGGGACTGCAGGTTTGGGCCGGGACTGCAGGTTTGGGCTGGGACTGCAGGCTTGGGCTGGGACTGCAGGCTTGGGCCGGGACTGCAGGTTTGGGCCGGGACTGCAGCTTTGGGCTGGGACTGCAGGTTTGTTGGGATTGCAGTTTGGGCTGGGACTGCAGGCTTGGGCTGGGACTGCAGGTTTGGCTGGGACTGCAGGCTTGGGCCGGGACTGCAGGTTTGGGCCGACTGCAGCTTTGGGCTGGGACTGCAGGTTTGGGTTGGGATTGCAGGTTTGGGCTGGGACTGCAGGCTTGGGCTGGGACTGCAGGCTTGGGCTGGGACTGCAGGTTTGGGCTGGGACTGCAGGCTTGGGCCGGGACTGCAGGTTTGGGTTGGGACTGCAGGCTTGGGCCGGGACTGCAGCTTTGGGCTGGGACTGCAGGTTTGGGCTGGGACTGCAGGTTTAGGCTGGGACTGCAGGTTTGGGCCGGGACTGCAGGTTTGGGCCGGGACTGCAGCTTTGGGCTGGGACTGCAGGTTTGGGCTGGGACTGCAGCTTTGGGCTGGGACTGCAGGTTTGGGCTGGGACTGCAGGTTTGGGCCGGGACTGCAGCTTTGGGCTGGGACTGCAGGCTTGGCCTCCAGTGCTGCCAGTTTGGGCCAAAAGCAGCTGTCAGGACTGGGCCTGGGGGCTGTGTTCTGGGGGGGAGGGGGGTGGGTGGTGTCTCTGGGGGCCTGTTTCTGGGGGGTGCCCCTGGAACTGTCCCCATGGGGCTGTCCCCGTGGCTGTCTTGGGCTGTTCCTGGGGTGCCCCTGGAGCTGCCCTGGTGGGGGGGTTCCCTGGAGCTGTCCCAGGGAGCTGTCCCGGGGCTGTTCCTGGGGTATCCCTGGGACTGTCCCCCGGTTTCTGTCCCCGGGGCTGTCCTGGAGCTATCCCAGGGGGCCCCTGGAACTGTCCCCAGGTGTCTGTCCCTTGAGCTATCCTGGGGCTGTCCTGGGACTATCCCTGGAGCTATCCCGGGACTGTCCCTGGGGTGACTCGAGGCTGTCCCCAGGGAGCTTTCCCAGGGCTGTTCCAGGCTGTTCCAGGCTGTCCCGGGGCTGTCCCTGGAGCTATCCCGGGGTTGTCCTGGGGCAGTCCCAGGAGCTGTCCCAGGGCTGTCCCCTGGGAGCTATCCTGGGGTTGTCCCGGGGCTGTCCCTGGAGCTATCCTGGGGCTGTCCCTGGAGTTATCCTGGGGCTATCCCGGGGCTGTCCCTGGAGCTATCCCGGGGTTGTCCCGGGGCTGTTCTGGGGCAGTCCCAGGAGCTATCCTGGGGCTATCCCGGGGTTGTCCCTGGAGCTATCCCGGGGTTGTCCCGAAGCTGTCCCTGGGAGCTATCCTGGAGCTATCCCGGGGCTGTCCCCAGGGAGCTTTCCCGGGGCTGTTCCGGGGCAGTCCCAGGAGCTGTCCCGGGGCTGTCCCTGGAGCTATCCCGGGGTTGTCTCGGGGCTGTCCCTGGAGCTATCCCGGGGTTGTCCCGGGGCTGTCCCCAGGGAGCTTTCCCGGGGCTGTTCCGGGGCAGTCCCAGGAGCTTTCCCGGGGCTGTTCCGGGGCAGTCCCAGGAGCTATCCTGGGGCTATCCCGGGGCTGTCCCTGGAGCTATCCCGGGGCTGTCCCCAGGGAGCTTTCCCGGGGCTGTTCCGGGGCAGTCCAGGAGCTGTCCCGGGGCTGTCCCTGGAGCTATCCCGGGTTGTCTCGGGGCTGTCCCTGGAGCTATCCCGGGTTGTCCCAGGGCTGTCCCCAGGGAGCTATCCCGGGGCTGTCCCCAGGGAGCTTTCCCG
>JAAWVA010000044.1:1104783-1285216 GCA_015227895.2 Colaptes auratus
CCGAAGGGAGCCGAGCCGAAGGGAGCCGAGCCGAAGGGAGCCGAGCCGAAGGGACCGAGCCGAAGGGACCGAGCCGAAGGAGCCGAGCCGAAGGGACCGAGCCGAAGGGAGCCGAGCCGAAGGGAGCCGAGCCGAAGGGAGCGAGCCGAGGGAGCCAGCCGATTAATACCACAGTTCTACACCGAGTTAAACAAAGACCTATGGATTGGAGGAGGGGGGCGGAACAACGCGGCAGTTTACAGAACAACGCGGCAGTTTACAGAACAACGCGGCAGTTTACAGAACAACGCGGCCGTTTACAGAACAACGCGGCAGTTTACAGACAACGCGGCAGTTTACAGAACAACGCGGCAGTTTACAGAACAACGCGGCAGTTTACAGATTTCAGAACCCCATGTAGCTGATTTCAAAGCCTCTTTTCAGATTAATACCACACTTCTACACCTAGCTAAACAAGAGACCTATGGAGTTGGAGGAGGGGGGTCAGAACAATGCGGCAGTTTACAGAACAATGCGGCAGTTTACAGAACAATGCGGCAGTTTACAGAACAATGCGGCAGTTTACAGAACAATGCGGCAGTTCACAGAACAATGCGGCAGTTTACAGATTTCAGAACCCATGTAGCTGATTTCAAAGCCTGTTTTCAGATTAATACCACACTTCTACACCTAGTGAAACAAGAGACCTATGGAGTTGGAGGAGGGGGGTCAGAACAACGCGGCAGTTTACAGAACAACGCGGCAGTTTACAGAACAACGCGGCAGTTTACAGAACAACGCGGCAGTTTACAGAACAACGCGGCAGTTTACAGAACAACGCGGCAGTTTACAGAACAACGCGGCAGTTTACCAGATTTCCGAACCCCATGTAGCCGATTTCAAGCCTCTTTGAGATTAATACCACACTTCTACACCTAGTTAACAAGAGACCTATGGGTTGGAGGAGGGGGGGTCAGGGTTAGCCAACCTCCTGCGGTCTTAATCGCCTCCACGAACATGCAGACATTTCAAACGTTCCAAGCAAGATGATACAGAAAGCCCCAGAGAGCAGAAGCATGGCACTTACCTGAGGGGAGTCCCAGGAAGCCACACTCCATTCACATCTTCGCTTCGTCCGTCTCTGGCCACGCTCCTCGCGAGACGTGGAACCGCAGATCGGGCCTCCCTCTCGCTTCGTAGATATTTTCTACGTCTCAGTCGTGCCCACACACACACAACATCAGCAAGGTTTCTAACATTTTCAACTCTTGCAAGAACTTCCCCTGCTTTCACAGAGACAATCCTACATTTCATAAGTCCTTAGTGATCCCCTCATCCCTTACATGTTGCCACTTTTCCCCTTTTTACATTTCACATAATACAACATAGTAACACCTTTTTGCAAGGTACAGACCACATTACAAATGTCACTACAGTAACAGTGACCGGTCTTAAACATTCCATTACTGACCACGCACCCATTCACAACGTTCGCTTCGTCCGTCTCTGCCGTGCTCCTCGCGGAGTGACGGAACCGCAGATCGGACTCCCTCTCGCTTCGTAGATATTTTCTACGTCTCAGTCGCGCCCAGCTCTCACCGCACACATCAAAACATCAACAAGGTGTCAAACATTTTCAGTTCTTGCAGGAACTTCCCCTGCTTGCACACAAACCATTTTACAATTTATTAATTTCTTAGGGGATGCATCCCCCCACCAAGGGTGCAACGGCACTACCCCCCCCCCACACACACACCAGAGAGCGCAACGGCACTAATCCACACACAACCACCATAGATCACAACGGCACTAACCCCCCCCCCCCCCCCCCAAGGCAACGGCACTAATCCCCCCCCCCCAGAAAGCAACGTGTGAGCCGCCGCGGAGAGCCGCACCAAGCCACCCCCTGAACTAAAAATCCATTTAAAAAGCTCTCCTCTCTCTATAGATAGTGAAGAATGGTATTAATTGCCTTGTAAAAAAGCTTTGAAATCCCCCCCACTGGATCTCCTGTATTAGACGCAGCAGCCTCTGGAATACAAAAGCAAATTCTAAGTAGAGCAAAAGAGATTTTGAGAATACCTATAAAAGACGTATCAATTAAAAACAGGGGACTTGCCTTTGTGTGTATCTGGGGGACATTTGCCATCCATTATTTATTTTTTCATTTGTTGTGGACTTATTTGTTCTTTGCTTTTAATTTGAAAGGAAAGTCCTCTGAACAAAGCCCAGCAAAGCTGCTTCCCCCGTGCACAAGGGCAACAGAGGCACCTAACTGGTCTGTTCATACACCTTTTAAGGGGTTCTGATGACACCTGAGGTGGGTCTGGGGGTATCAAAGGAGTAGTTGGGGTGATATGGAAGGATGGGGGGAACTCTAGAGGGCCCCAAAAGAATATTTTAGTTGGACATTTAGGGTTACTTGCAGCCAACACCACGAACAACTACTAGTACAGCACGAGCCGAGCCGAAGGGAGCCGAGCCGAGCCTCTGTTCAGGAGGTTTTCCATTCAAATTAAAACAAACATCAAAAAACACACCCCCCACAAACACCACACAACACACACCCAAACCAATGAATATTAAAAAAACCGTACAACACACACAAAGGAACATCCATTCCTTGTGTATTACAGATACACACCATAGGTTTACATATTTCAGAACCCCATGTAGCTGATTTCGCAGATCGCCCCATTGTTTCGCAGCCTCTGTTCAGAAGGTTTTCCATTCAAGTGAAAACAACTAAACACCCAAACCAATGAATATTTGAAAACCCGACAACACACAAAAAGGAAAAAAAGGGATATTTTCTATGTCTCGCTCGTGCCCACACTGACCCGCACACTCAAAGCACTGGTTCTAAAATTTATCGCGCTTTACGGAATTTCCTCTGCCTCCACACAGACCATCCTGAAGTTCTTAAGGGATCCCCTGATCCCATCGCTTTGCCCTTTTTACATTTCATATCATACAACACAGTATGACCCTTTTACAAGGTACAGAACACATAGTGAACACAATTACAACAGGAATGACCGGTCCTAAACCACACTTATTGGCCACAGAACATCAACAAGGTGTCAAACATTTTCAGTTCTTGCAGGAACTTCCCCTGCTTCCACACAAACCATTCTACAATTTATTAAGTTCTTGGGGGAGGCAATTTCCCCCCAGAGAGCGAGCGCAACGGCAATTTCCCCCCAGAGAGCGAGCGCAACGGCAATTTCCCCCAGAGAGCGAGCGCAACGGCAATTTCCCCCCAGAGAGCGAGCGCAACGGCAATTTCCCCCCAGAGAGCGAGCGGCAACGGCAATTTCCCCCCAGAGAGCGAGCGCAACGGCAATTTCCCCCCAGAGAGCGAGCGCAACGGCAATTTCCCCCCAGAGAGCGAGCGCAACGGCAATTCCCCCCAGAGAGCGAGCGCAACGGCAATTTCCCCCAGAGAGCGAGCGCAACGGCAATTTCCCCCAGAGAGCGAGCGCAACGGCAATTTCCCCCCAGAGAGCGAGCGCAACGGCAATTTCCCCCCCAGAGAGCGAGCGCAACGGCAATTTCCCCCCAGAGAGCGAGCGCGCAACGGCAATTCCCCCCAGAGCACCGCGTGAGCTGCCGCAGAGAGCCGTGACAAGCCACCCCCTAAACTAAAAATCCAATTTAAAAAAAGCTCTCCTCTCTATAGAGGTAGTGAAGAATGGTATTAATTGCCTTGTAAAAAGGCTTTGAAATCCCCCCCACTGGATCTCCTCTATTAGATGCAACAGCAAATTCCAAGTAGAGCAAACAGATATTTGTAGAATATACCTATAAAAGTTGTATCAATTAAAACAGGGGACTTGTGTGTGATCAGGGGGGACATGTGTCATCTGTTACTTCTTTTTTCATTTGTTGTGGACTTATTTGTTCTTTGCTTTTAATTTGAATGGAACAAAGCCCGCAATGTTGCTTGCCCATGCACAAGGGCAACAGAAGCACCTAACTGGTCAGTTCCTACACCTTTTAAGGAGTTCTGATGACACCTGAGGTGGGTCTGGGGGTATCAAAGGAGAAGTTGGGGTGATATGGAGGGATGTGGGGAACCACTAGAGGGCCCCAAAAGAATATTTTATTTGGACTTTTAGGGTTACTTGCAGCCAACACCACGAACAACTGCCGAAGGGAGCCGAGCCGCCGAGCCGAAGGGAGCCGAGCCGCCGAGCCGAAGGGAGCCGAGCCGCCGAGCCGAAGGGAGCCGAGCCGCCGAGCCGAAGGGAGCCGAGCCGCCGAGCCGAAGGGAGCCGAGCCGCCGAGCCGAAGGGAGCCGAGCCGCCGAGCCGAAGGGAGCCGAGCCGCCGAGCCGAAGGGAGCCGAGCCGCCGAGCCGAAGGGAGCCGAGCCGCCGAGCCGCGTAAAAAGGCTTTAAAATCACCCCCCTGGTCCTCCTCTATTACACGCAAAGGCTTCTAGAATGCAAAAGCAAATTCTAAAGTAGAGCAAAACAAATTTCGAAAACATACCTAAAAAAGGTGTATCAATTAGTTAAAAACAGGGGACCTTCCTTTGTGTGTATCAAGGGGCATCTGTCATTTTTATTCCTTTTTTTATTTTTTGAGGGGTTTATTTGTTTGAGTGGAAAGCCCTCTGAACAGAGGCTTGCAAAGCTGCTTTGCATTGCACAAGGGCAAGAGAACCCACTAACTGCTCTGTTAACATGCCCTGTAAGGAGTTCTGATGGCAACTGAGGTTGGTCTGGGGGTATCAAAGGAGAATTTGGGGCCATATGGAGGAATGTGGGGAGCCTCTGGAGGGCTCCAAAAGAATCTTTTAGTTTGACATTTAGGATTACTTACAACCAGCCAATCACAACCACCACCACAACAAAAACAGCAACAGCAACAACTACTATGGCACCTGCTGCCAGCCAACCACAACTAACCCTAGCCATCCCACTAGAATACCCACAGGAGACCCTCCATTGGCACCCACATGCCCCTAAAATCCCTTTGGATAGCCCAAACACCAAACTGATCAGTATTAAAAAACCCTACAACACACACAAAGGAAAATCCATTTTTTGTGTATTATAGACACACATTAAGTTTACATATTTCAGAACACCATGTAGCTCATTTCAAAGCCTTTCTTTTCAGACTAATTAATACCATACTTCTACACCTAGTTAGGCAGGAAAACTATGCAGTTGGAGGAGGAGAGGGGTGAGGGTTAGCTGGCCTCTTAGGTGTTTTAATCCTCTCCAAGAACAGTCAGGCATTTCAAACATTCCAAGCTGATACAAAAGAGGGAGCCGAGCCAAAGGGAGCCCCACCCATTGTTCCACATAAAAGCCCCACCCATTGTTCCACATAAAAGCCCCACCCATTGTTCCACATAAAAGCCCCACCCATTGTTCCACATAAAAGCCCCACCCATTGTTCCACATAAAAGCCCCACCCATTGTTCCACATAAAAGCCCCACCCATTGTTCCACATAAAAGCCCCACCCATTGTGTACAGAATACATAACGAATATAATAACAACAGTAATGACCGGTCCTAAACCACAATTATTGGCCAGGCACCCACTCACAACTTTCACAGATCGGGACTCTCTCTCGCTTTGTAGATGTTTTCTACATCTCAGTCATGCCCACACTCAACCGCACATTCAAAACATCAACAAGGTGTCAAATATTTTCAGTTCTTGCAGGAACTTCCCCTGTCACCACACAAACCATTCCACAATTTATTAGGTTCTTAGGGGATGGTCCCCCCCAGCGAGCGCAACGGCAAGTCCCCCCCCAGCGAGCGCAACGGCAAGTCCCCCCCCCAGCGAGCGCAACGGCAAGTCCCCCCCCCAGCGAGCGCAACGGCAAGTCCCCCCCCAGCGAGCGCAACGGCAAGTCCCCCCCAGCGAGCGCAACGGCAAGTCCCCCCCCCAGCGAGCGCAACGGCAAGTCCCCCCCCCAGCGAGCGCAACGGCAAGTCCCCCCCCCAACTAAAAATGCCATTTAAAAAAAGCATTCCCCTCTATACAGATAGTGAAGAATGGTATTAATTGCCTTGTAAAAAGGCTTTGAAATCACCCCCCACTGGATCTCCTGTATTAGACGCAGCAGCCTCTGGAATACAAAAGCAAATTTTAAGTAGAGCAAAAGAGATTTTCAGAATATCTATAAAAGATGTATCAATTAAAAACAGGAGACTTGCCTTTCTGTGTATCGGGGGACATTTGTCATCCATTATTTCTTTCTTCATTTGTTGGGGACTTATTTGTTCTTTGCTTTTAATTTAAACGGAAAGCCCTCTGAACAAGCCCAGCAAAGCTGCTTCCCCCAGGCACAAGGGCAACAGAAGCACCTAACTGGACTGTTCATACACCTTTTAAGGGGTTCTGATGACATCGGAGGTGGGTCGGGGGCTATCAAAGGAGAAGTTGGGGTGATATGGAGGGACGTGGGGAACCTCTGGAGGGCCCCAGAAGAATATTTTAGTTGGACATTTAGGATTACTTGCAGCCAACACCACGAACAACTACTACTACAGCACCCGGCCGAGCCGAAGGGAGCCGAGCCGAAGGGAGCCGAGCCGAAGGGAGCCGAGCCGAAGGGAGCCGAGCCGAAGGGAGCCGAGCCGAAGGGAGCCGAGCCGAAGGGAGCCGAGCCGAAGGGAGCCGAGCCGAAGGGAGCCGAGCCGAAGGGAGCCGAGCCGAAGGGAGCCGAGCCGAAGGGAGCCGAGCCGAAGGGAGCCGAGCCGAAGGGAGCCGAGCCGAAGGGAGCCGAGCCGAAGGGAGCCGAGCCGAAGGGAGCCGAGCCGAAGGGAGCCGAGCCGAAGGGAGCCGAGCCGAAGGGAGCCGAGCCGAAGGGAGCCGAGCCGAAGGGAGCCGAGCCGAAGGGAGCCGAGCCGAAGGGAGCCGAGCCGAAGGGAGCCGAGCCGAAGGGAGCCGAGCCGCCCAACTAAAAATCTCTCCTCTTTATATAGGTATTCCGGAACGGTATTAATTGCGAAAGTAAAAAGGCTCTGAAATTACCCCCACCGGCTCTCCTCTGTAAGATGCAAATGATTCTAGAATGGAAAAGCAAATCACAAGTAGAGCAAAACAAATTTTCAAAACATACCTATAAAAGGTGAATCAGTTAAAAACAGTGGACCTTCCTTTGTGTGTATCAGGGAGAATTTGTCATTGTTTCTTCTTTTATTTGTTGTGGGGTTATTCTTTGTTTCTTTGCTTTTAATTTGAATGGAAAGCCCTCTGAACAGAGCCTAGCAAAGCTGCTTCCCCATGCACAAGGGCAAGAGAAGCCCCTAACTGGTCTGTTAACATGCCTTTCAAGCGGTTCTGGTGGCATCTGAGGTGGGTCTAGGGGCCACAAAGGAAGCTTCCAGTTGGACATTTCGGGTTGCCCGCCTCTGCCCAACAGGAACTACCCCTAACCATCCAATACACCCACAGGAGACCCTCCATTGGCACCCACATGTGCCTAACTTCCCTTTGGATAGCTCCACACCCATCACAGATGCACACAGACCCCCTTAGGAGGGGTGGCAACGCTGACTGGTTGGGGGGAGGGGGGGTTGGAGCCTCATGGGAAGCGCCTCAGCCGGCCTCTGTTCAGAAGGTTTTCCGTTCAAATAAACAACCAAACACCAAAACCAATGAGTATTTAAAAACTCTACAACACACACACAGGAAAATCCATTTGTTGTTTCAAAGCCTCTTTTCAGACAAGTTAATTTTTCCTACATCTCAATTGTGCCTACGCTCAGCTGCACGCTCCAAACAAAGTACGTTTCTAACCTTTTAGGTTCTTTGAGGAACTTCCCCTGGTTCTACACGGACAATCCTACAATGCCTTATGTTCTTAAGAGATCTCCCTTATCCCCTACACTTTGATCCAGTTTCCATTTTGTATAATGCAACTCAGTACCGCCTTTTCACAACACAGAACACGCAAAAGAAAATCCACTCTTTGCTTATTGCAAAAGCACACTGTATCTTTATATATTATATATAAGGATATATATACATATATCTCCTTATACATATACCTATATATGTATCCTTATGTATTTCAGAACCCCATGTAGCTCATTTCAAAGCCTCCTTTCATACAAGTTAATACTCTTCCACATCTACTTGAACAGGAGAGCTATGGAGTGGGATTGGTAGGGGAGGGAGGAAGGTCAGCATGAGCTGGCCTCTTAGAGGCTTTAACGACAGGGGCTCAGCTGCCAACATCTAGGGGGAGGGAAATTCTCTTCCTTTCCTGAGATACCTTAGCCAGCTCACCCTAACAACCCAACTAAAAATCTCTCCTGTTTACATAGGCAGTAACAAATGCTACTAATTGCTATATAGGCTTTGCAATCACCCCCGCTGGATCCCTTGTTACATACAAAGGCTTCCAGAACATATAAACAAATTCCAAGTAGAGCAATGCAAGGTTTAAAAACAGCCTTTTTGTAGTTATCAATTAATTTTAAAAGGCAGCCTTCCTCTGTGTGTGTTGAGGGAGCTGTCATTCTTTATTTCTTGAGGCTTTTTTGCTTCATCCAGGATTTTTTTTTTTTGCTTCTTCATTTAATACAAACTCAAACCCCTTTCCCCCCCTCACACACAAATCTCACAACAAATATTACAGTAACAATGACCGGTCCTAAACACACAACCATCAGCCATGCTCCCATTCACAGCTTCTGCTTCATCCGTCTCTGGCCATGCTCCCCGTAGAGACGGGGCCACAGATCGGGACTCCTGCTTGCTTCGTAGGTATTTTCTGTGTCTCAGTTGTGACCGTGCTCACCCGCACACTCAAAACATCAACAAGGTCTCTAACATTTCAGGTTCTTTTAGGAACTTCCCCTGCTTCCACACTGACCATCCTACAATTTACTAAGTGCCTAAGGGATACAGGTCAGAGAGCCCCCCCCCAGTCCAGTCCCACTCATCACTTCATTGCATTTCAGAGCACCTCCCCCCCCCAGTCCAGTCCCTGCTCCTCACTCCATTGCATTTCAGAGAGCCCCCCCCAAGTCCAGTCCTGCTCCTCACTCCATTGCATTTCAGAGAGCCCACCCACCCAGTCAAGTCCTGCTCCTCACTTCATTGCATTACAGAGAGCCCACCCCAAGTCCAGTCCTGCTCATCACTTCATTGCATTTCAGAGCACCTCCCCCCCCAGTCCAGTCCCTGCTCCTCACTCCATTGCATTTCAGAGAGCCCACCGCCCCAGTCCAGTCCCGCTCCTCACTTCATTGCATTTCAGAGAGCCCACCGCCCCAGTCCAGTCCCGCTCCTCACTTCATTGCATTTCAGAGAGCCCACCGCCCCAGTCCAGTCCCGCTCCTCACTTCATTGCATTTCAGAGAGCCCACCGCCCCAGTCCAGTCCCGCTCCTCACTTCATTGCATTTCAGAGAGCCCACCCCCCCAGTCCAGTCCCGCTCCTCACTTCATTGCATTTCAGAGAGCCCACCGCCCCAGTCCAGTCCCGCTCCTCACTTCATTGCATTTCAGAGAGCCCACCGCCCCAGTCCAGTCCCGCTCCTCACTTCATTGCATCTCAGAGAGCCCCCCACCCATCCAGCTCACCACTTACTTCAGTGCATCCAAGGGAGCCCCCCACCAGGTCAGGGCAGCTCATCATTTCATTCCAGAGAGCCCCCCACCAATTCAGTCCAGCCCATCACCTCATTTCATCCCAGAGAGCCCCCCCACCAGGCCAGTCCAGCCCATCACTTCATTGCATTTCAGAGCACACCCCCCCCCAGTCCAGTCCCGCCCATCGCTTCATTGCATTTCAGAGCGCCCCCCCAGTCCAGTCCCACCCATCGCTTCATTGCATTTCAGAGTGCCCCCCACCAGCCCAGCTCACCACTTCATCACTTGACTGCATCTCAGAGCGGCCCTCCACCAGCCCAGCTCACCACTTCATTTCAGAGTCACACACGAGCTGCCACAGAATTCTGTTCTTTCACTGAAAGCACTATGCCAACTCACCCTAAAACTAAAAATCCAACTAAAAATATCTGCCATATACAGGGATAGGCAAGAATATTATCAATTGCTATATGAAAATCTTTGCAATCACCCCAATTGGATCTCTTCTGTTACACACAAAGGCTTCTAGAAATGTAAAAACAAGTTCCAAGCACAGCAACGCACAGTTTGAAAACAACTATGCAATGTGTATCACTGGTCAAAACCAGGGGACCTTCCTTTGCATGTGTCACGAGGGTCATCATTCTTTTTTCTTTGGGCTTTTTTGCTTCTCAGTTTCAATACAAATACAACCCCTTTTCCCCCCTCACCCACCAAATGCACAACAAATACCCTAAAACTAAAAACAAACAACTAAAAAAAATCTGTTTACATATATAGTAAAAAATGGTATCAATTGCTATGTAGCTACTTTCCAATCACCCCGATGGATCTCTTCCATTACACACGAAGGCTTCAAGAATGTGAAAACGCATTCCAAGTACAGCGACACGCAGTTTGAAAACAACGATGAAGTGCGTATCGCTTACTCAAAAATGGGGGACCTTCCTTCGCATGTGTCACGAGGGTTGTCATTCTTTATTTCCTTAGGCTTTTCTGCTTCATCGGGGATTTTTTTCATTAGCTTTTAATAGAAACACAAACCTGCAATACCTTAAGGGATACTGTTGATCCCATACACATAAAATATATACAATGCCTGTAATAAAGGAACAATAAAACAATGCTTATAATACCTTTGGAACCCCCTGCTTCCAACCCATGACCTCTTTTACCTCAGGTGGCAGTTTTCCATCTCACTCATAGGGCATGCCCTTATGGCTTACAGGTTACCTCTTTCCCTTCAAACTGTACCTTTTCCTGCCTGGTGGCTCTTCTATATTCCTGGGGTGATCTGCCTGAAAAGCCTCAGAGGGGGCACCCAGAGAGATCCTGTTCCTCGGCAGGTCCCGTAGCCAAACAGAGGCGTGGTCCTGCCAGGGTCACCAGAAAGTGATCTGTGGAAAAAAGATGAACTGCACAACTCAATTTAGGGAGTTTTACAGGCTAGATTACAGTGCTGGACACAGATAGGACCTCTCCTAAAGTTTCGGAAACTCAACATGTTTTTTGTTAAAGAGGAAGCGGGACCGTTTCGGTCCCAGAAATCTGTTTTGTGTTTCCCTATTTTCTGTGGGTTACTGCGTATGCTTTTCATCTTTTATCAGCAACTTTGCTATCCGTTGTGGTTATTTTGCTCCTTTGACACTGACAGTTTAAAACTGATTTTATACAAAAGGCTAATCTTCACCCATGTTAATTCTTACTTTATACAAAAAGGTTAATTTTCCCTATATCAAGCTCAGCCAAACCTCTGTTCAGAAGATTTTCCATTCAAATGAAAAAACAACCAGACAGCAAAATCAATAATTTTTCAACCCTAGAACACTCAAAGGCAAACCCACTCATTGTGTACTGTAGATACACACTCTAAATTTATGTATTTCCAAACCTCATGCAGCTCATTTTAAAGCCTGTTTTCATAAAAACTAATACCATTCTTCTACATCTAATTAAACAGGACAGCTATGGAGTTGGATTGGTAGGGTCAGGGGAGGGTCAGCATGAGCAGGCCTCTTAGGGCGTTTCAAACATCCGCCGCCAAAGGGAGCCGAGCCCCACCGCTGAAGAAAGCTGAGCCCCCTTTCAGGGGAAGGAAATCCTCTCAATTCGCTGAGACAGCGAAGCCAACTCACTCTAAGACTGAAAATCCAACTAAAAATCTCTCCTGTTAACTTAGATATTGAAGAATAGTATGAATTCTTAAGTCAAAAGGCTTTGAAATCACCCCTATTGCATCTCTTCTATTACATGCAAAGGCTTCTAGAATATAGAAGCAAATACTAGGGACAGCAAAACAGGGCTTGAAAGCATAAATATAAAATCTGTATCACTTACTGTTGTGGTTTGAGCCTTAACTGGAAGTTAAGAGCTCAGGTGGGGGGCAAGGCTGAGAATCTCTCCCCCACTTCCTCCCTCCCAGCAGAGAGGGGAGAAAAGGAAAGAGCAAATCCACCAAACAATAATTTGGAGTTGGCTTGGAAGTAGAGAGGCAAAGAGTTGTCTTTAGGCAATATATACAACAATAACAGGAAAAAGGTTCACAAGGGCAAGGAACAAGGATGGATGGGAGGGGGACAAACAAACAAGAGAATAATACAAAACCAGCCTTTCTCTGAGGAAGCGTGGAGGCAGCAGGTCCGACCACATGACAGAGGAGCAGGAGGGCAGCTGCAGTAGCTCTTGTCCAGCAGAGGCAGAAGCCAGAAAAGCCGGGGGCCAAAAGCTACAATGTCCTGCTTTTTATACCCTAGCTGGGCAGGGAGGGGGGAGTGGAACAGACTCAGCTTCCCAGGCAAAAAATGCCCCTCAGGGACTGAAAAGTACCTGCAAGCTCTCCACCCTGCTTTGTTCTTTTGTTCTCGAAAAGAGGGTGTTAACCCACCACACTTACTTAAAACCAGTTGTCCTTCTTTAGGTTTTTTTGTTTCTGTTGTAGTGTGATGGTTTAACAACAAAAACTCAGCTCAGCCCGGTTGGAGAAGCGAATGAAGCTGTGTTTTACAAGCAAAAATGGAATGCAATGAGTATGTACAGAACATGCAGTACTTACAATATTATACAAGTATTTACAAAGGGGAAAAAACAAACACCGAAATCCTCCTTGGGCAGGAGGACTCCACCTTGCCTCCCCACAACATCTCCCTCCCTTTTCCCTCTAGGTCATTAGAAGAAAAGAAGAGGAAAAATGTTAGGGGAAATTTCAGTTAGCTCCAAGTGTTGTTAAGAAATTAGTTTTGCTTCTCACGTCTGCTGATAAGCGGTGTCTGCATGCATTCCAGCAGAAAGAGAGAGCGAGAGGTTGAGTTTAAGATGGTAAAACTACATTCCACTCATCTACCAGTGAAATTCGTTTAGAATTATTGCTTTCTTGTTTTCCTTTTTACATCAACTGTAGCTCCTAGCCTAAAAGGCACAGCCTCAACTGTCAGTTTCATCTGGGGCTTTTTGTTTCTTTGATTTTAATACAAGCGTAAAAACCTCTGAGGAGAGCCCAGCTAAACTGCTTCCCATGCACAGGGGCAAGAGAAGCCCCTGACTGGTCAGTGTTACCACCTCTCTTAAGGGTCCACAAAGGCCGGAGCTGCAGTGCCACCATCACACACACCACCCCAAAAGCCAGAGCTGCAGTACCACCCACCCACCCCCACCCCGCACAAGAGGCCGGAGCTGCAGTACCCACCCACCCCCCCCACCCCGCACAAGAGGCCGGAGCTGCAGTACCACCCACCCCCCCCCCACCCCCGCACAAGAGGCCGGAGCTGCAGTTCCACCCACCCCCCCCACCCCCGCACAAGAGGCCGGAGCTGCAGTTCCACCCACCCCCCCCCCCCCGCACAAGAGGCCGGAGCTGCAGTACCACACCCCCACCCCCCCCCACACAAGAGGCCGGAGCTGCAGTACCACACCCCCCACCCCCCCCACACAAGAGGCCGGAGCTGCAGTACCCCACCCCCCACCCCCCCACACAATAGGCCGGAGCTGCAGTACCCCACCCCCCACCCCCCCCACACAACAGGCCGGAGCTGCAGTACCCCCCACCCCCCCCACACAAGAGCCGGAGCTGCAGTACCCCCCCCCCCCCCCACACAAGAGGCCGGAGCTGCAGTACCCCCCACCCCCCCCACACAAGAGGCCGGAGCTGCAGTACCCCCCCCCCCCCCCACACAAGAGGCCGGAGCTGCAGTACCCCCCACCCCCCCACACAAGAGGCCGGAGCTGCAGTACCACCCACCCCCCCCACACAAGAGGCCGGAGCTGCAGTACCCCCCCACCCCCCCACACACAAGAGGCCGGAGCTGCAGTACCCCCCCCCCCCCCAACCCTGCACAAGAGGCCGGAGCTGCAGTTCCACCCACCCACCCCACCCCCCGCACAAGAGGCCGGAGCTGCAGTACCACCCCCCACACACACACACACAAGAGGGCGGAGCTGCAGTACCACCCCCCCCCCCCCACCCTGCACAAGAGGGCAGAGCTGCAGTACGACCCACACACACACCCCCCGCACACAAAAGAAAGTCTACTTTGTGTATTATAGATACACACTGTAAAACTTCAGAACCACATGTACCTCATTTGAAAGTCTCTTTTCATACTAATTAATACCAATCTTCTAGTGAAACACCTGAGCTATGGAGTTGGACTCGGACTCATATGGTCTGAGGGGGAGGGTCAGGGTTCGCTGGCTTCTTTTTATTCCCCTCCAAACACATTCAGGCATTTCAAAGATTCAGAGCTGCTGTAGAAGAACCCCAGAGAGCAGAGGCTGGCACTAACCTGGTGGGAGCCAAGCCGCCAAAGGGAGCCCACAGAAGATGGAAAAAGCGGAGCAAAGAGCCAACCTCAGTCTGAATTAGCCCAGCCAGGTGGAGCTGCTGTCCTTTTAGGGGACAGTAATCCTCTTGCCCTGCTGACTGGTCCTAAACATGAAATTACTGGCCACACTCCCATTCAGGACATTTGCTCCATCTGTTTCTGGCTATGCACGTCACAGAGACATCAAACCACAGATCAGGACTCCCACTCGCTTTGTAGATTTTTCCTACATCTCAGTCGTGCACGGTCACCCACGCATTCTAAATAAGATTTCTAACATTTTAAGTTCTTTGGGGAACTTCCCCCGGTTCCCCGCACACAAAGCGTACAACACCACAAGTTCTTAGAGGATCCCCCTAACCCTTACACTTATCACAAATAATGCCTGTAATACTTTAAGTTAAACAGTACCTGTAATAAAAGAATAATAAAACAAACAATGCTTGTAATACCTTGTCTGTTCCTGCACCGACCTGAGAGAGTTAAAGGGGCTCTGCCCGAGAAGCTTTGGAGGGGGTGCCTAGAGAGATCCTGTTCCTCAGCAGGTCCCACAGCCGAAATCGTGGCCAGAAAATGATCTGTGGAAAAAGACAAACTCCACAACTCAAGTTATGGAGTTTTATATGCTTTATTACCGTGCCGGACACGGGTGGGATCTCTCCTAAAGTCTTGTGTGCCAAACAATTTCACAAACTCATTCCCACAAGAGACGAAGTGGGACTGTTTTGGAGCCAGAAATCTGTTGCGTATTTTCCTATGGTTTCCACAAGTGTTGTTACTCTGATTAGCCACTTAGCTGTTGCTGTTATTTTGCTCCTTTGACACTGATGGTCTAAAACTTTTATTTTATACAAAAGGTTCATCTTTTCCTGTGTGATTTCCCATTTTACACAAAACCGTTATTTTTTCCCCATATCAAACTCAGCCACCCTCCATTCAGAGGTTTTTCTATTCAAATAAAGAACCACCAAACAACAATTAAATCAGTACATTTAAACCCTACAATGCACACAAAGGAAAATCCATCCATTGCATATCATAGATACACTGTAGATTTATGTATTTCATAATGTAGCTCATTTGAAAGCCTCCTTTCATACAAGTTAATACCATTTTTCTACATCTAGTTGAATAGGGAAGCTATATGTGTTGGATTGGTAGGGTCAGCTGGCTTTTTAGGGGTTTTAGCCCCCTCCAAGAACATTCAGAGCTGCTACATAAGAACCCCAGAGAGCAACAGAGACTGCAACTAACCTGGTGGGGAGCTGAGCAGCTGAAGGGCACTAATCCTAAGCCCCTCCCAACAAAGGCAGGAGCTGCAATCCCCCCCACCGCTCAGCCAGCCTCTGTTCAGAGGACCTTCCATTCAAATTAAAACACTAAAAATAAGAACAGTGGGGTTTCCTTTGTGTGTGTGTGTGGGGGGGGGGGTATTTATTTATAAATAGGGGTAATTTCAAAGCCTTTTTGCATACACATTACTGTTCCGCAATCTCTCGATAAACTGCACAACTTTCTCCGCTGGAATACCTCACGCTAATACTTACATTTTCCAATGGGTTTTCATCCCCTCCGAGAACATTCAGGCAATTCAAACAGTCAGGGCTGCAAGCAGTTTTTTTGGCCCCACCCTTCACTCACCAGCTCCTCTGCTGCATCATCACCCATCCCCATGTGGCATCATGAAAGGAAAGACCAAGACAGCTGAGAGGTTGCCCTCCTTTTTATCAGCCCAACCCAGGGATGCCCTTCTTGGTAGGATTTGCACCTTCAGCACATGGCTGAGTTTTTGATGTGTTTCTCTTTGTGAGAGCTGTTGCACAGGTCTGCATCTCCAAGCATGTTACATGTTCCCTGGGATTTACTACCCCTAGATCACCTTGCAGTCAGTGCATTTCTTGCTGGCAACCAACAATCTGTCTGTTGTTCTCAAATTGTTTTGATCATTTCAGCTTTCTGAGCCTGTGTCAGTACAACTCCTCCTCAGGGCACCGCAAACAGAGACAAACCTTCCTTCTGTCTAGTAGTCCCAGGAAGAATCCTGGCACTCTTAGGCAGGCACCATCAGGGTGGCAGCTGGAGATGACATCAGCCTGGCACTGGAGCTGGGTGTTCTGAGCAGCCGAGGAACCCTGGGGAATGCCTGCAGAGAAGTGTTAGTTCTTCTGTAGGGGAGCACCGGCCTTAGAGACAAAGACTTCTTTAATCTGGACACCAGCTGCAGCTCTCAGCAGTGCCCAACTGCAGAGCAAGGGCCTGCACCTTCGTCCCGATCCAGGTGGAGAGAGAACTGACAGGAACATAGCTTCTCTGCTGCGGTTGTAGCACCCCCACAGCCTCACCATCAGCCTGTGCTAGAGGAACACAGTCCCTGTCAGAATCGCCCAGGGTCAGGTGACAAAAAAAAGTGTTCCAGAAAGGAAAAATGCCAAGTCTCTTTGCCACCCCCATTATTCCTATCAGAGGCTTTCTGCTTATCTAACTGCTCCGTTAGAGACTACCTTGACAGAAACTTCATCTCCTGGGGAAAAGCTTGCACTGAACAATTTCCTTTTCAGCCTTTCCCTTCTGACCAACAGAAATAAAACCCTACCTGGAGCCCACACAAGCCAAGGAGAAGGAGATCCCCTGCCAGGCTGCAGGGTGAGGCTGGCATCCATGCTCATGGATTTGCTGCTGCAGCAGCTATGGCCCTTGTGCTGCTCCTGCTGCTGCACATCTTCCTTGCTTGATGAGTGAAGAACAAAACAAGAAGTCAATCTAAACAGTCTGAAAAGCAAGGAATAGATCTCAGTTACTGATATTATAAAGCTGTGAGTAGGTTTGCATTCATCCAATAGAACTACTACATAAGCATTTTGTTTTCCTTCAGTATTCATTTAACTTACAAAACTGTGACCTGATGCCATTCAAAACCACACAGTCAGCATCTGATGGTAATAGGAGGACCGAGAAAAGAATTTGGTATACTGGGAGGACACAGGGGCCACACTGCAGAAAAGAACTAAAGGTTATTGGGAACACTGGAAGACTTAGGAAGGCATTAGGAGCACTAAGAAGGGAATTAGGAGTTACTGAGAGGAACATGAAGAACACAGGTGCTACACTAACAGAGCACTTGCGGGGAAGGCGGACCGGGAGCCGGGGAGCCGCCGCCGCCCCGGCAGCTCGCCGCGGGGAAGGCGGACGGGGAGCCGGGGAGCCGCCGCCGCCCCGGCAGCTCGCCGCGGGGAAGGCGGACGGGGAGCCGGGGAGCCGCGGAGCCACCGCCGCCCCGGCAGCTCGCCGCGGGGAAGGCGGACGGGGAGCCGGGGAGCCGCGGAGCACCGCCCCCGGCAGCTCGCCGCGGGGAAGGCGGACGGGGAGCCGGGGAGCCGCCGCCGCCCCGGCAGCTCGCCGCGGGGAAGGCGGACGGGGAGCCGGGGAGCCGCCGCCGCCCCGGCAGCTCGCCGCGGGGAAGGCGGACGGGGAGCCGGGGAGCCGCCGCCGCCCCGGCAGCTCGCCGCGGGGAAGGCGGACGGGGAGCCGGGAGCCGCCGCCGCCGCCCGGCAGCTCGCCGCGGGGAAGGCGGACGGGGAGCCGGGGAGCCGCCGCCGCGGCGCTCCATGAATCTGTCTCCACCTCCAAGGACCTATCAACCCCCACAAACAGAACCCAGAAGGTGCTAGAGAAAAACCCCAAAGCGGACCAGAACCACACACTTACCTGAGAAACGCCAGAGGAACCACAAACCCCAACAGCCACAACGGTGCACTGTGCGCCCTTTTAAAGCCACCAGCGTCATGCGCGCGAACAAACCCGCGCAGCGGCGCAGCCGCTGAATCCATAGCAACGCTACGACGCTGGCGCATGCGCGCGAAGCGACCCGCGCTGCGGGGCAGCCGCTGAATCCATAGCAACGCTCGCGACGCTGGTGCATGCGCCAACAGGCTAGAGCGCAGGCACTGAATTTATGACAACGCCCGAGTCAATCTCCCGCTCTCCCCCTCTTCCCCTCTAAGAATTTTCAGGCATTTCAAGCCTTCAGCATAGTTAGGCTGCAGCACTGAGCACCGATGGGGCGGCACACGACATCGCACAACTGCAGTGCCGACCGTTACACACGCGGTGGCGGCACTGAGGGCCCGCGGGGCAGCACATGCTGGTGTGGAACTGCAGTGCCGAACATTACACACGTGAGGGCAGCACTCAGTACGTCCCTGGCAGGGGGAGCAGCTCAGCTTCACCCCCTTCAGATTTTTTTCCCCATTTAAAGGAAAAACCACAACACACATAGATGTAAAAGCCACTATTTTTCATTTGTATAGACACAGGCTCTGTCAGTATTTCAAGCCCCTACGTGACCCTCTTTATTTTTTTATAATGTAAAAGCCTTTACAAAATAGAAAAGAGAGAGGGGGGATCATTACAAAATATTTTTTACACATAAATTAATAGAGTTCTTCAGGCTCTAGCTGAAAATGAAAGTTTTATTTTCCTCCGCATTGCTTCACACCCTTACTTACATGTGTAAATATTTTGTGATCCTCTCCAAGAATTTCAGCATTTTGAGGATGTGCCCCCAGCCCTCGCTCACCTGCTCCTATGCTGCATCATCCCCCTGCACCATGTGGCATCATCAGACCACCCAGAATCCCCCCCACTCCTGTTGGTTCACCCAAAACAGGCAGAAAATACAGAAAACTGCACAGGCAGCAGCTCATTCCTTTCGTAGTTAAATGTGTACACATCCCCCCTCCCCAAAACGGGGAGCTCTGCTGGAGAAATAAAGATGGGGGGGGGGGAGGGCAGGGGGGAAGGGTCCCCCACAAACAGCTGCAGCTACCCCGGCCCCTGTGCCACCGACTGGTGGCTGTCCCACGGTGGGGAACGTGCCAGAGGTCGGCACCACGTCTCTCACACCCTGTTTTGGTTGCACCCGTCGGTAGCGATGGTCTCCTTGAGGCATACATTGCACGTTGCAGGGAGGTTCCACGCTGCTGTCTCTGCCTCTCAGACACGTGCACCCTTTGATCCTCTTGAAGCGATGCAGCCTATTGTGGTGCTCCAGGGCCCTACAGTCTACCCCGAAAGCTGCTTTCTAGATTTTTAAAGAGCAGAAAGACAGCTGAGTTTTCCCTCTAGGAACATAAGTCTCCAAGTGTCCCAGAGAGATTGTAGAGTACAGCTGGACAGAGGAGGCAACACAACACACCCAGCACTTCTTTCTGTGCGCTAACAAGCGCCAACCTCTCAGCACTACTCAAGACACTTACACAAGATGCTCTGATATGTGCTTCTGATCTATTTCACCTCATCAACTGATTTGCTGAATCCTTGAGTGAGTGAGAAAGAGAACAAACTTTTGCCAGGGAAAGCGAGAGCATGTGGCCAGTTCTGGGCGCCTCAGTTTAAGGAGGATATTAAGATACTTGAACGTGTTTAGAGAAGGGCAATGAGGCTAGGGAGGGATCTGGGGCACAAGCCCTATGAAGAGAGGCTGAGGGAGCTGGGGTTGTTTGGCCTGGAGGAGGTTCAGGGGAGACCTTATTGCTCTCTACAGCTACCTCAGAGGAGGTTGTAGACAGGTGGGGGTTGGTTTCTTCTCCCAGGCAACCAGCCACAGAACAGGAGGACACTCTCAAGCTGCACCAGGGGAAGTTTAGGCTCGAGGTCAGGAGGAAGTTCTTCCCAGGAAGAGTTATTGGCAATTGGAATGTGCAGCCCAGGGAAGTGGTGGAGTCACTGGCCCTGGAGGTATTCCAAAAAGGATTGGATGTGGCACTTGGAGCCATGGTTTAGTACTCATGAGGTGTTAGGTATTAGGTAATACGTTGGACTTGATGATCTCTGAGGTCTTTTCCAACCTGGTTGGTTCTATGATTCTGTGACCTTTAACCCAGCTAAAATCCCCTGGCACTGCTGGGTTTGTTCTCCACCGTTTCACAAGAATGAAAGGCTTGACTCCACAAATAAAAGCCGCACCGGTGAGCCGAGCCAGGAGCCCCCAGGGCCGACACAGGGAGCCCCAGAGCCGAGCCAGGGGGCCCCAGGGCCGACCCAGGGGGGCTCAACCTAACCTGGGGCCAGCAAAGCTGAAGAAAAAGGCTCTGAAGCCCCCCCAGCTGCCCCACCCAGACCCCTCCCAGCTGCCCCTCCCTCCTAATTAAGGGCCTGGTTAATTAATCAGCCATGAACGAGCTCCCTCCCCCTCCCCGCAGGGAGACACTCCAGGGACTGGGGGGGGGGGGGCATTGAGAGCCCCAGGGGGGCATCAGAGATCCTCAGGGGGGCATTGAGACCCCCCCCAGGGAGGGCATCAGATGAGCAGGGGCCAGGGTCCCTCCTGGGCTGGGGTTGGAGGGCAGCCCCAGGCCTGAGCAGCACAAAAGCCGACCCAAGACCCCCAAAGCTGACCCAAGAGCCCCCAGGGCCGACCCAGGGGACCACAAAGCCGACCCAGGAACCCCCAGGGCCGACCCAGGGGACCCCAGAACCGACCCAGGGGACCCCAGGGCCGACCCAGAGGGCCCCAGGGCCGACCCAGGGAGCCCCAAAGTCGACCCAGGGGGGCCCAGGACCGACCCAGGGGGGCCCTGGACCGACCCAGAGGACCCCAAAACAGACCCAGGGGGCCCCAGGGCCGACCCAGGGGGCCCCAGGGCCGACCCAGGGGACCCCAAAGCCGACCCAGGAACCCCCAGAACCGACCCAGGGGGCCCCAGGACCGACCAAAGGGGCCCAGAGCCGACCCAGGGAGCCCCAAAGTCGACCCAGGGGGCCCCTGGGTGGCTGTGGGGCCCCTGGGTCGGACTGGGGCCCCCGGGTCGGCTGGGGGCCCTGGGGGGTGGAGCGCTGCAGGTGCCGGCTAGAGGCTGCTCAGCAGGGACAGGCAAGGGAGCAGGGGGAGGGGGGGCCCTGCACAGCAGGAGGCTTTTATGCATTGGGATGCAGATTCAGGGCCGATCGGGCTGAGTGCGTGGGGTGAGGAGGAGAGGGAAGTCGGGAGGACAGGGCAGCCTGGCTGGAGGCTGTTACAGACTCCCGGCCGGGGAAGGGGGAAGATGTCACTGAAGCATCTGCAGGCAGCTGGAGGCTGTCTCCGGCTCTCCGGAGCTCCTTCTCAGGGCGGCTCAGCCTGCCTGAGCCCTGCTGGGCTCTCAGCACCGCGGGGGAGAGGCAGCTGGGAGGTCCCTGGAGCGCATGGAGGACAGCTTCTTACCCCAGGGGCTGCCTGAGCCTGCCGGGGGGGAGGCTCTGCTTGGCCTCCTCTGCCCCAGCAGGGCAGGGCTGGGGGGGATGTGGCGCTCAGAGGGTGTTCAGGCCCCGGGGGCCAGGGGAGAATTGAGTTGTCAGTGCTCAGCCAAGAGGGGCAGCAGGAAGACCTCCACTCTGGGCTGCCGGAGGGCAGACTTCAGGCTACTCAAGGAGCTGACTCAGAAGGTTCCCTGGGATACAGCCTAGGGTGCTGGGAGCCATGGGCGAGTTGTTTAGTTGTTTAGGTGTTGTGCCTGTTTGTGCTGTGTTGTGCTGTGTTGTGCTGTGTTGTGCTGTGTTGTGCTGTGTTGTGCTGTGTTGTGCTGTGTTGTGTTGAGGAGGGTTGGGTTGCTTGATAGGTTGAAAGCGATGATCTTGAAGGTCTCTTCCAACCTGGTGTATTGTATTGTATTGTATTAAAGATGGCTCTGGGGCCCCCTGGGTCGGCCCTGGGGCCTCCTGGGTAGACTTTGGTGGTGGCCAGGCCTGGGGCTGCCCCCAAACCCCAGCCCAGGAGGGACCCTGGGCCCTGGTCCTCTGATGCCCTCCCTGGGGGTGTCTCAATGCCCGCCTGGGGGTCTCAATGCCCCTCTAGGGGCCTCTGATGCCCCCCTGGGGGTCTCAATGGCTCAAGTGGGGGTCCAAATGCCCCCCTGGGGCCATCCGTTATTTCGTTCTTCATTGGCTGTGGACTTCTTTGTTCTTTGCTTTCAATGTGAAAGGAAAGCCCTCTGAACAGAGCCCAGCAGAGCTCTTCCCCCGGCACAGGGCCAACAGGGGCGCCTCACTGGTCTGTTCAGACACCTGGTAAGGGGTTCTGATGACATCGGGGGTGGGTCTGGGGGTATCAAAGCAGAAGTTGGGGTGACATGGAAAGATGTGGGGAACCTCTAGAGGGCCCCAAAAGAATATTTTAGTTGGACATTTAGGGTTACATGCAGCCAACACCACGAACAAATACCAGTACAGCACCTGCCGAGCCGAGCCGCAGGCAGCCGAGCGGAAGGCAGCCGAGCCGCGCCGCAGCACGGAGCCCCGCTGGGGCGGCACACGACATCGCACAGCTGCAGTGCCGATGATGACACACGCGGGGGCAGCACTGAGTGCTTCCCCGGCATGGGGCGCAGCTCAGCTTCGCCCCGTTCAGCCTTTTTCCCCCTTTCAATAAAACACCACAGCGCACAGAGATGCCGAAGCCTCTCTCTCCACTCTGCTCAGACTCTGTTTGTATTTCAAGCCCCCATGTGGCTTTCTTTTAATTCTAAAAGTCTTTACAAAACAGAGGAGACCCGGGGGGGGTACTTCAAAATGTGCCAACAGGGTTTGAGAGTGTGCAGAAGGGGGTCTGGCATTCTGGAGGACTTCGTATGGGGGTGTCAGGGGTTTGGGGGGGTATCTCTGGGGGGGCCTGAATGAGGTCGTAGAGGATTGAAACAGACAGGATTGGAACTGGGCTGGGGGGGGGGGCATGAATTTGTGGGCATCTGGGGGTTCTTAGGGGATCCAGGCAGAGTCAAAATGCTTTGAGGGTGTCCGGAAGGGTCCTTAGTATTCCTTAGGGGTTCGTATGGGGGTGTCAGGGTTTTGGGGGGGGGCCCTGGGGAAGCCTGAATGGGATCGTGGTGGGGTAAAAAGGTTGGGCTGGGAACTGGGCTACTGGGGGGGGCATGGATGTGGGGGCTCTGGGGGCTGATTGTGGAGTCCAGGCAGGGTCAAAAGGGTTTGAGGATGTCTGGAAGGGTCCTTCCGATTTCCGAGGGGTTCGTTTGGGGGTGTCAGGGTTTTTGGGGGGGGCATGGGGGGTCGTAGAAGCAAATCGTAATGTGCCAAAAGGGACGAGCTGGAAACTGGCTAGGAGGGGGGGGGCATGGGTTTGGGGGTCTCTGGGGGGTGATGAGGGGGTCCAGGGAGGCTAAAAAGGATTTGAGGGTGTCCAGAGGGGTACTTACAATTCTTTAGGGTTCGTTTGGGGGGGGTCCTGGGGTGTCCTGAAGTGGATCAAAGCTGGCCAAAAAGGAAGAGCTGGGAACTGAGTAGGAGGGGAGGGCATGGATTTGGGGGGCTCTGGGGGATGATTTGGGGGTCCATGCAGGGTCAGAAGGGTTTGAGGGTGTGCAGAAGGGTTCCTATGATTCCTTAGGTCTTCGCATGGGGGTGTCAGGGGTTTGGAGGGATCTCTGGGGGGTCCTGAATGGGATCATTGCAAGGTAGAAAGGATGAGCTGGGTACTGGGTTGAGGGGGTGGCAATGATTTGGGGGGCTCTGGGGGATGATTTGGGGGTCCGTGCAGGGTCAGAAGGGTTTGAGGGTGTGCAGAAGGATGCTTCCAATTCCGTGGGGCTCCGCATGGGGGTGTCAGGGGTTTGGGGGGGGGGTGTTGGGGGGGTCGCGAATGGGATTGAAGTGTGCCAAAAGGGATGAGCTGGGAATTGCGGGGGGGGGGCATGGATTTGGGAGGCTTGGGGGGGTCGGGGGGGGTCCAAGCAGGGTCAAAAGGGTTTGAGGGTGTCCAGAAGGGACAATTTCCGAGGGGTTCGTATGGGGGTGTCAGGGGTTTGGGGGAAGCCTGGGAGGGCCTGAACTGGATCGTGGCGGATTAAAAGAGACAGGATTGGAAGTGGGCTGGGGGGGGATCTGGGGGGCTGTGGGGGGCTCGGGGGGGTCCAGGCCGGCTGAAAAGCATTTGAGGATGTCCGGAAGGGGCCTCACGATTTCCTAGGGGGTCATATGGGGGTGTCAGGGTTTTGGGGGGGATGACTAAATGGGATCGCAGTGTGCCAAAATGGACGAGGTGGGAACTGGATTGTGGGGTTGGCAAAGATTTGGGGGGCTCTGGGGGATGATTTGGGGGTCCAGGCAGGGTCAAAAGGGTTTGAGGGAGTGCAGAAGGGTCCTTAGTATTCCGTAGGGGTTCGTGTGGGGGTGTCAGGGTTTTAGCGGGGCTCAGGGGGGTCCGGACGTGGATCATAGCCGACCTGAAAGGATGAGTTGGGCACTCGGCAGGAGGGAGGGGGGCAGGGATTGGGGGGCTCGGGGGGGCTCTGGGGGGGACCAGGCAGGGTAGAAATGGGTTGAGGTCGTGCAGAAGGGTCCCTGCGCCTTGTACCCTGCTCCCAGCTCGTCTCTTTTGGCACACCATGATTCACTTCACGACCCCCCATGCCGCCCCCCCAAAACCCTGACGCCCCCATACAAAGCCCTAAGGAATTGTCAGAACCCTTCCGGACACCCTCAAGCCCTTTTCAGCCTGTATGGACCCCCTAGTCACCCCCAAGAGGCCCCCAAATCCGTGCCCCCCCCCCCAGTTCCTAGCTCGTCCTTTTAGGCCAGATATGATCCACTTCAGGACCCCCCCAGGACCCCCCCCAATACCATGACACCCCCACACGAACCCCTAAGGAATAATTGCAAGGACCCTTCTGCACACCCTCAAACCCTCCTGACACTGCCTGGGTCCCCAACTCAGCCCCCAGAGACCCCAAATCTTTGAGGCCCCCCCCCCCACCTGGTTCCCAGCTCGTCCTTTTTATCCTGCTTCGATCTCATGCAGACACCCCCAGAGACACCCCCAAAACCCTGACACCCCATACAAACCTCTCCGGACCGTCCCAGACTCCCTCAAACCCTTTTGAACCTGAGTGGACCCCACCAGAGCTCCCCAGAGCCCCCCAAATCCATGCAGCCTCTCCCAGCCCAGTTCCCAACTTGTCCTTTTTACCCTGCACCGATCCCATTCAGCCCCCCCCAGAGATCCCCCCAAAACCCTGACATCCCCACACAAACCCCTAAGGAATTCCAATGACCCTTCTGCACCCCCTCAAATCCTATTGGCACTGGTGGATCCCCAACTCAGCCCCCAGAGCCCCCCAAATCTTTGCCCTCCCCCCCCAGCCTGGTTCCCAGCTTGTCCTTTTTATCCCACTATGATCTCATTCAGACGTCCTCAGAGACCCCCCAAAACCCTGACACCCATAGACGAACTCCTAAGAAATTGGAGGGACCCTTCCGGACCCCCTCAGACACTTTTTAGCCTGCCTGAACCCCCAAATCACCCCTCAGTGCCCCCCAAATCCATGCCCCCCCCCTCCTGCCCAGTTCCCAGGTCGTTCCTTTTGGCACACCGCCATTCCCCTCACGACCCCACATGCCCCCCTCCCCCCCCCCAAAACTCTGACACCCCCATACGAAGCCCTACGGAATGGTCAGGACTCTCCTACACACCCTCAAACCCTTTATAGCCTGCATGGACCCCCCCAGGCACCTCCCAGAGCTCCCTACATCCATGCCCCCTCCCCCCCCAGTTCCCAGCTCGTCCTTTTAGGCCAGCTACGATCCACTTCAGGACCCCCCAGGGCCCCCCCCCAAAACCCTGACACCCCCACACGAACCCCTAAGACATTGTGAGGACCCTTCTGCATGCCCTCAAACCCTTTTTGACCCTGCCTGGATGCCCCCATCGCACCACAGAGCCCCCCAGATCCATGACACACACCCCCAGCCCAGTTCCAAGCCTCTCCTTCTTTTCTCGCTTTGGTCCCATCAGGACTTGCTCCCTCAAAAAGAAGAGGAGGGTAATTGTTACTGGTGATTCCCTCCTGAGGGGAACAGAGGGTCCCATATGTCGGCCAGACACAGCTCATAGGGAAGTTATTAGCCTAGCAGGAGCACAAGTTAAGGATGTTACCAGCAGGCTGCCCAGGCTGGTGCAGCCCTCTGACTACTATCCCTTATTTGTTATGCAGTTAGGGAATGATGATGTTGCAACCAGAACTCCCAGGGCTATCAAAAATGACCTCAGGGCCCTGGGAGATCTGGCTGAGGGGGTCAGGTGCACAAATAATCTTTACATCGATACCGTTAGCTGCAGGAGGGAATACGATCAGGAACAGGTCGGCAGCTGCAGTCAACAAGTGGCTCAGAGGCTGGTGCAGTCGAAAGAATTTTGGGTTTTTCGATCTTGGAGAACTTTCTACTGCAGCAAGTCAGCTGGTAACAGATGGAGCACATCTGTCCCAGAGGAGGGGGAAGGTCACAGGACACGAGAATGGCCTGTCCCCCAAAGGGAAAAAGATCCTGGGCAGGGAATTGGCAGGCCTCATTGACAGGGCTTTAAACTAGCTCCGAAGGGGGAAGGGGCTGGAACCAGTCCCCTCAGGCAGGAGTCTGGGGGTGATAAGCTAGAGCTAGAGGGTGAAACCAGCAGCCCAGCTGCAGTGCATGGACACTAATGCACGAAGCATGGGTAACAAACAAGAGGAGCTAGAAGCCCTGTTGCAGCAGGAAAGTTATGATGTAGTTGCCATCACAGAGACGTGGTGGGACGACTCACATGACTGGAGCGCTGCAATTGACGGCTACAGGCTGTTCAGGAGAGACAGGCAAGGAAGAAGGGGTGGAGGGGTGGCCCTGTACATCAGGGAGGCACTAGATGCCGTTGAGATGGAGATCAGGGACGATCGGGTTGAGTGCTTGTGGGGGAGAATTAGAGGGAAGATTGGGAGGGCAGACATCCTGGTTGGAGTCTGTTATAGACCACCCAACCAGGAGGAAGATGTAGATGAGGCATTCTATAGGCAGCTTAAGGCTGTATCAAGATCACCTGACCTCATTCTCATGGGTGACTTCAACCTGCCTGATATCTGCTGGGATCTCAACACAGCAGAAAGAAGGCAGTCTAGAAGGTTTCTGGAGTGCATGGAGGACAGCTTCTTATCCCAGGTGCTGCGTGAGCCTACCAGGGGTAAGGCTCTGCTTGACCTCCTCTTCACCAAGAGGGAAGGGCTGGTGGGGGATGTGCTGGTCAGAGGGTGTTTAGGCACCAGTGACCAGGAGATAATTGAGTTTTCGGTATTAAGCCAAGCCAAGAGGGGTAGCAAGAAGACCTCCACTCTGGACTGCAGGAGGGCAGACTTCAGGCTACTCAAGGAACTAACTCAGAAGGTTCCTTGGGATACAGCCCTTAAAAATAAAGGGGTCCAGGAGAGCTGGAGCTGCTTCAAGGAAGAACTCTTGAAGACGCAGGAACAGGCTGTGCGAGTGTGCCGGAAGATGAGCCCCGGGGCAGATGGCCTGGATGGGTAATGAACTCTTCATAGAACTAAGGGAAAAAAAGAGGGTGTAACCATCTCTGGAAGAAAGGGGAGGCAACCTATGGAATGCTTAGGGATGTTGCTAGGACATGCAGGAAGAAAATTAGGGAGGCAAAAGCCCATTTAGAACTTAGCCTGGCCTCTGCTGTGAAGGACAACAAAAAGTCCTTCTATAAATACATCAATAGCAAGAGGAAGGGCAAGGACAACCTCCACTCCTTGGTGGGCACGGAGGGGAACGTTGTAACAAAGGATGAGGAAAAGGCAGAGGTACTTAACACCTTCTTTGCCTCAATCTATCCTAGCATGGCAGAACATCTTCCAGACAGCTGGCCTGCAGAGCTGGCAGAAGGAGCCAGGGAGCTGCATGGTTTCCCACTGCTCCAGGAGGCAGTTAGAGATCTTCTGAGCGGCTTGGACCCCCACAAGGCCATGGGACCGGATGGGATCCATCCTAGGGTGCTGAGAGAGCTGGCAGATGAGCTGCCAAGCCGCTCTCCATCATTTTTCAGCAGTCCTGGCTCACTGGAGAGGTCCCTGAAGACTGGAAGCTGCCAACGTGGTGCCCATCCACAAGAAGGGCCGGTTGGATGAGCCAGGGAATTATAGGCCTGCAGCCTGACCTCAGTGCCAGGCAAGATTCTGGAGCAGGTCATCTTGAGTGCGATCACGCAGCACTTACAGGATGGCCAGGGGCTCAGGCCCAGCCAGCATGGCTTTAGGAAGGGCAGGTCCTGCCTGACCAACCTGATCTCCTTCTATGATCAGGTGACTGCCTGGTGGATGTGGGGAGGCCTGTGGATGGAGTCTGCCTGGATCTCAGCAAGGCCTTTGACACCGTCCCCCACAGCAAACTCCTGGCCAAGCTGGCAGCCCATGGCTTGGACAGGAGCACACTGCGTCGGGTTAGGAACTGTCTGGAGGCTGAGCCCAGAGAGTGGTGGTGAATGGAGCCACATCCAGCTGGCAGCCAGGCAGCAGTGGTGTGCCCCAGGGATCAGTGCTGGGCCCCATGCTCTTCAACATCTTTATTGATGATCTGGATGAGGGCATCGAGTCCATCATCAGTAAATTTGCGGACGACACCAAGCTGGGGGCAGGAGTTGATCTGCTGGAGGGCAGAGAGGCTCTGCAGAGGGACCTGGACAGGCTGGACAGATGGGCAGAGGCCAAGGGCAGGAGATTGAACACATCCAAGGGCCAGGTGCTGCACATTGGCCACAGCAACCCCAGGCAGTGCTACGGGCTGGGGTCAGAGTGGTTGGAGAGCGGCCAGGCAGAGAGGGACCTGGGGGTGCTGGTTGATTGTAGGCTGAACATGAGCCTGCAGTGTGCCCAGGCAGCCAAGAAGGCCAATGGCATCCTGGCCTGCATCAGGAACAGTGTGGCCAGAGGAGCAGGGAGGTCATTCTGCCCCTGTACACTGCACTGGTTAGGCCGCACCTTGAGTCCTGTGTCCAGTTCTGGGCCCCTCAGGAAGGAGGTTGAGCTGCTGGAAGGTGTCCAGAGAAGGGCAACAAAGTTGGGGAGGGGTTTGGAACACAGCCCTATGAGGAGAGGCTGAGGGAGCTGGGGTTGCTTAGCCTGGAGAGGAGGAGACTCAGGGGTGACCTTCTTGCTCTCTGCAACTCCCTGAAGGGAGGTTGTAGCCAGGCAGAGGTTGGTCTCTTCTCCCAGGCAGCCAGCACCAGAACAAGAGGACACAGTCTCAGGCTGCGCCAGGGCAGGTTTAGACTGGATCTTAGGAAGAAGTTCTACACAGAGAGTGATTGCCCATGGGATGGGCTGCCCGGGGAGGTGGTGGAGTCACCATCATTGGAGGTGTTAGGAAGAGGCTGGATGGGGTGCTGGGTGCCACGGGTTAGTTTTTCAGTTGTTTAGGTGGGTTGTATTGTATTGTATTGTATTGTATTGTATTGAGGTGGGTTGGATTGGTTGATGGGTTGGACGTGATGATCTTGAAAGTCTCTTCCAACCTGGTGTATTGCATTATTGTATTATTGTATTATTATTCAGGTCCCCACAGAGCCCCCCCAAAGCCCTGACACCTCCGTATGAACCCCTACAGAATTGTAAGGCCCCTTCAGCACACCCTCAAACCCTATTGACACTGATTGGACCCCCAAATCATCCTCCAGAGCCCCCCAAATCCGTGCTCCCCCCCCGCCCAGTTCCCAGCTCATTCCTCTTAGGCCAGCTATGATCCACTTCAGGACCCCCAGGACCCCCCCCAAAACCCTGACAGCCCCATATGAACCCCTATGGGATTCTAAGGACTGTTTCTGCACTCCCCCAAGAACCTCTGACCCTGAGGGGACCCCCAAATCACGCCCCCGAGGCTCCCAAGGCCACAGCCACCCCCAGCCCAGTTCCCAGCCCCTTCTTTTTGCCTCGCTTCAATCCACTTCAGGCCCCTCCAGTAGCCCCCCCAAAACCCCGACACCCCCATACGAACTCCTACAAAATTGTAGGGACCCTTCTGCATACCCTGAAAACCTTTTTGACCAGGCATGGACCCTCAAATCACCCCACAGAACCCCCCAAACTTTTGCCACCACCCCAGCCCAGTTCCCAGCTCATCCTTTTTGCCCTGCAACAATTCCATTCAGGCCCCCCCAGAGATCCCCCCAAAACCCCAACACACCCATGCGAACCCCTAAGGAATTGTCAGGACCCTTTTGCACACCCTCAAAGCCATTTGACCCTGCAAGAACCCCCCCAAGAGCCCCCCAGGTGCCCCAAAACGCATGCCCTGCCGGCCCTCAGCCCGGTTCCAATCCCATCTCTTTTAATCCGCTACGATCAAATTCAGGTCCCCCCGGCCCCCCCCAAAACCCTGACACCCCCGTACAAACCCCTACGGAATTCTAAGGACCCTTCTGCACTCCCTCAAACCCTTTTGGCCCTGCCTGGATGCCAACATCGCACACCAGAGACCCTCACATCCGTGACCCACCCCCAGCCCAGTTCCAAGCCTATTCTTCTTTCCTCGCTTCGGTCCCATTCAGGTCCCCCCAGAGCCCCCCAAAGCCCTGACACCCCCATACGAACCCCTCCGGAATCACAAGGACCCCTCCGGACACCCTCGAACCCTCTTGACCCTGCCTGGGTGTAATGGGTCGAGGCAGACCCCTCCCCGCCCGGGCAGAAACAACGACTCAGACAAACGGATTGCAGAAGTTTAGATGGGAAGCAGCCAATGTGTGCAGAGAGCCAGAGGCAGTGACCACAGAAACCCCAAGGCAGACCCAGGGACATCCCTTCCCCACCTGAGGGTGCACCCACGACCCCCAGGGCTCCTTCTCCCCCCCCCCACTGCTAGGCTAGTCTCAGCCGGCCCAATCGGAGACTGCCCACCCCCCCGGCCTTGGGCCTAGCCTGGCCCTTGGCCGGGAGACATCTCCCCCAGTCACCGGCTGCCGGCGAGGGAAGCAAGCGCCAGACCCCGCGCCGGACCTTGCAGCGGAGCAGAGGATGGTGGTAGGAGATATCTGGGGTCCTGTGCCCCCCACTGGGCTGGACTGCTGCACACAGGAAGCACCCCACAGAGCAGAGGGCACCCAGCCCAACCTGCTACACTGGACCCCCAATCTCCCCCCACACCACGCCAAATCCACGCCCCCAGACCCTTGGCCCCATCCCCAGCTCAGCCCTGTTGGCACACTACGATCCCAAATAGTCTTCCCCACCGCCACCCCAAAACCCTGACACCCCCACACGAACCCCTGCAGAATTCTAAGGACCCTTCTGCACTCCCTCAAACCCTTTTGACCCTGCCTGGATGCCCTCATCGTGCCCCAGAGCCCCCCAGATCCATGGCCCAACCCCCAGCTCAGTTCCAAGCCTATTCTTTCCTCGCTTTGGTCCCAATCAGCTCCCCCCAGAGCCCCCCCAAAACCCTGACACCCCCATATGAACCCCTAAGGAATTGTAGGGACCCTTCTGCACACTATCAGACCCTTTTGACCCTGCATGGACCCCCCAAACCCCCACCACAGCCCCCAAAATCTTTGCCACCCCCCAACCCAATACCCAGCTCGTCCTTTTTACCCTGCAACCATCCAATTCAGAACCCCCAGATATCCCCCCAAAACCCTGACACCCCCATACGAAGCTCTAAGGCATTGTAAGGACCCTTCCAGACACCCTCAAAGCCTTTTGAGCCTGCCTGGACCCCCCAAGAACTCCCCAGATGCCCCCAAATCCATGCCCCCCCCCCAGCCCAGTTCCAATCCCATCTCTTTTAATCAGCTACGATCCCATGCAGGCCCTCCCAGACTCCCCCCAAAACCCTGACACCCCCATACGAAGCCCTAAAGAATTGTAAGGACCCTTCTACACATCCTCAAACCCTTTTGACCCTGCCTGGATCCCAAAATCCACCCCCAGAGGCCCCAAATCCATGACACACACCCCCCCAGCCCAGTTCCCAGCCTATCCTTTTTCCTCGCTTCAATCTGTTTCAGGCCCCTCCAGTAGCCCCCCCAGAACATTGACACCCACCTACAAATCCCTAAGGAATTGTAAGGACCCTTCTGGACACCCTCAAAGCATTTTGACTCTGCCTGGACCCCACCAGAACTCCCCAGAGACCCCCAAATCCATGCCCACCCCGCCAAAGTCAGTTCCCAGCTCCTCCATTTAGTCGTCCCTCGAGTCCCCCCACAACCTTGACACCCCCATACGAACCCCTAAGGAATTGTAAGCACCCCTATGGACACCCTCAAACCCTTTTTAGCCTCCCTGGACCCCTCAGTCACCCCCCAGAGACCCCCAAATCCATGCTTCCCCCTCCTGCCCAGTTTCCAGCTCGTCCCTTTGGGCACACTGCGACTCCCTTCGCAACCCCCCATGCCCCCCCCAAGCCCGGACACCCCCATGCAAAGCCCTCTGACAGTGAAAGCTTTCCTGGTCCTGAGAGCAGAGTTTCAGGGCTCACTTGGGGCAAGGCTTTTCCCTTTGGGTTTTACCACAGCAGAGCTTTGGTTGATCTCAGAGACGCGCAGGGGGCAGCTCGAGAGCAGCGCAGGGAAGAGGAAGGCAATTTGGTGCTAGGCTTTGTCCATCAGGCTCTACCCAACCTGAACCTGACCCCTAACCCTGACCCCAACCCTGACCTCGACCCTAACCCCTTACCCCCTAACCCTGACCCCAACCCTGACCTCGACCCTCACCCCTAATCCCCTAACCCTGACCTAACCCCTAACCTTAACGGACCCTGACCTGACCCCCAAACCTTTTTCCCCCTTTTCCCTCCCTTTTTTTCCCCACCCTTTCCCCCCCACCTTTCCCCCTCCCTTTTCCTCCCCCCCTTTTCACCCCCTCCTTCCACAGTATCACCAAGGTTGGAAGAGACCTCAAAGATCGAGTCCAACCTGGCACCACCGACCTCACGACTAGACCATGGCCCCCAGCACCCCATCGAGTCTCCTCCTGAGCACCTCCAATGACGGCGACTCCACCACCGCCCCGGGCAGCCCATTCCCATGGCCAATCTCTCTCTCTGTGTAGAAGGCCCCAGTGGTCTGCTGGGGGCATGCAGAGGAGTGTGGCCAGCAGGGCAAGGGAGGTTGTGCTGCCCCTCTGCACCGCCCCTCTGCGCCGCCCCTCTGCGCCGCCCTCTGAGTCCACCTCTGGAATCCTGGGGCCAGTTCTAGGCTCCCCAGGTCCAGAGGAGGTTACTACTGGAGAGCCCAACAGAGGCTGTGAGGATGCTGAAGGCACTGGAACATATGATGGGGAGAGGCTGGGAGCCCTCAGGCTGTTTAGTCTGGAGAGGAGCAGCCCCAAAGGGGCCCTGGTCGATGTCTGCAATCAGCTGAAGGGTGGGGGGCAAGAAGCAGGAGCCAGGCTCTCTGCAGTGGTGTCCCACGACAGGACAGGGGACAATGGACACAGACTGGAACCCAGAAGCTCCACCACCACGTGAGGAGAAGCTTCCCTGGTGCAAGGCAGCAGCCTGAGCGTCCTGGGGAGCTGCTGCACACACACAGACGTTTGGTTGTTCTCAAAGCAACTTTATCAGGTTTGCAGGAATTGGCCAATCCTGGAGAGCCCAAACTTGTACCTCAAGGTTTCATAAATGCATGGAATGGGTTGGGTGGGAAGAGAGCTCAAAGCTCAGCCAGCTCCAACCCCCTGTCCACGGGCAGGGACCCCTCCCACCAGCCCAGGCTGCTCAAGGCCTCATCCAGCCTGGCCTTGAACACCTCCAGGGAGGGGGCAGCCACAGCCTCCCTGGGCAGCCTGTGCCAGGCTCTCCTCATGCTCAAGAATTTCTTCCTCCATCTCCCCTCCCCCAGCTCAAAGCCCTTCCCCTCCCCTCCCCTCCCCCCCAGCTCTGCAAACCCTTCTCAGAAGGGCTGGTAGCAACCCAATGCCAACCAGATGTTGGGAAGGGAAACCTCAGCTGGGACTTGACAAGACAAACAAAGGCAGTGATTAAGAGAGAGACGTTTTTATAGCCACAACAGCTTCCTGCAGAGCAGCATCTTGATCCTGGGCCAAATCCCAGAGTCCTGGAGGCCTCCAGTGCTATTTTTAGCACGGCCTCCCCGGGGAGGTTTCCTCGGCAGCAGCCTCACAGTAACGAGCTCACGTGCTGCTGCTCATCTCTGTCTCCCTTTCAGGACTTGTGTCAGCAGCCATCAGGACAAATTTGCTGGGGTTCAGTGGGTTTGTGGTTTTGTTGTGGGGGTTTCTTTTTAAGGCCAGAAGCCCTGCTCCTGCTCCATGCTGTGCTCTTCAGGACAAAGAAAACATCTGCAGGAGCTGATGAGATGGACCAGGAGGAGCTTCAGAGTCCTCTTGAATGTTCCTCCAACAGGAAACGTTTAAGATTGCTTTACCTAAACATGACCCTGTGACCCCAGCCAGCATTCAGAGAGGAGTTTGTAGTGAGCATGGAGTGATAGAATTGGCTGGGAAGGAGAAGGCCTCCAACCAGCAACCCAACACCACCACGGCTACCAAACCATGGCCCCATGTGCCATTGCCACAGGCTTCTTCAACACTTCCAGGGATGAGAATTTTAACACCGCCTTGGGCAGCCTCTGCCAGTCCCTGACCACTCTTGCAGGACATAAATTGTTCCTCATGGACAAGCTGAACCTCCCCTGGGGCAACTCGAGGTCATCGCTTGTCCTGCGCCCACCTGACCCCACCCCGGCTCCAACCTCCTCGGGGAGCTGAAGAGAGCAATGAGGTCTCCCTCAGTCTCTTCTCCAGAGCAGCTCCCTCAGCTGCTCCTCCCCAGCCCTCTTCTCCAGACCCTTCCCCAGATTCATTGCCCTCCTCTGGCCCTGCTCCAGCCCTCAAAGTCTTTTTGGCAGTGAGGAGCCCAACCCTGAGCCCAGGATTCCAGCTGTGGCCTCCCCAGCACAGGAGGCTAATCCCTGCCCTGCTCCTGCTGGCCACACTGTGGCTGCTCCAGGCCAGGCTGCTGGTGGTCTTCTTGGCCACCTGGGCACCCCCTGGCTCATCTCCAGCTGTTCTCATCTCCACCCCCAGGTCTTCTCCCACCAGATAGTTTTCAGACATTGCTCCAGCATGAAGCCTCCATGGGGCTGGTGTGACCCAAGGGCAGCACCTAGCCCTTGGCCTTGTTGAACCTCATCCCATTGACTTCAGTCATGGATCCAGCCTGGCAGAACCCCCTGCAGCAGCTCCACATCCCACCCAGCTTGGTGTCATCTGCAAACTGCCTGAGGGTGCCTCAGTGCCCATGGTAAGGGAGTTACAAATGGATGACCTTCGAGGTCCCTTCCAATCCAACCCATTCTATGAATCTATGAATTGTCCAGCTGCAACCCTCTGCCATGGGCAGGGACACCTCCTACCAGCTCAGGTTGCTCAAGGCCTCATCCAGCCTGGCCTTTAACCTCCCTCCAGGGAGAGGGAGGCCACAACCTCCCTAGGCAACCTGTGCCAGGGTCTCCTCACCCTTGCTCTCAGGAATTTCTTCCTCATCTCCAGGCTGTCTCCCCTCTCCCAGCTCAAAGCCATTGTCCCTCAGCCTGGCACTCCTAAGCCTTTGTCAAAAGCCCTCCCCAGCTCTCCTGGAGCCTTCTCTTCAGGTACTGGAAGGCTGCTCTAAGGTCTCCCTTAGAGGCTTCTCTTCTCCAGCTGAACAGCCCAAACTTCCTCAGGCTGTCCCCAAACGGGCAGTTCTCCAGCCTCTGATGATCTTGGTGGCCTACTCTGGACCCCCTCCAGCAGCTCCAGGTCCTTCTTGTCCTGAAGGCCCCAGAACTAGATGCAGTACTGCAGATGGAGTCTGAGCAGAGGGAAAAATCCCCTCCCTCATCCTGCTGGTCACACTTTGATTGTTGAAATCCCTCAAGTTGCATCCAGGCTCAAGTGTCCCCTAAAACAAAGCCCTCACACTTTAGGGGACACATCCTCATCTGGCCATGTCCACCGACCTCTGGCTGCCAGGAAACCTCCAGAGACGCTGGGAGGGGGAATTTTACAGCAGTTTTAATTCTTCACCTCTCTCCCTTTGGAGCCATCCCTGAGGGGTGAAACCTGCAGCAGCTTTTGAGATGAGCCTCACAGAAGGGACATAAACCAGAGAGATAAGGAATCAAAAAGGCTTCTAAAAGTATTTGGACCTCCAAAGTATCTTTCCTCACTAAAATCATCTGCTGACTGAGACATGGCCAGCAAGATGCATTTGAGCATTGCTGGCTCTCAGACACGTTGTGTTTCATGGCTGATGGGACTCAGGTTCTAACCACAGCAGCTTTCTCTTCACCTTCCCCCAAAACTAAAGGCTACAGGGCAAAGGCTGCAGGCTTGACTCTTGTCAACAGTGCTAACCCCCTAAACCCCCCTCGCACTGAAGACACCAAGACCTAATGACAACAACGAGGTTAACTATCACTACACCTATAGATGGTAGCATCGAGCCCTCACCACACTGCCAACCTGCGGTGCCTGGGGAGTGCAAGATGCAATCAACGCTGCCAAAATTGGCAAATGCCCAAGATACAACTAAAGCCAAAGGGAACACAGGCTGGAAGTGGGTGATTTTTGGCTGGCGATGCTCTGGCCAGCCACCTCCTCTCTTGGCCACGGTGAGGAAGGCTCCATTCCCCTCCAGCAGCCACGAAGGCAGGCGTGACAGCCCTGAGAAGAGATGGCACAACCTTGCCTGGAGGTCTGCTGCACCCCCAGATCCCACCTGAGGAGATGGCGCCCGGGCCTGCAGGCGCTGGCAGGGCCTTCAAGCAGCGACAGGCCTCGAGCAGGCCCCGCCAGGGCTCCCCCCAACCCCTTCCAAGATCCCACCGCTTCCCCTAGAGGCTGAGAGCAGCCCAGAGGCCCCGCATCTCCTCCGGGGGGTGCGCAGCCACCGCTGGACAAGCGACAGGCGAGGATCCGAGGAGCTGCCACCGACCAAGCCCCGGCGCCGTTTGTAGCGGGGCCGAACTCGGGCAGCGGCTGGGCCACGGCAGCGCCTGGGCCACGGCAGCGCCGGCCTGCGGGTGACGTCACCGCGACACGCACCTATCACCGCGCTTCCCTGCGGCCCAGGAGGAAATGACGTCACCGTATCCCTCCGCCGGCCCCAGGTCGCGTTTTTGTGTGTGTGTGTGTGTGTGTGTATGTGTGTGTGTATGTATGTGCGGTGTGCCTGCGCCGGCGGGCGCCGCGCGTGTATCAGCCCGCCGGGCGCGCTCTTTTTCCTCCCCTCTCTGCTGTGAGGGGGACGTCGAGGGGAGGGAGGGAAGAGGGGGGTGGGAGGGGGGGGGGGGAAAGGAGAAGAAGAAGGTGGGGGGTGAAAAAAAGACACACGCCAAGCACGGAGCCGCCCCCCGTGAGAACGTGCGGAGAGCTCGCAGAAACAGAGACCATTCCTCCTCCTCCTCCTCACAGCATCACGCTCAGGGGTCCCGGGGGGGCTCATGCCACCTGCCCTTCTCCTCCCCTGCCTGTCGCCTCACCCGGAGAGCGGCGGAGCGTGGGGACCCCTTTAAGGACGAGCATCCGCGGCTGAGGCAGCGGGAGAAGCGGCGGCGGTGAGGAAGGTGAGGCGCTGCAAACCCGTTATGTGGGGATGGGGATCGGGATTGAGGGGGGGTAGGGGAAACCAGCAGTGGGATGTGGGGGAGTCTCCGCCGTGTGCGGTTGGCGGTAGGTGACCGCTGGAACCGGTTCGAACCGCCGGGGTCTGGGGGAGAAGAAGAAGAAGAAGAAAAGAGGAGGAGGGGAGGTGGTGGTTGTGGAAAGGGGGGTGGGAGGGTGGCCAGGCCGGAGCGCTCCGTACACAAAGCGGTGGCGGCGGCGACGGCGGGGGGAAGAGGAGGAGGAGGAGGAGGAGGGAGAGAGTGAGAGGGAGGGAGGGCGGGCTCGGGGCTGCCGAGGCGGGGGCCGGGGAGGAGCCGCGGCGGCGGGTCCCGCTGGGCGGCCGAATGCTGGCCCCGCTGCGCTGCGAGGGGAGCGGAGGGATCCGCGGCCGCCGTCTGTGTGTGTGTGTGGGGAGGGGACGGCAGAGGGGGTGGTGAAGCGGCACCGGCGGCTCCCTCCGCTTCTCGCCACCTCCCCCCATCTCGCTCTGTAGAACCCCCCCCGGCGCTAAGCGCTCCCCCCCCACACCCTGCCGCCATCATCCCCGGGGAGGGGGCGGCCGCAGCCTCGCCGTCTTTACCTCTCCCTCCTCCTTCTCGCCGGGGCTGGTGCTGGGTGGGCGGCCATGTTGAGCTCGGGGATTATTTTTCTCTCCCTTTCTTAGCCGCCACAATGCAGCGCGGGCTGCGTTCTGCTGGGGCTGTGCCGGAGGAGCAGCCTCGCTGCCGCTGGTTAACGCGGGGGGGGGATCTCGACCCAGCCTTCCGGAGGGGTGCGACACACCACACACCCTCCCCCCCCCCCCATAGCCCGTGGTTCCCCCACCGCCTCCATTGCCTTGCCTGCGGCCGAGGGGAGCCGGCCTCGGCAGCCTCCCCCGACTCTGCTCAGGGGCTGGGGGCTGCCGCCTGCTTCTCCCTTCCGTGGCATCCCCGGTGACAGGAGAGGCCGCACTGCCAGCTCCCAGCGCAGGGCTCTTCCCCGGCACCTCGGAGCAGAGGCGTAGAGAAGGACATCCTTGGATCCATCCGGGCCCACAGACCCCGGCCCGGTGCCTACCCTGGCCCCTCACAGGGACAGGACATCATCTGGGGTGCCTTGGGCAGTCCCCTCACACTGACAGGACATCATCTGCAGTCCCTTGGTTGGTCCCTTCACGGGACAGGACATCGTCTGGGACCCCTTGGTTGTTCTCCTGTCCCATCAGTGGGTTAGGAGCTGGCTTTGAGAGCTTCTCCTGGCCATGGAGCACCGAAAGCCTCCCTGCAGAGTACCCTCAAGGCTGATTTTTCTGCCTGTGGATCTTAAACTGGCGGTGTCTGCTGTCCCCAAGGTGTAGCTGTCACTGGGACACCAAATGGGACTGGAGCTGGGGGTAGAGGATGTGCAGGGAGGATCTGTTGCTTCGTTTAGGCACTGTTTTACATCGTCCTCACCCTGCTGCTCTCTGCTGCCTCAGAGCTTCAGCTTGCTGCAGTTGTCCATTTTTGTCCTTGCAGACTTCCAGCAGGCACGTCTCGCACTTGGGTAGTGTCCCTAAGGCTACCCCATGGGGCTGCCTGCCCTGGGATCCTTGCTCTCTGTTGCTGCTTTAGGCTCGGTCTGGCTATGGGCGTCTTGGTGGGGGTTTGGTATTGTGGATTCTCAGAGAAGCAGAGAATGGTGGGGTTGAAAGGGACCTCCAGAGATCATCCAGTCCAACCCACCCCCCAACCAAAGCAGAACCACCCAGTGCAGGTCACACAGAAACACATCCAGGTGGGTTTTGGTCTCCAGACAAGGAGACTCCACAGCCTCTCTGGGCAGCCTGCTCCAGGCTTCCAGCACCCTCACACCAAACAACTTTCTCCTCCTGCTCAGCTGGAGCCTCCCGAGTTCCAGGTTGTGCCCCTTGCTCCTTGTCTCATGGTGGGATGTGCCCAATCCCACAGCTGCTTGGGGGCTGTGTCAGAGAACCTCCAGCTGTCTGTCTTCATGCCAGTAGACCACAGCTTGCATCAGGTTGGAAGGGACCCTCAGGTCACCTTGTCCAACCAGGACACTTCCGACTAGATCACAGAATCACAGCATGGCTCAGGTTGGAAGCACCTCAGAGATCATCTCCTCCAACCCCCTGCCATGGGCAGGGACCCCTCCCACCAGCCCAGGTTGCTCAAGGCCTCATCCAGCCTGGCCTGGAACACCTCCAGGGAGGAGGCAGCCACAACCTCCCTGGGCAACCTGTGCCAGAGTTTCCCTGTCCTGGTACCGAAGAACTTCTTCCTCAGCTCCAGTCTAACCCTGCTCTGCCTCGGCTCCAAACCATTCATCCTTGCCCTGTCTCCAGACCCCCTGATGAAAAGTCCTTCTGCAGCCTTCCTGTAGGATCCCTGCAGGTACTGGCAGGCAACTCTAAGGACCCCCTGGAGTCTTCTCCAGGCTGAACACCCCCAGCTCCCTCAGGCTGTCCTTCCTCACAGCAGAGCTGCTCCAGCCCTTGGATCATTGTTGTGGTGTCTGGCCTCACTCCACCAGCTCTGTGTCCTTCTTCTGCTGGGGACACCGGAACTGGCCATTCAGATCAGACTACCCAGGGCCACATCGAGTCTAATTTTGACCATCTGCAGGGTTAGAGTCCCAACCACATCCCTGAGCCTCCTGTCCCAGTATCCCACTATTCATACTGGGGCAAGCAGAGCTCCCTGTGCTGCTTCCTCACTGAAGACCCTGAGGCAGAACCTGAGCTCCAGACAAACTCTTGGCCTCTGGAAGCTTCAAGGTAGTCCAAAATCTACCCAAAAAGTCAGGCTGGAGTGGTTTGTTTTCATCACTCAGACTTCTGAGGGAGATAAGAATCACTCTACTTAAGTGTTTAATGATAACATTTTAATTAGGGAGCCTCACACACATCAAAGCCGTGAAGAAAACAGCCAGGACTTTGGCTGGTGGTGGCCCTCCCAGAAAACCTTGGAAAAGTGCCTTGGGAAGGGCTTTCAAGGCAACCAAATCAAGGCAACCACATCAGTCAGCACCCAGGAGGATTTCCCTTGGCCTGCAGGATGGAGCTGCTCACCTCCTGCCTTCCACCTCCCTGCTGCTCCTGGAGCTGGTGGCGATGAAGACATCACCCAGCATTGGGTGACTTCCTTGCTGTGATGCTGGGCATGAAAAACTGCTAAGAAGCCTTCTCCTGTCTCAGGGCAGTTCTGCATCGTGGAGGTAGTAAGGACGCTGCAACGGGAGCCCACAACAAGGCTCCATCCCTGGAGATACTCGAGGCTCTGGGCAACTTGATCTAGTCGAGCCCTGCTAACTGCAGGGGGCTTGGACTGGATCTGGAGCAGGGGAGGTTCCACAGGAGCATGGGGGATAGCTTCTTTGCTGTGAGGGTGCTGGAGGCCTGGAGCAGCTGGAGTCTCCTTGTAGGGAGAGCTTCCGGCCTCCCCTGGCCGTTGTGCTGCTGGGCAAGCTGCCTGGGGTGCCCTGCTGGAGCAAGGAGGTTGCAGGAGATGATCTCCAGAGGTTGCTTCCCACTCTACTATTCTGTGGTTCTGGGCTCTCACAGAGTTTGGTTTCTTGCTGTTCAGGCATGGGAAGAAAGGGAGAAAACATCTCTGAGGAGGCTGTGTGGTCCCTGGAGGTGACGTGGTGGAGGGAAGTGGCCATGCAGGGGAACAACTCGGGCAGGAGTTGGTTGCTCCATTAACCTCTGTCCTGAGGGGTGCACTGGGCATCAGCAGTATATTCTTGGGGAGACACTGGAACAGGGTGCCCAGGGAGGTTGTGGCTGCCTCCTCCTTGGAGGTGTTCCAGGCTGAGTTGGATGAGGGCTTGAGCAGCCATGAGGGCTTCACAGGAGATCCATGGGACCTGCTGACACCTGGGTGGGTCCTCAGTGCACCTTCACTTGGGTTCTTGGGTTGGAAAATCAGGTGAAGATGCAAATTGGTTTTGGAAGATGTGAATAAAGCTTTAGCTTGGGCTTTGTGAAGGCTTGGTGGCGTCTCTCAGGCTGAGGGAGCTGGCATTCACAGGGACCTGACTGTCCTGTGGTGCCCACACTGTAGATGTTACCTTCATCTGGAGGCCTCCAGAGAAAGGAGCTCAGGTCTGCACTAGGAGTGAGAGGTAGGAATGGAGGGTCCTGGGTCCTCTGCTCTAAGAACTCCCCACACTTGACCCAAGCAGGGCTGAGGATTTCCTCCTGCACTTCTTCTGCCATGGCAGGGGGGTTGGAACTGGATCATCTGCAAGGTCCCTTCCACCCAAACCATTCTACAAACCTGTGTAAGGAACAGGTTGCCCAGGGAGGTGGTGGAGTCACCATCCCTGGAGATGTTCAAAAACCCAGTAGGTGTGGCACGTTGGAGCATGATCTGGTGGTTGTGGAGGTGGGCCAGGTGGCCCCAGAGGCAGGCTAGGTGGCCTCAGAGGTCTTTCCCAACCTTCACGTTGCTCTGATTTTTCTCTGGGCTCTTCTCCTGAGGGTCTTCTCCCATTTTCCAGCTGAAGGGCAGCAGATTCAGGGAATGGTTTAGGTTGCAAGGGACCATCAAGATCATCCAGCTCCAACCAGCATGGGCAGGAACACCTCCCACTAGCCCAGGTTGCTCGTGGCCATGGGGCCACATTCATCCCTCTGCAGGGCACATCATGTTAGAGAGAGGAGGAGGTCCTGGGCTGACAGTTTGTGGCCCTCCTTTGTGTTCCACCTCCATACAACCCAAACTCAACAGTCACCAGAGGGACCCTGACAGGCTGCAGAGGGGGGCACAAGCCAACCTCATGAGGTTCAACAAGACCAAGGGCAGGGTCCTGCAGCTGGGTCGAGGCAATCCCAGGCACAAATCCAGGCTGGGCAGGGACTGGCTGGGGAGCAGCCCTGAGGAGAGAGACTTGGGGGTGCTGGGGGAGGAGAGGCTCACCAGGAGCTCTCGGGGTGCACTTGCAGCCCGGAAAGCCAACCAGAGCCTGGGCTGCAGCAGGAGAAGTGTGGCCAGCAGGGCAAGGGAGGGGATTCTCCCCCTCTGCTCAGCCCTGGGGAGACCCCACCTGGAGTACTGCCTCCAGTTCTGGAGCCCCTATTACAAGAGGGATCTGGAGGTGCTGGAAGGTGTCCAGAGCAGGGCCAGGAGGATGATCAGAGGGCTGGAGCACCTCTCCTGTGAGGACAGACTGAAGGAGTTGGGGCTGTGCAGTCTGGAGAAGAGAAGGCTCTGAGGTGACCTCAGTGTGGCCTTCCAGTATCTGAAGGGGGCTACAGGAAGGCTGGGGAGGGACTTCTGGGGAGGTAGTGATAGGACTAGGGGGAATGGAATGAAGCTGGAGGTGGGGAGATTCAGGCTGGAGGTGAGGAAGAAGTTCTTCACCGTGAGAGTGGTGAAGCCCTGGAATGGGTTGTCCAGGGAGGTGGTTTTGGCCCCACCCCTGGAGGTGTTTAAGCCCAGGCTGGATGAGGCTCTGGCCAGGCTGATCTAGTGTGGGGTGTCCCTGCCCATGGCAGGGGGATGGGAACTAGCTGATCCTTGTCCCTTCCAACCCTGACTGATACTGTGATGCCTGTGGTCTTCAGCCCTGCCCTAGCAGTGTGGCCTCTAGGCTGGGGAGTCCCCCCGGTTGGCAGAGGTTGGGCCACTGGCAGTGGCCTGTCAAACGCCACTCTGTTGGTGCTCCTTAGTTAGTGAAAAGCCCTCAAGGAGGGAAGCTCCTGGAGCTGCAGAGAGGCACAACCCATCGAGGGGGGTTTGAGGGAGACTCTGAGGGAGTTGTTCATTTCAAGCCCTTTCTGGAGTCAGGAGGGTGTGGAGACACCACCTGTGGTGTCTGCTGGATGCGGAACGACATCAGGCGGGGGCGAGCTGGGAATGTCCAAGCAGATCTCTGAAGGATGCCTTCAGCGAGCCTGCAGCTGCTGCGAGCCTGCAGCTGTCGCCTCAGACCCTGCTGTCCACAGCTGCTGGGGGAGGAGAAAAGTCTCAGGACCTGCTTTGCAGAGAGCTGTGGAATGTGTTGGGTTGGAAGGGACCTTCCAAGACACAGAGACCTGGCCTTGGTTAGTCTGGAGAAGAGAAGGTTGAGACTTGACCAGTGTCTACAAAAATTTGAGGATGACTGTCAGGAGGCTGCAGCCAGGCTCTGTTCAGTGACACCCAGAGACAGGACAAGTGGCAGGGGGCACAAACTGGAACCCAGGAGCCTCCACCTCAACATGAGGAGAAACCTGTTTGGTGTGAGGATGCTGGAGGCCTGAAACAGGTTGCCCAGAGAGGTTGTGGAGTCTCCTTCTTTGGAGACTTTCAGGCCCCACCTGGATGTGTTCCTGTGTGACCTGCTCTGGCAGGGGGGGTTGGACTGAATGACCTCTGGAGGTCCCTTCCAACCCCTGCCATTGTGTGGTTCAAGACCACCCAGTTCCAACCCCTGCCATGGGCCGGGATGCCTCCCACCAGCCCAGGTTGCTCAAGGCCTCATCCAGCCTGGCCTTGAGCACTTCCAGGGAGGGGGAAGCCACAACCTCCCTGGGCAACCTGTTCCAGGCTCTCCTCACCCTCACTCTAAAGAATTTCTTTCTCATCTCCAGTCTCAATCTGCCCTCTCCCAGCTCAAAAGCCATTGTCCCTCAGCCTGGCCCTCCCAGCCCTTGTCCAAATCCCTCCCGAGCTCTCCTGGAGCCCTTCCAGGCACTACCAGGCTGCTTCTCCTTGGATCATGAAAATCCAGACTCAGAACCCTGCACTGTGGCAGCTGAGATCTTGCTTGCATCTCAGTTGGGTGGGAGGCACTGCACTGAGTGCTGATTGTGTTTGTTGAGGTGTGCCAGGGATCTTCAGAAGGGCAACCGAGCTGCTACAGCCATAACCAAATTCCTGCTTGACAACAGCTGGAGATGAGCCAGGGGGTGCCCGGGTGGCCAAGATGACCACCAGCAGCTTGGCCTGGAGCAGCCACAGTGTGGCCAGCAGGAGCAGGGCAGGGATGGTGCCCCTGGCCTGGGCACTGGGGAGGCCACAGCTGCAATCCTGGGCTCAGGGTTGGGCTCCTCACTGCCAGAAGGACCTTGAGGGCTGGAGCAGAGCCAGAGAAGGGCAACAGAGCTGGGGAAGGGTCTGGAGAAGAGGGCTGGGGAGGAGCAGCTGAGGGAGCTGGGGGTGTTCATCCTGGAGAAGAGGAGGCCAAGGAGAGACCTCACTGCTCTCTACAACTCTCTGAGAGGAGGCTGGAGCCAGATGTGGGGTTGGGCTCTTCTTCCAAGGAGCAAGGGACAGGAGCAGAGGAGATGACTTCAGGCTGCCCCAGGGGAGGTTCAGGTTGGCTGTGAGAAACAATTTATGTCCTGCAGGAGCGAGCAGGGCCTGGTACAGGCTGCCCAGGGAGGTGGTGGAGTTCCCATCCCTGGAGGTGTTGAAGAACCCCGTGGCCATGGCACAGGGACCAGGATTTGGTGGCAATGGTGGTGTTGGGTTGATGTTAGACTGGATGACACTGGAGGTCATCTCCAATGCAAATAATTCTGACCTGTTTGGTCACCCCTGAGGACACAGCAGCAGCCTGCAAGATTTGGATTGACCTCTTTCTAAGGAGGTCTCAGTGGTTCACTGCTAAAGAAACCCTTTGGGACTGGGGATCCGAAGCTTTGGTCGAAATCCCAAAGGATTTTGAGGTTTCTTCTCTTCTCCTGCCAGGGAAGCCTCTCCCCTTGCATTCAAATCAAACCTCTGCAGGGTGGGCTGTCCCCTGGTCGTGGTGGTCACCTCTGCCAGAGGTGTGATCAGCAGCAGCCATCAGCAGGCTGGTTGCTGTGGCAGTAAAGAGTGAACCACACCATCTAGTGAGCAGGGAAGGGGCTGGAGCTGGGGTTGTGCCGGGTCTGATGTGAGGTGGATCTCCAAGGAGCATGGAGGTGTGGAGTCACCATCCCTGGAGGTGTTGAGGAGACAAGGAGGTGTGGCACTCTGGGGACATGGTCTAGTGGCCATGGAAGTGGACTTTGTGTTTGCCAGTGAGGGTGGTGAGACGCTGGAGCAGGTTGCCCAGGGAGGCTGCCTGGAGGTGTTCGAGGCCAGGCTCCCCTTCTCCCCTCTGCCTCCCCTTCTCCCCTCTGCCTCCCCTTCTCCCCTCTGCCTCCCCTTCTCCCCTCTGCCTCCCCTTCTCCCCTCTGCCTCCCCTTCTCCCCTCTCTGCGGCTCGTTTAGCCGCAGGGTTTAATCACTTTATTGAGCAAAGAGGCTGCTCAGATACCCAAATATTGCAGATCAAAGCCTGGCAAAACAAAGCTGGGAGATGAGAGAGCAGAGCAGACATTTTCTGCGCTGGCTGCCAGCAGCTGAGCTCTGCCGGTGCCGCCGGCTGGTGTCAGGAGCAGGCTGGAGCTGCAGCCTCGGCAGCAGAGGGCCGGGGCAGCTTTGGAGTAATTAGCAACTGATGAATAATTGACTGGGGAGGGTTTGTGTCGTTGTCCCCTCATCACCTGCTGTGTGTTAGAGACTGCCTGAGCAGACATCTCCAAGCCCTGTTGTTATTTAGAAACCCCCCCCCCGATTTGTCACCCCCTCCTCTCTTTGTGTCACACCCCCCTCTTTGTGTCCCCCCACCTTCCTATTTATGTACCCCCCTCTATTTATCCTCCACCTCTTTATTTTGTGTCCTCCACCCCTCCATTTATTTGCCCCTCCTCCACCTCTCTTTATCCCCCTGCCCCCTTCCTCCCCCCACCTCTCTATTTGCCCCACAGGGTTTGGTTGCCTGGGGGGGTAACAAGGGTCCAGGCAGCACTGCCTAGGAGGAGAAGCTTTGTCCTGCCACCTTCCCAGGCTTGGGTTTGGGGGGTTATTGTTGATTTTTATTCTTTATTATTATGATTTCTGGATGCTTCTGTGGAGGGTGAATGCTGGGACATCATAAACCAGCCAGAAATCACCCAGACCAGCCCCCTGCCAGAGCAGGGGCACCCCGGCCAGGCCACACAGGAGCACATCCAGATGAGTCTTGAAAGCCTCCAGAGAAGGAATAGAATAGAAGAGAATTAACCAGGTGTGATCATCAAGTCCAGCCTATCACCCAACACCATCACATCACCTAACCCATGGCACCAAGTGCCTCATCCAGGCTCCTTGAACACCTCAGGGCTGTCCACCAGGTGCCTCATCCAGTCTCCTCTTAAACACCTCCAGTGATGGGGACTCCACCACCTCCCTGGGCAGCACATTCCAATGGCCAAGCTCTCTTTCAATGAAGAACTTCTTCCTAACATCCAGCCTGAACCTCCCCTGGCACAGCTTGAGACTGTGTCCTCTTGTTCTGGTGGTGGCTGCCTGGGAGAAGAGGCCAACCCCCACCTGGCTACAGCCTCCCCTCAGGTAGACAGCAATAAGGAGACTGCACAACCTCTCTGGGCAGGCTCCTCCAGCACCCTCACACCAAACAAGTTTCTCTTCATGGTGAGGGGGAAGCTCCTGGGTTCCAGTTTGTGCTCACTGCCCCTTGTGCTGTCACCAGGCACCACCAATGAGAGCCTGGCCCCTGCTGCTTGCCCCCCACCGCTCAGATTTTTGCAGCCATTGATCAGGTTCCCTCTCAGCCTTCTCCTCTCCAGACCAAACAGCCCAAGGGCTCTCAGCTTTTCCCCATCACATGTTCCGGTGCCTTCAGCATCCTCACAGCCTCTGTTAGACTCCCTCCAGCAGTTCCCTGTCCCTCTTGAGCTGGGGAGCTCAGAGCTGGCCCCAGTTACTCCAGCTGCAGTCTCACCAGGGCAGAGCAGAGGAGGAGAAGACCCTCCCTTGCCCTTTTGGCCACGCTTCCTGCTGCCCCCCATCATGCCATTGGCCCTCGTGGAAGAAGTCCCTGGTAGGATGTGTTTAGCTCATCTATTGTGAGCTACCATGGGAAGGTGGAGCCTCAGATGTCCTGAGGAGGACTTGGAGTCCGCCTCGCCTCCCTCCTAGCTCACTCACATCTCGCCCTGCAGGCCTGCTCACTCAGGGCTGTCCACACCTGGACATGTCATGGGTGCCCTGGGAAGCCTGGCACACTGCTCTCTGATGATCTCCAGAGGGTCCCTTTCAGCCCCACCACTCTGGGATTCTCTTGTTTTGGCTCTGAGTTTGAATATTTTGTTCTTCGAGCTCAACTCTTCGTCCAAAGGTTGAACTGGATGCTCCTGAAGGTCACTTCCATACAAAGACTTCTGGTGCCCATCACAGCTTCCTTCCACTTCCCAGCAGCCTTTGACCCATCTGAAGATCCCCACATTCATACATTCAAGGAATGGTTTGGGTTGGATGAAGTCTTCCTCTCTCCAGCCCTTCTTTCAGGTCCCATTTCCCAGCTGGTTCTGACCTCTCCAGCTTCTTCATACCTATCTCTCGGGTTTTGTCCACCATGCAGCCTCCTTGTTGTGTGAGGAACCTTGAGATAGCCCTTTGCTGATAGCTTGCAGTGGATCCACTGGTCCAGCCTGAGCCCATCCTGGGCTTCTCTTATCACTGGAGAGTGAGCAGAAAACAGCTGTGGAAATGTGCTTGTGTTTAAACAGCAGAGAGAAGAGCGCCCAGGGGACAGCTGTAGGAGACAAGGTCACTTGGAGTTCCTGCAAGAGGGCTTTGCAGGGTCAAAGTCTGCTGAGGAAGACCTGAAGCAGTGAGAAGAGGCAGTCTCCAGTACAGAGGGACAGGCTTCCTTCTGCTTCCCTTGGCAGGGGTGCTGACCACCTCCCAGGGCTGGAGTTTGCTGCTCTACCCAGATTATATGATCCTGCTCTGGCAGGAGGGTTGGACTCAAAGATCTCCAGAGGTCCCTTCCAACCCCCTAAGTGAATCCAGGGGCTATGCTGCTTTGTTTCCCATAATAACCCTGATTGCCCTCAGAAATGGAGGTGAGCTTGTAGAATGGATAAGGTTGGGGAAGACTCAGAGAATCCTGGAATCCTGGGATGGGCTGGGGTGGAAGGGACCTTAAAGCTCATCCAGTTCCAACCCCCTGCCATGGGCAGGGACGCCTGCCACCAGCCCAGGCTGCTCAGGGCCTCATCCAGCCTGGCCCTGAACACCTCCAGGGAAGGGGAAGCCACAGCCTCCCTGGGCAGCTTGTGCCAGGGTCTTCTCACCCTCCCTCTAAAGAATGTCTTCCTCATCTGCAGTCTCAATTTCCCTTCTCCCAGCTCAAAGCCATTGTCCCTCAGCCTGGCACTCCCAGCCCTTGTCCAAAGTCCCCCCCCAGCTCTCCTGGAGCCCCTTCAGGTACTGCAAGGCTGCTCTAAGGTCTCCCTGGAGCCTTCTCCAGCCTCACTACCCCCAGGTCCCTCAGCTGCTCTTCCCCAGCCCTCTTCTCCAGACCCCTCCTCCCCTTTGTTGCCCTTCTCTGGTCCTGCTCCAGCCCTCAAGGTCCTTCTGGCAGTGAGGAACCCAACCCTGAGCCCAGGATTGCAGCTGTGGCCTCCCCAGTGCCCAGGCCAGGGGCACAATCCCTGCCCTGCTCCTGCTGGCCACACTGTGGCTGCTCCAGGCCAGGCTGCTGGTGGTCATCTTGGCCACCTGGGCACCCCCTGGGTTCTCTCAAGCTGCTGCCAAGCAGTGAATTTGATCTTGGCTGTGCCAGTAATGGGTTGTGTGGGAAGGGAGCTGGGATGCTGTGCTCTGGAGACCCTGGGAACATTGGGTTGAGTTGAAAGACAAGAAGTAGAGAAGCAACTGCAGGAATTTCCTTCCCTCCGCTCCTCTTGGAGCTAGCTTAGAACTGCCTGGTGGGTCCCTGCTGTGAGGGGGAGCAGCAGGAGCTCTGGGCACACATGGGGCTGCTTGCAGGGGTTGTCTGAGGCTGGCCCAGGGCTGCTGGCACCTTGGTGGCCTTCTTTTCCCCCCCTGCTCTTCCATATCTGTTGTGTGTTGGCAGCAAGCCTGGAATGGTCACAACCCCCAGCAGAGCCAACCCAGGGCTCCTCCTTCCCTCAGTCCCAGCCTTGCTCGGAGTTTGGGCTGGTGACTCCTGGTTGTGAGCTGGGAGCTGAGCACTTTGATGCAGGAGAAACAAAAAACACTGCAATTTTGAGCCCCAAACGAAGGTTTTCAGCACCAGCTTCCCAGAGTTATCTGCCAGGGAAGCAGAGCTTGGTAAAGGAGGGGAAATGAAAGCCATGGATTATCCAGCTCCATTCCTTTTGGCTTTGGAATACTGGGAAATAAAAGCAGCTGCTGGGGCTTATGGCTGGAGAAACTGACTTCCATGGAATTAGTTTTCTTCTAGGGAGTTAATTTTCTGCTAGGGAATAAATTTTTCCTGCCTGATACAAAAAAACCCCAGGTTTGGGGTTTTTTTCCTGCTGAAGGATTCTCCTCTTTGCACACTGCAGGATGGCAGACACAGACCTCTTCATGGAATGTGAGGAGGAGGAGCTGGAGCCGTGGCAGAAGATCAGTGATGTGATTGAGGATTCTGTGGTGGAGGATTACAACTCGGTGGATAAAACTGCTCCAGGTAATTCCCTTCGAGGGGGTGTGGGTTGGGTTTGTGGTTTTCTCATCTGCTGGGGTTGCAAAATGACCTCAGCCCCGGGCGTGAGGAGCAGACTCCGTGTGCTCTGGTCACCAGCAGGTGGCCTCTCTTCTCGGCTGAGGGGTCCAACTCTTCACGCTTTGTGCTGGCAGGAGAAAAAAATCCTGGATGCCAGGACCCCAAAGAGCAGCCATCAACAAAACTGGCCTCAAACTAAGGCAGAGGATGGAGGGGTTGAGGTGTGGTGAAGGTTGGCAGCCCCCCTTGGATGTGTTACTTCTGGAGGGTCATAGAACGGAAGGAACCTTTGGAGATCAGTCCAACCCCCATGCCAGAGCAAGGTCACCCAGGGCAGGACACACAGGAATGCATCCCAATGGGTTTTGGAGGTCTCCAGGGAAGGAGACTCCACAGCCTCTATGGGCAGCCTGCTCCAGGGCTCCAGCACCCTCACACCAAAGAATTTTCTCCTCATGTTGAGGTGGAGCCTTCTGGCTTCCAGCTTGTGCCCCTTGTTCCTAGTTCCGTGACTCTCTCTCTTCCTCCTGTCTCCCAGTAGCTTGTTGGAAATGCTCCATCAGCTCCTTGGGTGGGTTAGACCCAAGAGATGAAGACTTGATGGAGACAGGTCTCCCAGCCAGCCCATTCAGTGCTGCACACAGTGACCTTTGTGATCCCCAGGTCTCTTCCTACACCTCCTTGAAGTCCTCCTTGAGTGTAGGTGCGCTGCCAACCAGCTCTGCAGGTGGATCATGGGGTCCTAGAATGGGTTGGGTTGGAAGGGACCTTCAAGATCACCCAGTTCCAACCCTTCTGTCATGGGCAGGGACGCCTCCCACCAGCCCAGGTTGCTCAAGGCCTCATCCCTTCCGGTCCCAGCAGCTTGAGGCATTTGAAAACCAAACCTGCAGGGAACAAAGTTCTGGATCCAGCAGAAGGATGGGGGGAGGGAAGAGGAACCAGGAAGTGTTTAGCGTTGGAAATGGGCACATTGGTGGTTTTGCACAGTTCTGGAGCACTGGGGGGTCTGGTGGAGTCAGTTCTCCTCTTGGTGGCATTGCTGCAGCAGAGGATTTGTTTGGGACCAACCCAACACCCTTCAGCCCACGGCGTGGCCCTGAGCGCTCAGCAGGTCCCTGCCAGCTCTTGTGACACAGCTTTGACTTGCAGGGGAATCCTTCTTGGCTTGATGCCTGTAAGGGTTTGGAGTGGCAGAGTGCCACCAGGACATCTGTCACCTCCTGCAGTCCCTGCTGGCCCAGTAGCTGAGGTCCCAGTTGAAGCTGTGGCGTTCTGAGGGGGTGAGGCGTGGCTGGAGGCAGCCCAGCTCACAGCAGGCTGGGGCTGGCAGCTTGCTCTTTGCTTTACATTAATGAACAAAAGCCCTTAAGGAGCCAGGGCTGAAAGAGGCCCATCAGAGCCCCCCCACCTTCTCCTGGGGGAAGCTTTTGGCAACTCTGTGGTTTGGGGGTTGTTTCCCCTCTCTGGGAAGTTTTGGGTGCTTCTCCCATTTATTGATTGGGGTTGGAAAGGACCTACAGAGATTATCTGCTCCAAGCCCCTGCCGAGCAGGGGCGCCCAAGGGAGGTCACCCAGGAGCACATCCAGATGGGTTTTGAATGTCTCCAGAGAAGAAGACTCCACAACCTCTCTGGGTAGCCTGCTCCAGGCCTCCAGCACCCTCACAGTGAAAAAAATTCTCCTCATGTTCCTGTGGAACCTCCTGGACTTCAGCTTGTGCCCATGACCCCTTGGCCTGGCCCTGGGCACCACTGAACACAGCCTGGTCCCTGGAAGCCAGGAGGTTCCACCTCAACCTGAGGAGAAACTTGCTTGGTGTGAGGGTGCTGGAGGCCTGGAGCAGGCTGCCCAGAGAGGTTGTGGAGTCTCCTGCTCTGAAGACCTTCAAAACCCATCTGGATGTGTTCCTGTGAGACCTTCCCTGGGTGACCCTGCGCTGGCAGGGTGTTGGTTTGATGATCTCTGGAGCATCATAGAATGATAAGAAATGGATGGGACCTCTAGAAGTAACACATCCAAGGTGGGCTGACAACTTTCATGCCTCAGTTTGAGGCCAGCTCTATGATTGATGCTCTTTGGGAGCTGGTGTCTTTTTTTCCAGCAGTTGTGTGGCTTGGATCTGAATCTTCCAAGGGCTTCTGCCTGGTGTCATCCTCAGGAGAGCACTTGGATGTTGTCCCCTGAGGAGCGCCAGGCAGGCAGCAGCCAACCTGGCAGCAGCTTCCACGAGAAGAAGTTGTGCTGGCAGTGGGTCAGAAGGGTTTGGCACCCAGCAGCTCTATTCCTGGATGTTCTCAGTTCCAGAGGAAACATCTGCTGTTGGGTACCACAACCAGACCCTCCAGCACCAGGAGCTTCAGGTTGGACCATTTGGTAACCCTGAAATCACCTGAATGTTCTCTCAGTCTCCTGTTGTTGTTTTGGGCTGCATGCAGCAGAGTGTGGCCAGCAGGACAAGGGAGGTTCTGCTGCCCCTCTGCTCTGCCCTGCTGAGGGCACCTCTGGAGTGCTGGGGCCAGGGCTGGGCTCCCCCCAGTTGCAGAGGGCCTGGGAGCAACTGGAGAGAGTCCAGGGGAGGCTGGGAAGCTGCTGAGGGGCCTGGAGCAGCTCTGTGAGGAGCAAAGGCTGAGAGGCCTGGGGCTGAGAGCCTGGAGAAGAGCAGCCCCAGAGGGCATCTGCTGAATGCTCAGCAAGAGCTGCAGGGGCTGTGAGGGGCAAGAGGCTGGGGCTGCAATCTGCTCAGTAGTGCAAAGGGGTGCAAGGGGCAGAGAGTGGAAGGCAGGAGGTTGGAGCTGAGCAGGAGGAGGAAGTTGTTTGGTGTGAGAGTGCTGGAGGCCTGGAGCAGGCTGCCCAGAGAGGCTGTGGAGAGCTTCCAACCCCCCTTGGGCACTGTGCTGCTGGGCACAGCTGTGGGTGCCCTGCTGGAGCAGGGAAGTTGCAGGAGATGATCTCCAGAGCTCCCTTCCCACCCCACCATGCTGGGATTGGGGGGTTCTGTGTCACACCTTCCTCTGGCAGTGTGGAAGCCCTCAAGACAGGAACTGCAGGAGCAGTGGGGTTCAGCGGTGCACAAAGGCAGTGATGAGCTGAGCTGGGTGTGGAGGAGTGGGCCAGGGGAGGAAGCAGCTGAAGCCCAACTGGAGTTAAACTCCCACCTGCCCCGCCAGGTGCTGCCTGGAGATGCCTAGAAGGTGTTGACCCCAGCCCATGTTTTGCTGCTGCTGAGCAGAGCTCCCCAGCACCAAGGCTTCCTGACCACCCCCCCGCCTCAGAAGCAGCTGTGAGTGGGAAGCTCCCAAGATAGGACCAGGCCTGGAGGCAGCCCCAGCTGTCCAGAGGGAGAATCCCAGATCACCTCAGAGACAGGGGGGGGGACGTTTGTTATTGGGACCTTGTCTTCTGGACCAACCACTGCCTGCACTGAAGCTCTGCTTCCCAGGAATCCTCATCAGAGAAGCATGGAATGGGTGGGGCTGGAGGGGAGGCTTTCAAGGTCATCCAGTTCCACCACCCTGCCATGGGCAGGGACAGCTTCCACTAGCCCAGGTTGCCCAAGGCCTCATCCAGCCTGGCCTTGGCCTCCTCCCATGTATGAAACTGTCTCGAGCTTCACCCCTCATGGGGTTTTGCCCATCTTATGCCCTCCCCACTGTCCTGCTGAGGGCCTCCAGCCATTGTCAACTCCCCACATCACAGGCAGCTGTGGTGGGCACTGGGGAGATGAAGGTGTGGTGGGCACCAGAGGAAGAAGTCCTTTTTTGGACCCCTTCATGGGCTCAGCGGGTTGCCAGGTGCTAGGCAGTAACCTCGAGTGCCAGACCACCCCTCTCTTGGGTGCTTGGACCCATCATGTTTCCACCACCCAGAGTGGAAGAGTCAGGGGTGTGCAGGTATTGCCTTGACTCCTGACAAGGGGTTTTTGGTCTCCTGCCTTCTTCCCTGACCGTCTGAGGGGGAGGAGGCAACATCTGGCTGTTGATGTTCTCATGGAGTGAGGGCAAACTGCAGCAGCCAACCTTGGTGGCTCCTTCTTAGCTTTAGTCTTCCACATGTCAGGATTTTGGTGTGGTCTGGGTGCTCTCAGTCTCCTTTTGTCTTTCTTCTGTTGAGGGTTGTCTGGCACCTTGTGAAGGTTTGGTCCCCATAGTCCTCTTTCTATCCCAGGATGCTGAAGGTATCTTGAGCTTACCTTCAAATCCTTCTCATCTCCTACTCCTGGTCTGTCAAAGCTCTCAGCAGACTCTGATGTTCCTGATGCTCTGTGGGAGCTGTTGGGGTGCTGTCAATGTTGCTCTGCTTCTGGTAATCTCCTTGTGCCAGGAGTGGTGGTGGTGGTGGTCCAAGCTTCTGGTCACCTCCTTGCATCGGGGGGGCGGGGTGGTCCAGTGCAAGCTCTTCCAGCAGGTGAATAGACTGGGTTGGAAGGGAACTGCTAAGCTCATTCAGTCCAACCCCCTCTGCAGTCAGCAGGCAACCATCTGGTTGCCCAGAGCCCTGTTGAGCCTCACCTTGAATACTTGGCTTTGCCCAGAGAGCAGGAAGAGCCCTCTGTGACGTGGCTCAAGGCTGAGGAATTTGAGTGCCTGCTTCCTAGGCAGCTTGGAAAATCCTGGCCAGGACATGCAGAAGGCCTCAGGGTCTCCACAAGTTCACTCTGGAGAAGTCCTTCAGCTCCTGAAGCCTGGATCTGCCAGCTGAGGGTGCTGTGAGGAGCAGCAGCTCTTTTCACCCCACCAGTGTGACTCTTGGCTGTGTTTCTCTTTCCCTTCCAGCTGGCAACCCCCTGGTTCAGCAGAGTGGGCAGCCTCTGATCCTGACCCAGAACCCCAGCTCGGGGCTGGGCACCATGGTGACCCAGCCAGTGCTGCGCCCCGTGCAGATCATGCAGAACGCCAACCACGTCACCAGCTCGCCAGTGGCCAGCCAGCCCATCTTCATCACCACCCAGGTGAGCCCAGGGCAGACCGCAGAGAGTGCTCCAGTTCCCCCCTCTGCTTCAGTGAGTCCTGTGGTGGAGTGAATTCAATCATGAAGGTTGGGAAAGATCTCTGAGACCACCAAGCCTACAGCAAGGGTGGGGAGAGCCTGGCACAGGTTGCCCAGGGAGGCTGTGGCTGCCCCCTCTCTGGAGGTGTTCAGGGCCAGGCTGGATGAGGCCTTGAGCAACCTGGGCTGGTGGGATTTGTCCCTGCCCATAGCAGGGGGTTGGCACTGGATGATCATTATGATCCCTTCCAGCCCAACCCATTCCATGAACCCATGAATAAATCCAACCTTCTTCCCAGTACCTCCATCACCACCAGAGCATGTCCCAGAGCTCCACACCTCCTCCTGTTTTGAACACCTCCAGGGCTGTTAGACTTGAGCTGGACCCTGTTTGGGGTGGAGTTTGGATGTGTGTGGCTTCAGCAGAAGTTTGTTTGGCAGCAGAGGCTGTTCCCAGTGCCCTAGCAGTGGAATTTTCCTTGGGAAGGATGGCAGCATCCCACACCCCAGCAGCTCCTGTGGAGCCAGCAGAGGTCCGGTGAGACTTCATGCTGGGTCTCACTGGAGGCCTCAGCAGTGGAGCTTCACTCCCAGCTTAGCTGGATCCAGCTCCCTGTGGGAATTCCACCTGCTGGATGATCCCCTGCTTTGCTCTGCCTTCCTGGGGTGGATGTTTTTAGTGCCTTCTGGCTTTGAGCATTTGCAGAGCCCTGGGAGAAGATTTCTGTGTGGCCAGCAGGAGCAGGGCAGGGATTGTGCCCCTGGCCTGGGCACTGGGGAGGCCACAGCTGCAATCCTGGGCTCAGGGTTGGGCTCCTCACTGCCAGAAGGACCTTGAGGGCTGGAGCAGAGCCAGAGAAGGGCAACAGAGCTGGGGAAGGGTCTGGAGAAGAGGGCTGGGAAGGAGCAGCTGAGGGAGCTGGGGGTGTTCATCCTGGAGAAGAGGAGGCCAAGGGGAGACCTCATTGCTCTCTACAACTCTCTGAGAGGAGGCTGGAGCCAGATGTGGGGTTGGGCTCTTCTTCCAAGGAGCAAGGGACAGGAGCAGAGGAGATGACTTCAGGCTGCCCCAGGGGAGGTTCAGGTTGGCTGTGAGAAACAATTTATGTCCTGCAGGAGCGAGCAGGGCCTGGTACAGGCTGCCCAGGGAGGTGGTGGAGTTCCCATCCCTGGAGGTGTTGAAGAACCCCGTGGCCATGGTTTGGTGGCCGTGGTGGTGTTGGGTTGATGTTGGACTGGATGCTCTTAGAGGTCTTTTCCAACCTCAGGGACCCTCTCTCAGTGTGGGGAGTCCACGGGGGTGTTGCTCAGCCTGTCACCAGTGATGGGGCTTTGCCTGCAGGGCTTCCCTGTGAGGAACGTGCGGCCGGTGCAGAACACCATGAACCAAGTTGGGATTGTCCTCAACGTGCAGCAGGGGCAAACCGTCAGACCCATCACCCTCGTCCCAGGTAAGGCCTGAAACAGGGCAAAAGTGCTCCTGTGTCCCTGTGTAGAGCACAGCAGCTCTGCAGGGGGGGTTGGTGCTGTAGGAGGTGACTTCTGTCCATGGTTGTGGCTGTAGTTCCACCACCTGGCAGCAGTCACTGAACTCTCCGTCCGTGATCAGTCTTGGTCTGCCTGGGATGTGAAATGAAGGTGGTGGAGCCTTCCCCCCCACACAGGAAGGGCATGGAGCTGTTGAAGAGGGTCCAGAGGATGCCACTGAGATGATTAGAGGCTGGAGAGCCTCCTCTGTGGGGACAGAGTTGGGGCTGTGCAGGCTGGAGAAGAGAAGGCTTCAGGCAGACCTTGGAGCAGCCCTCCAGTAGCTGAAGGAGCTCCAGGAGGTGCCTAGGGTCAGGTGTCCCTGCCCATGGGGGGGGGGGTTGGAGCTGGATGATCATTGAGGTCCCTTCCAACCCAGCCCATTCTATGAATGAGGAGTCCTCCAGTTTCAACCCCCTGCCATGGGCAGGATTGGTGAAGGAGCTGTGGAAGCTCCTCGGGACTCACCTTGGTGTGTGCCCTAGACCTTTGGAAGGTGCAAGTCTCATCTTTAAAGTTCATCAACTATTTGTGAATAGTTAGTTAGTCCCAGGCTTGGCAGAGAGAGAGAATGGGTGGACTGGATGATCCTCAAGGGCTTCTCCAACCAAAAGGATTCCATTTCCTTCCAGTGCCTGGAGGGGCTCCAGGAAAGCTGGGGAGGGACTTTGGACAAGGACTGGGAGTGCCAGGCTGAGGGACAATGGCTTTGAGATGGGGGGAGGGGAGGTTGAGGCTGGAGATGAGGAGGAAGAAACTCTTTAGAGGGAGGGTGAGGAGACCCTGGCACAGGTTGCCCAGGGAGGCTGTGGCTGCCCCTTCTCTGGAGGTGTTCAAGGCCAGGCTGGATGAGGCCTTGAGCAACCTGGGCTGGTGGGAGGTGTCCCTGCCCGTGGCAGGGGGCTGGAACTGGGTGGTCTTCAGGGTCCCTTCCATCCCAAGCCGTTCTCTGAGGCTGCTGGCAGCTGGGGGAGCTCAGCAGCAGGGTGCTCTTGGTCCTTGCTGTTTCCTAAGGAGACTTCAGGCTCCTCACCTCTGTGTCCCTTTGTGTCTTTGAAGCCCCAGGTACCCAGTTTGTGAAGCCGGCCGTCGGCGTCCCCCCAGGTCTTCTCTCCCATGGCCCAGGTGAGACCAGGTAGCACCGTGCCTGTCCGCCCTGCCACCAACACCTTCACCACGGTCATTCCGGCCACGCTCACCATCAGGAGCACTGTGCCACAGTCCCAGGCTCCACAGCAGAGTAAGTCCACTCCCAGCACCTCCACAACTCCTACTGCAACGCAGCCACCAGCGCTGGGACACTTAACTGGGCAGCAGCCAGGGCAGTCCACTCAAGCTACTAACCCCAAATTAGGTAAGACCTGAGACCTGCCATGGAGAAGTGAAGGGGATCGAGGGTGTCACTGGTTGGATCTGAGCTGCTGACAGGCAGAGAGGTTGAGTCACAGCTCCTGGGCTCTTGGTTTTTGCTGCTTCTCACTGACTTGCTTTTCATCTCCCTTCCCAACCTGGAACAGTCAAGATGATTCTGGCACCCCCTCCAGGGTGATCCTGGCATCCTCTCCAGTTGGCTTTGGGAAGCAGTTCAGATGTGGGGCTCTGCCATCAATTAGATCAATGAGAAGCCTTCCCCACCTCCAAACTTGCAAAGATTACTTTTTCTTAATCCTTTGTGTTCTGCTCTCTTTGCAAGATGAGCAGCTGGGGAAGCCAAGCAGAAACTAACCCTGGTGCTTCCCTTTGGTTGGGTTGAGTGGTGGCTGAAGTCAGGAGGGAAAAATAAATTCCTCCTGAGCACAAAACAGGGGAAACAAACCCTCTAAATTTCTTCATACACAGCAAGGAGCCAGGTTACTTCTATCCTGAAGTGGTCATGAGCATAGAGGAGAAATACAAACACTTGTTGTGACCATGAGTGTCCTGCTGAGCTCATCCTGGGCAGGGTTTGGGGAATTCACTTTCCCAGTCTGGCCAGCCCTCGTGTTGCTGGGTGGGACAGAATCACACAACGGTGGGGTTGGAAGGGACCTCCTCCAGAGGTCATTCAGGCCAACCCCCCTGCCAGAGTAGGATCACCCAGGGCAAGTCACACAGGAACACATCCAGGTGGGGTTTTGAAGCTCTCCAGAGAAAGAGATTCCACATCTTCTCTGGGCAGCCTGCTCCAGGCCTCCAGCACCCTCACACCAAAGAAGTTTCTTCTCATGTTGAGGTAGAAGCTCCTGGGTTACACTCTGTGTCCATTGCCCCTTGTCCTATCACTGAACAGAGCCTGGCTCCATCCTCCTGACAGCCAGCCTCAGATCTTTGTAAAGGTTCCCTCTCAACCTTCTCTTCTCCAGGCCAAACAGCCTCAGGTCTCTCAGCCTTTCATCATCAGAGTCATGCTCAACCCATGGCTGAGCCACCTTTGGTGAAGCCTCAAGGTCAGAAGAGCAGGAGATGAGGCCCAGCTGGCTGGGGGTGGACTTCAGGCAGCAGATCAGCTCTTGAGTGGCTCCTTCTCAGTCTTGTTGTGTCAATCCTGCCCTTGGCAGTGGGTGTTGAGAACTTGGGGACTGGAAAGAGGCCTGGAGGGACTGGAGAGAGCAGCAGGGAGGTTCCTAAGCTGGTGAATGCCCTCAGCACCACTCCTTGGTGAGGACAGAGCCTGGCAGGGAGGTTACCAGGCTGGTGGATGCCCTCAGCACTATCCTTTGGTGAGGACAGAGCCTGGCAGGGAGGTTACCAGGCTGGTGAATGCCCTCAGCACCACTCCTTGGTGAGGACAGAGCCTGGCAAGGAGGTTTCTAGGCTGGTGAATGCCCTCAACACCTTTCCTTCGTTAGGACAGAGCCCTGGCCCGCTGGTGGTCTCCAACAACAGCCCTGTGCATGGTGCCCAGAGGTCCAGTGTCTCCGAGTCATCATCGTTGAAAGGTGAGGCCAGCAGAGCCTCTCTGCTTTGGTACTGAGGAGGATCCAAGTTGCGTTTCTGGAGTAAAACTTTCCAGAATGGAACCACTGGGATCATGGAATGGGTTGGGGTGGAAGGGACCCGAAAGCTCATCTACCTCCAACCCCCTGCCGTGGGCAGGGACCCCTCCCACCAGCCCAGGCTGCTCAAGGCCTCATCCAGCCTGGCCTGGAACACCTCCAGGGAGGAGACATCCACAGCCTCCCCGGGTAACCTGTTCCAGTCTCTCCCCACCCTCACTGTGCAGAATTTCTTCCTCATCTCCAGTCTCAATCTGCCCTCTCCCAGCTCAAAGCCATTGTCCCTCAGCCTGGCACTCCCAGTCCTTGTCCAAAGTCCCTCCCCAGCTCTTCTGGAGCCCCTCCAGGCACTGGAAGCAAATGGAATCCTTTTGGTCGGAGAAGCCCTTGAGGATCATCCATCCAATCATTCTCTCTCTCTCTCTCCCAAGCCTGGGACTAACTCTTTTGCTCATTTCCCTCTCTTATTTCCTTTTCTTTCTCTTATTTCTTCCTCTATTTCTTATTTCCTTTCCCAATTCTTACTTCCTTTTCCCTCTCTTATTTCCTTTCCTATGTCTTGCTTCCCTTCCATTCCTTGCTTCCTTTTCTTACTAATTATGAGACACTCCCATCCTTCTGCTAGCTCCTGAGGTGTTTATTTCGCCAGACAGCCTGGCAGCCCTTGGCACCCTTTTGCCTCTCCCAGTCTAGTTAGCAGCTAAATTCCCTGCATTTGCTGAATTGAAAGCATTTCAGGGTGCCCAGAAGGCTTGCAGCTGAGGTGGAAGCTTCTCCTGTTGCTTTTCTCTCCTTTGCAGTCAGCTCCTCTCCTATCCCCACCTTCGACCTGCAGGACGGTGGCAGGAAGGTCTGCCCCAGGTGTGATGCTCAGTTCCGAGTCACAGAAGCTTTAAGAGGACACATGTGTGTAAGTAACCTACCAGAGTGTGCAAGGAACCCTCTAGGTGTGGCAGTAGCCTGCTAGGGTGTGCAGGTAACCCTCTGAGATTCACAGAAGGCATCAGGCTGGAAGGGAGCCCCCAAGCTCGTCCTGCCCAACCCCCCTGCAGGCAGCAGGGACACCTCCAGCCGGAGCAGGCTGCCCAGGGACACTGCAGCTCTGGCCTTGGATGTCTCCAGGGGTGAGGCCTCCACCACAGCCCTGGGCAACCTGTGCCAGTGTCTCCCCAGCCTCATGGTGCAGAACTTCTCCTGCTGTCCGACCTAACTCTGCCCTGCTCCAGTTCCAAACCATTGCCCCTTGTCCATCACCCCAAGCCCTTCTGAACAGTCCCTCCCCAGCTCTCCTGGAGCTCCTTCAGCTACTGGAGGGCTGCCCTCAGGTCAGCCTGGAGCCTTCTCTTCTCCAGCCTGAACAGCCCCCACTCTCTCAGCCTGTCCCCACAGCAGAGGTTCCCCAGCCCTCTGCTCATCTTGGTGGCCTCTTCTGGACCCCCTTGAGCAGTTCCATGTCCTCCTTGTGCTGGGAGCCCCAGAGCAGGACACAGTGCTACATGTGACATCTCAGATGATCAGGAGACAATATCTCCTGATTGTGGAGCACAGAGAAGAGTGGAAGGGAAGACCATGACCAGGAAAGGCCACAACAAGGAAGGTGGCAGGGCCTCAGCTTTACAGCCTGTTGGTGCCAGGGGGTGAATTCATTTCCCAGTCTTAGATAGCAGGAAGTAATCCAACCCGAGGGACATTGACTGGGTTCTTCCTTCCTCAAGGCCTCCTGGAGTCCCCAAGCTTTAGTGGTGGTGGCTCTTGGTGTGCTGGGGAGCAGGAGCTCCTGGCTGCTCTCTCATGTGTGTGGTGGCTCCTGTTGTGCTTCCCTTGCAGTACTGCTGCCCCGAAATGGTGAAATTCCTCAGGAAAAGAAAATCTCCCGAATCCGAAACAAATCTTCAAGCTGCAAAGCCTCCATCTCCAGAAAAAACTCCATCTGTGGCTTCTCCACCTTCTTCCACCCCTATGCCTGCCCTGTCCCCACCTGCTAAAGCTCCAGAGCCAAGTGAGAATGTGGTTGACTCGACCCAAAGCAAGCTCATCATGTTGGTGGATGACTTCTACTACGGCAGAGATGGTGGCAAAGTCAACCAGCTCCTCAACTTCCCCAAGGTCCCAACATCCTTCAGGTGTCCACACTGCACCAAGAGGCTAAAGAACAACATCAGGTAAGGGAATGGATGCTCTGAGTCATGGGAGTGGTCAGCAAGGGCTGGGAGTGCCAGAACGAGGGGCAGTGGCTTTGAGCTGGAAGAGGGGAGGTTGAGGCTGGAGAGGAGGAAGAAATTCTTGAGAGTGAGGGTGGTGAGACTCTGGAACGTGGAAGAAGGACACAGAGCTGGTGGAGTGAGGCCAGACACCACAACAATGATCCAAGGGCTGGAGCAGCTCTGCTGTGGGGAAGGACAGCCTGAGGGAGCTGGGGGTGTTCAGCCTGGAGAAGAGAAGACTCCAGGGGGCCCTTAGAGTTGCCTGCCAGTACCTGAAGGGATCCTACAGGAAGGCTGCAGAAGGACTTTTCATCAGGGGGTCTGAAGACAGGGCAAGGATGAATGGTTTGGAGCTGAGGCAGAGCAGGGTTAGACTGGAGCTGAGGAAGAAGTTCTTCGGTACCAGGATAGGGAAACTCTGGCACAGGTTGCCCAGGGAGGTTGTGGCTACCTCCTCCCTGGAGGTGTTCCAGGCCAGGCTGGATGAGGCCTTGAGCAACCTGAGCTGGTGGGAGGGGTCCCTGCCCATGACAGGGAGGCTGGAGGAGATGATCTCTGAGGTGCTTCCAACCTGAGCCATGCTGTGAGTCTATGAAATGTTGTCATCTGCAGAAGGAAAAATGAGCTGTAGCCAGCATCCTTGGTCCTGAAGCTTTCCCATGGTGTAGCTGAGGACCAGAAGTGAAGCAGAAAAGAAGGATATTTGCCCCTTGGCAGGCAGTTGAGGAGTGTGGTGTTGGTGGATTGATTGAATGTCCTTTGGCCTTGAGCAGCCTGGGCTGGTGGGAAGCATCCCTGGCCATGACAGGAAGGTTGGAGCTGAATGATCTTGAAGGTCCCTTGCAACCCAACCCACCTCTGACAATGGTTGGATTTCTTCTTGCACCTTTTCTCCTCACTCTCTCCCCAAGATTCATGAACCACATGAAGCACCACGTTGAGCTGGACCAGCAGAATGGAGAGGTGGATGTCCACACCATCTGTCAGCACTGCTACAGGCAGTTCTCCACTCCCTTCCAGCTCCAGTGCCACTTGGAGAACGTCCACAGTCCCTACGAGTCCACCAGTGAGTTGGGTTTGCTCCCCTAGGAGTTCATCTGGGGGTGGACTGGATCAGAATGAGGGTGCTGAGGCACTGGAACACTGCTCAGGGAGGTTGTGGCTGCACCCTCTTCTCTGGAGGCGTTCAAGGCCAGGTTGGATGAGGCCCTGAGCAGCCTGGGCTGGTGGGAGGTGTCCCTGCCCGTGGCAGGGGGTTGGAACTGATCTTGAAAATCCCTTCCAACCCAACCCATGCTGTGAAGAGCATCCTGAGAGAGTTTCTCAGCAGTCAGTTGACATCTGATGGAGGCCCAGTTGAAGTTTCCTCCTTGGGACATCTTGTAACCACTCAGAAGACATTTTGCTGTCTGCCCACTTGGGAGCAGGCTATTTTAGGGAGGTTTGTGTGGTTTTGAGGGACAGTTTTAAGGGCAGGGACTTGCTGGAAAGGGCACAGCAAAGGGCTGGGAAGGTGCTGAAGGGCCTGGAGCTGCTCTGAGACGAGGCCAGGCTGAGGGACTTGGGGCTTTGGAGCCTGGAGAGGAGCAGCCTGAGGGGGATCTGATCAATGCTGATCAATACTGCAAGGCTGGGGAGCAGGAGGATGGGACCAGTGGTGCCCAGTGCCAGGCCAAGGGCCGTGGGCACAGCCTGGACCATCAGAAGCTCCACCTGAAGATGTGGAGGAACTTCTGGAAGTGCAGGGTGGTGGAGCCTCCATCTCTGGAGTCATTCCAAAGCCTCCTGGATGTGTTCCTGTGTGACCCTGCCTTGGCCAGGGGCTTGGAATGGATGACCTCAGAAGGTCCCTTCCAGCATCTCCCATTCTGTGACTGTGACAGATGTTAGCGCAGGAAGTTGTCTCGGAGGGGTCTGGTCCCCCAGCTGTCACCTGCTGTCCTTCTCCCCTGCAGCAAAGTGCAAGATCTGTGAGTGGGCCTTCGAGAGCGAGCCCATGTTCCTGCAGCACATGAAGGACACCCACAAGCCTGGGGAGATGCCCTACGTGTGTCAGGTACTCGGAATGACCAACAAGCTCTGGAGAAGAGGAGGAGCTCTGGAGCTTGCCGCCAAAGCCTCTGACTTGCAGTGATCCAAACCACGCCTGGCCCAGGCAGTGGGGCTGTGGAGCCCATGCCAGTTCTGTTCCAGGTGTAGACCTGGAGAACTCCAGCAGCTCTTGGATGTTTGCTATGGCTTCTCAGCGCTCTGAAGCTGGCTCAGGACGTTGATTCGGTCCCGGAGGCCTTCAGAGCCCAGCTTTTCATGTCCTCACAGGGCCTGTGGACAGCTGAGGAAGGGTCTGGAGAACAGGGCTGGGGAGGAGCAGCTGTGGGAGCTGGGGGTGGTGAGGCTGGAGAAGAGGAGGCTGAGGAGAGACCTCATTGCCCTCTACAACTCTCTGAGAGGAGGCTGGAGCCAGATATGGGGTTGGGCTCTTCTGCAAGGAACAAGGGACAGGACAAGAGGAGATGACCTCAAGTTGCCCCAGGGGAGGTTCAGATTGGCCATGAGAGACAATTTGCATCCTGCAGGAGTGGTCAGGGCCTGGCACAGGCTGCCCAGGGAGGTGGTGGAGTTCCCATCCCTGGAGGTGTTGAAGAATCCTGTGGCCATGGCACCTGGGGCCGTGGTGGTGTTGGGCTGATGCTGGACTGGATGACCTTGGAGGTCTTCTCTCATGCAACCAACTCCATGACTCTGAGGTTCCTCAACTGCACCGAGAAGTAATTTGGACGCCTGGGTGTTGCTGTTGAGAGCTCAGGGTTGCAGTGGAGTGGCCTTCTGTCTCATTCCCTGCCTGCTGTTGCCTGCTGCAGGTCTGCCAGTACCGCTCCTCGCTCTACGCCGAGGTGGACAACCACTTCCGGATGATCCACGAGGACACTCGGCACCTGCTCTGCCCCTACTGCCTCAAGGTCTTCAAGAACGGCAACGCCTTCCAGCAGCACTTCATGAGGCACCAGGTACTGGGGGGTGGTGCTGCAGGGACTTGGAGCTCCCTGCCAGCCAGACCATTCTGGGACTCGTGGTGAGGAGGGCCTCAAGGACCTGGGGGTGCTGGTTGATTGTAGGCTGAACATGAGCCTGCAGTGTGCCCAGGCAGCCAAGAAGGCCAAGGGCATCCTGGCCTGCAGCAGGAGCAGTGTGGCCAGCAGGAGCAGGGAGGTCATTCTGCCCCTGGACACTGCACTGGTTAGGCCACACCTCGAGTCCTGTGTCCAGTTCTGGGCCCCTCAGGTCAGGAAGGAGGTTGAGCTGCTGGAAGGTGTCCAGAGAAGGGCAACAAAGTTGGTGAGGGGTTTGGAACACAGCCCTGTGAGGAGAGGCTGAGGGAGCTGGGGTTGCTTAGCCTGGAGAGGAGGAGACTCAGGGGAGACCTTCTTGCTCTCTACAACTCCCTGAAGGGAGGTTGTAGCCAGGCAGAGGTTGGTCTCTCCTCCCAGGCAGCCAGCACCAGAACAAGAGGACACAGTCTCAGGCTGCGCCAGGGCAGGTTCAGGCTGGATGTTAGGAGGAAGTTCTACACAGAGAGAGTGATTGCCCATGGGATGGGCTGCCCGGGGGGGTGGTGGAGTCACCTTCATTGGAGGTGTTAGGAAGAGGCTGCATGGGGTGCTGGGTGCCATGGGTTAGTTGTTTAGGTGGGTTGTGTTGTGTTGTGTTGTATTGTATTGATTGTATTGAGGAGGGTTGGATTGGTTGATGGGTTGGACGTGGTGATCTTGAAGGTCTCTTCCAACCTGGTGTATTGCATTGTGTTGCATTGTAAGGAGGCAGGGAAGTGGAGCTGCCCTTCGGTGTCAAAGGGGGCCGAAGTGAGGGTTTTACTTTCACTTGGGTTCTTTTGCCCGCAAGCCCTTGCTGTGCTCTGACTTTTGCTCCTCTCCATGCCGTCTGCCTTCGCTTTAGAAGAAGAGTGTCTACCACTGCAACAAGTGCAGGCTGCAGTTCCTCTTTGCCAAGGACAAAATCGAGCACAAGCTGCAGCACCACAAAACTTTCCGCAAGCCCAAACAGCTGGAAGGGTTGAAACCTGGAACCAAGGTGAGGAGCCCCAGGGACACGGCAGTCCCACCTCCCCCAGCTCCTCCATCTCCTCAGCAGATGGCCTGTGCCTGTCAAGTGGTGTGTGAGGATGAGGGGCAGTGGTTTGAAGCTGGAGCAGGGTGGACATCGGGAGAAGCTCTGCACAGTGAGGGTGGGGAGACACTGGGAGGGGTTGCTCAGGGATGTGGTTGAGGCCCCATCCCTGGAGACTTTCAAGGTCAGACTTGATACAGCCCTGGGCAGCTTGATCTAGTTGGAGATGTCCCTGCTGAGTGCAGGGGGTGTTGCACAAGATGCCCTTGGAGGGTCTCTTCCAACCTGATGCAATCTGTGAAACTGCAGATCCTGACTTTCCATCCCAAACCAGCACCTGGCTGCATCTCATCTGCTCCAGACACAACCCCACTGCCTGGCAGCTCCTGCTTTGTTGCCCACAAGTGGGCCCTGGAGGTTTGGTTGGCAGCTCCCCAAGCCTGGTTGCAGGCTCATTCAAGGAGGCACATCCAAAGCCTGCCTGCTCCTGGCCATGGAGCTGCTTGACCACCTTCTCATGGGAGGGTTCTTAAAATCCCAATATTAGCCTTAAAAAGATACAAAAAACCCCACAGGGGGTTGGCCTGGATGACCTTGAAAGGTCCCTTCTGACCCAAACCATGCTGTGATTCATCTGCATCACAGGACCCAGGCTGGGCTCTGTCCATGGGGTGCTTGGTTGTCACCTCAGAGAGGTCACAGGAGGAGGTGAAAGGGGCCAGGCTCCTCTTAGTGGTCCCCAGGGACAGGACAAGGGGTGATGGGCGTCAGCTTGAACGTTGGAAGTTCCATCTAAACATGAGGAGGAACACCAGGACCTTAAGGGTGGCAGGGCCCTGGAGCAGGCTGCCCAGAGAGGTTGCTTCCAGGGCCCACCTGGACGTGTCCCTGTGTGACCTGCTGTAGGTGATCCTGCTTTGGCAGAGGGGATGGACTTGATCTTCAGAGGTCCCAAACAGGCACCTCTGGGGCTTAGCTCAGGTGTCCTCTATGTTGCTGCTGCCCTGGGTGGGACAAATTGTGTCCTGTTGGTTCTCCTCTCAGAGTCTGAGAGGAGCCCAAGTGTGGCTGGATCCCTTCTGCCCTCTGTGTGTCTGTTCCCTGCAGGTTACAATCAGGGCATCCAGAGGACAACCCAGGACAGTGCCAATATCTTCAAATGACATGCCACAGGGTGCTGGGCATGACTCCAACCTGCTGGCATCTTCTGCTGACCCTCAGCCCATCTTCATGTACCCTCCTATGCAGAGGAACATCCAGAAGAGAGCTGTCAAGAAAATGTCAGAACCTTTGGCTGAATCTCACATTTTGGGGGGATGGCACAGGGTCGGGGACCCCATCCTGGGCTCTGGGCGCCTCTTGTCTACCAGATGCCAGGAGAGCCTTGTTCCCATAAATCCCAGAGGAAGGCATTCTGGGAAAGCCCTGTGAGATACAGACTGACAGAGGAGCTTTGCTAGCAGCAGAACAGCAGCAGCCCAAGGGCTTCCTGCCCAGCCCTTGTCTGCTCCCTGGGCCCCGAACTTGAGGGCTTTGTCTTTGTTTGATTGATTCTTCCACTTTGCAACTGCATCTTCCTGAGTGCGCAGCTGGGGAGTGCTGAGCCTGGCTTGGAGACGCCGAAGGGAGCCAAGGTGCAAGATAAGAGGCAGCCTCAGGCTGCCCCAGGGGAGGTTCAGGCTGTCCATGAGGAACAATTTGTGTCCTGCAAGAGTGGTCAGGGCCTGACACAGGCTGCCCGGGGAGGTGGTGGAGTTCCCATCCCTGGAGGTGTTCCAGAAACCTGGGGCCATGATTTGGTGGCCATGGTGGACTTGAGTACCTTGGAGGTCTTCTCCAGCCAAACCAATTCTATGAGACTGGTTTGACCACAGCAGCCTGGCCTGGAGCAGCCACAGTGTGGGCAGCAGGAGGAGGGCAGGGATTGTGCCCCTGAGCCGGGCAGTGGGGAGGCCACAGCTGCAATCCTGGGCTTGGGGTTGGGCTTCTCAGGGCCAGAAGGACTTTGAGAGCTGGAGCAGGGCAACAGAGCTGGGGAAGGGTCTGGAGAAGAGGCTGGGGAGGAGCCAGCTGAGGGAGCTGGGGGTGTTTGGTCTGGAGAAGAGGAGGCTGAGGGAGATCTCATTGCTCTCTGCAGCTCCCTGAGAGGAGGCTGGAGCCAGGTTGGGGTTGGGCTCTTCTCTCTAGGCTCAGGTGATTAAAGGAGAGGAAATAGCCTGAAATTGCCCCAGGGGAGGTTCAGGTTGGCCATGAGGAACAACTTGTGTCCTGCAAGAGTGGTCAGGCACTGGACCAGGCTGCTCAGGGAGGTGGTGGAGGTGTTGAGGAGTCCTGCAGATGTGGTGCTGGGGGCCACGGGTTAGTCAAGGCCCTGGCAGCGTTGGGTTGCTGATAGGACCTGATGGCCTTCAACATCTTTTCCACCCTGGTCAAGCTCTTTGGTTTTCAGACTTTCCATCCCATCCCATCCTCCCCTGTCCTGCTGTTTGCTCCTCAGCCCCTAACCAGAGCCTGTCCCCTGCCTGCAGGAGCGCCTTGGGCAGACAGACCTGCCTGGAGTGCAGCTTCGAGATCCCAGACTTCCCCAACCACTTCCCCACCTACGTGCACTGCTCGCTGTGTCGCTACAGCACCTGCTGCTCCCGGGCCTACGCCAACCACATGATCAAGTAGGTGTCCTCTCCACGCTCACACCACCACCAGTGGGCCTTCAGTGCTCTGGAAAGGGGTGCCAGGGAGGCCCAGCTCACCCCAGCGGGTCTTGGAGGTGCTGGATGTCTTCTTCAGCCATGGAGAACCATGGGACAGCAGGGTGACCTCATGGTCAAGAGGAACAATGTTGTCCCAGGGGGCATCAGGAAAAGTGTGGTCAGCAGGGCAAGGGAGGTTCTTCTTCCTCTCTACTCTGCCCTAGTGAGGCCACAGCTGGAGTGCTGGTGTCAGTGTTGGGGTCCCCAGCTCCAGAGGGATGAGGAACTGCTGGAAAGAGTCCAGTAGAGGCTACAAGGGTGACGAAGGGACTAGAACATGGCTGGAGAGGAGAGGGCTGAGAGGGGACCTGATCAATATCTGTAGATATCTGAGGGGTGGGGAGGCAAGAGGAAGGGGCCAGGCTCTGTTCAGTGGTGCCCAGTGACAGGACAAGGAACAACAGAGCAGGTACAAGCTGAAGCCCAGGAGGTTCCACCTCAGCTTGAGGAGAGAGTTATTTGGTGTGAGGCTGGTGGAGGCCTGGAGCAGGCTGCCCAGAGAGGTTGCGGAGTCTCCTTCTCTGGAGACCTTCAAAATCCACCTGGATGTGTTCCTGTGTGACCTGCCATGGGTGATCCTGTAGGTTGGACTGGATGATCTCCAGAGGTCCTTTCCAACCCCAACCATTCTGAGACTCTGTGCCCATGGTGACATCAATGTCAGTGTCCTCCAGTGCTGTACAAAAGGGCTCTCAGGGGATCCCAGATCGTTCCAGGGGTCTGCAAGATGTTGGATGTCATCTTCATCACCAAAGGCAGCAAAAGTACCTTAGAGCTGCCTACAATAGCTGAAGGACTCCTGCAGGAAGGCTGCAGAAGGACTTCTCATGAGGGTGTCTGAGACAGGAAAAGGAGAATGGTTTGGAGCTGAGGCAGAGCAGGGTTAGACTGGAGCCGAGGAAGAAGTTCTTCAGTACCAGGCTGGGGAGACTCTGGCACAGGTTGCCCAGGGAGGCTGTGGCTGCCTCCTCCCTGGAGGTGTTCCAGGCCAGGCTGGATGAGGCCTTGAGCAACCTGGGCTGGTGGGAGGGGTCCCTGCCCATGGCAGGGGGCTGTGCAGATGAGCCCCAGAGGTCCCTTCCAACCTGAGCAGTTCTGTGATCACCACAGATAGGGTGGTGGCCTTCAAAAGATGAGGAGATGAGGCAGGATTCCTTCCAGTGCCCCCTGCCCTGCCAGCTGCTGCAGCCAGCTCTGATTTTTTTTTTCACTGCTCCAAACATTTGTTCCAAAAATCTGAAGTTTTAATAATTTAAAAACCATTAAAAGGAAGGAAAACAAAACCTAAAATGATGATTGTGGTCTGTGGAGCTCCATAGGGAGCCACAACCCGGGGGGGCAGAAGAGTACAGGGGCTGGGGGACTCGTTTAGAGACAGGTTTCATGCCCTGGCAGAGAAAATACCCAGCTGGGGCCTGTCTGGGTCGGTGGGCTGGGTTTTCTGAGTTGTATTCCTCTTGAAATGGGCAAATTAGTGACTTTGTTTGTTTTAACCAACTTCTTTTGCCTTGCAGCAACCACGTTCCTCGGAAGAGTCCCAAGTACTTGGCTCTCTTCAAAAACTACACTGCCTGGTAATGGAAAACTTCTCAGCTCCTTGCAGTCCCCAGGGAAGCCAAAGAGCAGCCACTCTCTGGTCCTCCAGCTCTGCTCCCTCAGGAGCTGCTGAAGATCTCTGTTGATTTTGAGCCTTTAATCACTTGGAGCTCTGCTGGGAGGCTGAGGCAGATAAGATTGGTCAGGCTGGAGAAGAGAAGGCTCCAGGGAGACCTTAGAGCAGCCTGAAGGGGCTCCAAGAGACCTGGGGAGGGACTTGAGACAAGGGCTTGGAGTGATGGGACAAGGGCTATGGCTTTGAGCTGGGAGAAGGGAGATTGAGAGTGAGGGTGGGGAGATGCTGGAACAGGTTGCCCAGGGAGGTGTGTTCATGGCCAGGCTGGATGAGGCCTTGAGGAACCTGGGCTAGTGGGAGGTGTCCCTGCCCATGGCTGAGGGTTGGAACTGAATGATCTTCAAGGTCCTCTCCAGCCCAACCCATTCCAGGGTTCTATGATTTTGAATATGGAAATGGGTTGAATTAAGGGCAGTTTGTCAAATTAAGGGCAATGTGTTGAGCCTCCCTTTGCCTCCCGGTGGGAGAGAACCTTAGGAGCTGGGGACGCTGCCCATAAGCACTGGAGGGGTCGGTTTTTAGCTCTTGTGGATCTTCTCATACTTGCCACTGCTCCTCAACTCCTCTTCTCCTCTCCACCCTGCAGTGGTGTGAAGCTGTCCTGTTCCTCTTGTCTCTTTGTCACATCTGAGGGTGACTCCATGGCTGAACATTTGGTCTTCAACCCATCCCACGAGTTCAGCAACATCATTTTCCGAGGTGAGAGCTCGAGGTGGAGCAGCAGAGCTGCACGGATCTCTGTTAGGACATCACAAAGCAGTTCCTAGGCTGCAGGGGCAAGCAGGGCTTTGTTCAGCCTGGGGCTGAGGCCTGAGTTGTAGCCTCAGGGACCTTCTGAAAGGCCTTGAACGAGTCTCCATTGTTATGGAAATCGAGAGCTAAGATCGGAGCTCAGCTGTGTGGCTGGAAACCCTCAGGAGATCTTCCCGGGGAGAGACAAAGCCGAGGGCTTCAGCCAGCTCCTGTGTTCCCAGGAGACATCTTTGTGCCTTGGTGACACCGGGAGGCCCCCAGCAGCTGCTGCTGGGCCTTGAATAGAGCCTGAAAGGAGCTGAATTAGCACAGTAGTGAGAGCTTGGGGACAGCAGGTTCACCAAGAACCAGCAAGGTGCCCTAGAAGGCCCCAAGGCTCTGCTGGGGGCAGTCAGCAGTGCGGGCAGCAGGGCAAGGGAGGTTCTGCTGCCCCTCTGCTCTGCTCTGCTCTGCCCTGCCCTGCTGAGGACCAGTTGTTCGGTGTGAGAGTGCTGGAGGCCTGGAGCAGGCTGCCCAGAGAGGCTGTGGAGTCTCTTGGTGTGAAGAGCTTCCAAGCCCCCTGGGCACTGTGCTGCTGGGCACAGCTGCGGGTGCCCTGCTGGAGCACGGGGGTGCAGGAGATGATCTCCAGGGGTCTCTTCTCATCTCCCCATGCTGGGATGCTTTAAGCCCTCCTCCCTGAAGTCCTTGTGCTCTTCCAAGTGGAGCCCTGCCATGGTCTTGTAAGGAGGGCTGATGAGCCTGGCTCTGCCCTGTGCAGGAGTCTGCACCTGGCAGTGGTGGTGCTTGGTGCTGGGAGGAGCCGGGGGCTGGGGGGTGTTAATGGAATGGGTTGGATTGGAAGGGATCTTGAAGACATCCAGTTCCAGCGGCCTGCCATGGGCAGGGACACCTCCCACCAGCCCAGGCTGTCCAAGGCCTCATCCAGCCTGGTCTCTGCTGCTCCTGCAGCATGTGGAGATGCCATGGCATGGCAGAGGGCCTCTTCTGCTCCTCTCCATGATGAGGAGCTGTGTTTGTTTGTCCTCAGTCTTCGCTTGCTGAGCCTCAGATGTGTTTTGTTTCCCTCACCAGGGCCTTCTTGGATGTCACATTCCAGGTAAACCTTAGCTAAACTCCTGCCTGCCATCACCTGTCCCTTTTGGTGGGGCCGAGCTTGTCTCGGGCTCCTTTGCCCTCCCTCAGCAAGTTTGGTGTCTGTGGGGTTAGAGCATTGGTGTCTTCTCTCCCATCCAGGCACCTTCAGCCCCAGGACAAAAGCTTGAGGACCCCTTGCCCCACCTACTCCCCAAGTAAAGCTGCTACTGTGAAATGCAAGCCTGTGCTGCCCGCACAAGAGGAGCTGGAGCCCCAGCTGGCACCAGAAGCCTACAGCAGACCCCTGGTCTGCCAGGAAGAGGAGGAAGAAGAAGAGGAGGAGGAAGAGGAAGAGGAAGAAGAAGAGGAGGAGTGCTTGAACATCGATGCTCAAGAGGAGGAGCAGCCCAGCAAGGAGCTGCCAGAGGCTGGCAGCAGGAAGGAGCAGCTGTCAGTTAAGAAGCTACGAGTTGTCCTCTTTGCCCTCTGCTGCAGCACGGAGCAGGCTGCGGAGCACTTCAGGAACCCTCAGAGGAGGATCAGGCGTTGGCTGCGGCGCTTCCAGGCCTTCCAAGAGGACAACTTGGCCTCCCTGTCAGAGGGCAAGTACCTGAGCTTAGAGGCTGAGGAGAAGCTGGCAGAGTGGGTCCTGACTCAGAGGGAGCAGCAGCTGCCGGTCAACGAGGAGACTCTCTTCCAGAAGGCCACCAAGCTGGGGAGGTCCCTGGAAGGTGGCTTCAAGATCTCCTACGAGTGGGCAGTGAGGTTCATGCTGCGGCACCACCTCAGCACGCACACGCGGCGGGCAGTGGCTCACCCCCTGCCCAAGGAGATGGAGGACAGTGCCAGCTGCTTCCTGGAGTTCGTCCAGCGCCAGATCCACACCCAGGACCTGCCCCTGGCCATGATTGCCGCCATGGACGAGGTCTCCTTCTTCCTGGACATGGAGGTGCTGAGCAGCGACGACCGCAAGGAGAACGCCCTGCAGACGGTGGGCACCGGGGAGCCCTGGTGCGAAGTGCTCCTCACCATCCTGGCTGATGGCAGCGTCCTGCCAGCCCTGGTGGTCTACAGGGGGCAGCTCCAGCAGCCCTCCAACGTGCCCGAGTCCATCATCTTGGAAGCCAAGGAGGGCAGCTACGGCGACGATGACGTGATGGAGATGTGGGCGTCGAGGGTGTGGAGGAAGCACACTCGGTGCCACAACAGCAAGGCCATGCTGGTGCTGGACTGCCACAGGTCCCACCTCTCGGAGGAGGTCCTGGCCCTGCTGAGCTCCTCCAGCACCCTGCCAGCCGTGGTGCCCGCTGGCTGCAGCTCCAAGATCCAGCCCCTGGATGTCTGCATCAAAAGGACTGTGAAGAACTTCCTGCACAAAAAGTGGAAGGAGCAAGCCAAGGAGATGATGGTGGACTCCGCCTACGACTCGGACATCCTCCTCCAGCTGGTTTTGTGCTGGTTGGCAGAGGTCCTGGAGATCATCAGGGACTCTCCTGAACTGGTCCAACAATCCTTCTTGGTAGCCAGCGTGCTGCCCGGCCCGGATGGCACTGCCAACTCCCCCACCCGCAACGCTGACATGCAGGAGGAGCTCATCTCCTCCCTGGAGGAACAGCTCAAACTCAACAAGGAGCCACCACAAGAGCTGCTTGAAGGCCAGGAGAGGAGGACCCAAGCTGAAGAATCTACAGACCCTGAGGTCCTTCAACAGCTCTTCGAGGGGGAGAGCGAAACCGAATCCTTCTACGGCTTCGAAGACGCCGACTTGGATCTGATGGAAATGTGACCAAACCCAAGATCCAACCCAAAACAAAAGGTTCTTTTGGTTTTAACCAACCCATCCTGGGCCCCCTCCCCCTGCCAAACCCGTCCTGAGCTCCCTGTGGATTTTTTGTGGGTTTTAGGCAAAACCTGTAGACAAAAAAAGTCAACTCAGAACCAACCAACCTTCCCCCCCCTCCCCCTCCTCGTTTCTTGTGCTTTTCATTTGGGGTTCAAAAGGAGGGGGGAAAAGGACAAAAGCTCCTCCCTGTGGTTGGTATTTTTCTGAAGCTATTTCGTGGGTGAAAGTTTTTTGTTTTTTTGGAGTTTTGGGTTTGGGTTTTTTGGTTTTTCTTTACCTCACTTGTACCATAGAGGGGGGGAGGGGGGCTCCGGGGGGGGTCCTGTTCTTATCGTGCGGAACTGTGGGGAGTTCTCCGTTTGTCCAGTGAGGGCTGGGGGAGAGAGGCAACAAGGAAAAGGCAGGAAAGTAGAGAATGAACCAATTTGGAACCTCCTGGGGGGGCTGAAGGTGGAGTGTTTTTTTTTTCTTGGGGGGAGGTTGTTCTGGCAGGGGTTGGGGATTTTTGGTGTTTGCAGATAGAGGCTGGGGAGCTCAGGGGGTGTTAGATGTGGGTTTAGCACTTGGAGGGCTGTGGCTGAGCCAGGTGGTTGGGTTGGGGGTTTGGGGTTTTGGTCAGGGTTGGCTTGGTTTGGGTTGGGGTTTTTGGTTTGGTTTTTTTTGGTTTGGTGTTTCTTTGGTTTAGGGTTTTTTAGGTTTGGAGGTTTTGGGGTTGGGTTTTTGGTTTGCTTTGTTGTGCTTGGGGCCTGGTTTTGTTCATTTTTTGTTGTTGTTTTTTCATGGGGAGGTTGTGCTTTGGGGCTTTGGTTGGGGTCATCTCTGAGGGCTTTTTTCCCCTGGGTTTTTTTTTGGGAGGGGTTGTTTGGGGTTCTTTTGTTTGTTCTGAGGGGGTTTTGGCTTGGGCTTCTGTTGGGATTTTGGGGGCTTTGTTTTTGTTTTAGGTTTTTGTTTTGTTCTTTTAGAGCAGAATTACTGTTTTGCTTGTGAATTTGGGGTGAAAACAAGCAGAAAACATAAAAACCTTTTGCCTGTTCCATGCCAGCATCATTTTTTTGGGAGCCACAACCCTGAACTTGGGAGTTGGATCTGAGTTCCGTGGTCAGGGAGTTGGGGGTGGTGGTGACCTGAACCTTTTGGTGTTACCAAGGTGCAGTGGTGACCTGAACCTCTTGGTGCCAGCCAAGTGTGGTGGAGACCTGAACCTTCTGGTGTCACTAAGGTGCAGTGGTGACCTGAACCTCTTGGTGCCACCACAGTTGGGTGGTTCCTCCGCTGCTGGGCACCCATCTTGCTCCAAAGAGTTACTGACAGTGGAAGAGGGAGGTTCAGGCCTGGCTCGACCTTCCCACAGGGAGCTGGGGTGCAGTGGCGACCTCAACCTCTTGGTGGGTCCCTGAGGCTCTCAGCGTCACCACAGCAGGGTGGTTACCTCAGCCTCAGTGGCAACCTGAACCTCTTAGTGTCCCCATCATTGGTGGTGCCGCCTCTGCTGGGCACCTGCCTTGCTTCAGAGTTCCTGAGAGGGAGGGGCTGCGGTGGAAGAGGGAGGTCAAGCCTGGCTTGATCTTCCCGCAGGCAGCTGGGAGCTTTAATCAGGAGCCCCTGACCTGTACCCCTGCTGGGGCTATCAGCCACTGCTTTGCTTAGAGTCAGCCACCAGCTGGAAGGAGACAAAACTGTGACATGCACCAAACCCAAGCCCTTTGGGGTTTTCTTTTTCACTGCCAGCTTGGATTTGTTTTCTGATTTTCCTACCAATTTGCATGTTTTGAGGGCTTGCTTTAATTGTAGCTCTGCTGGGAATGGCCCCAGAGGCACTTGCACCTTTCTGGTGGCCATCAAAAGGTTCTTGTGGTCCAACCTCCTCCTGGTGGGTGAGCCGAGGAGAGCAGGAGGCAGCCTGTGCAGCCCTGTAAATGGTTCATTTGCAAATGTACAGATGTGAAAAGTTGAATAAAGCCAGGGAAATGGATTTGTAAAACCTGGGCTCTTTCTTCTGCAGCTCCAGCTCCCCACGGGGCCTCTGCTGCTGCCTGCAGGGGGCGCTGCGGCCACCAGGGGCCTTATGGTGCTTCGGCTTGGCCTGGGAACCCTGGGGGTGACCTCTTGGGGTCAGCCCCATAGGTCCCTTCTTGGGGGTCTTTACCTTGGCCTGAGAACCCCACGGATCTCCTCCTGGGGTCAGCCCTACACCTTCCTTCTTGGGGTGCCTCAGCATGGTCTGAGAACCCCATGGGTGCCCACTTTTGGGGTCCTTTACCATGTCCTGAGAACATCCCATGTGCCCTCTTGGGGTCAACCCTACAGAGGTGTGCTTCAGCTTGGCCTCAGACCCCCAGTGGATCTCTTCCTGCTGCCAAAACCTGGGGGTCCTGGCTGGTGGTGACCTCCAGCAGAAGACCTGAAGTCAGGGCTCCCAGAGCATGCCCCAGACCCCACCCCAAGCACAGGACAAAGACAGAGCTGGGGGAACAGCTTTAATGTGTTCCCCAAAAGAAGGTGGGGAGCATCAGGAGGAGCAAAAGGGACATGGACACAGCAGCCTGGAGCAGCTCTTGGAGGTCACTCAAAGCCACTGCAAGAAGAGATGGGACACGGTCAGGAGGAGCACAACCAGGACATGGTCAACACCAAACCCTGCCCCCTTCTTTGGGACCCCTCCCCAAACGCTGTCCCTTTCTTGGAGGACCTTGCACCTTGCTGTGAAGGTGGAGCAGGTCCTGGAGCAGGGACAGTCTGAGGTCAAGGAGGCTCCTGCTGAAGCAGGTGGCAGGGACACCACCCAGCCTTGGTCTCCCCTTCACTGTGTGCCATGGAGACATCTCCAGGCTACCAGCTCCCAGCCCAAAGCCTGAGGACCCTGTGGTGGTACCTGACAAGGTGAGCAATGTCCCAGTTGGCTTCCAAGGTCAGGGGTCCTTCCACCTCCACGCCCTTCTCCGTGGCGATGGCAACCTCGTACTGAGGGGAGAATAATAATAATTTTACAATAATAATAATACAATACAACAGGTTGGAAGAGACCTTCAAGATCATCACGCCCAACCCATCAACCAATCCAACCCACCCAAAACACAACACAGTACCATACAGTACAATACAGTACAAAAGAGTACAATACAGTACAATACAGTACAATACAACCCACCTAAACAACCAAAAAACTAAACCCTGGCACCAAGCACCCCATCAAGCCTCTTCTTGAACACCTCCAATGAAGGTGACTCCACCACTTCCACAGGCAGCTGATTCCAGTGGGCAATCACTCTCTCAGTATAGAACTTCTTCCTAACTTCCAGTCTAAACCTGCCCTGGTGCAGCCTGAGACTGTGTCCTCTTGTTCTGGTACTGGCTGCCTGGGAGAAGAGACCAACCTCCGCCTGGCTACAACCTCCCTTCAGGTAGTTGTAGAGAGCAATAAGGTCACCCCTCAGTCTCCTCCTCTCCAGGCTAAGCAACCCCAGCTCCCTCAGCCTCTCCTCATAGGGCTTGTCTTCCAAACCCCTCACCAACTTTGTTGCCCTTCTCTGGACACGCTCCAGTAAGACATCTTTCTTAAACTGAGGGGCCCAGAACTGGACACAGGACTCTAGGTGTGACCTAACCAGTGCAGTGTACAGGGGCAGAATGACCTCCCTGCTCCTGCTGGCCACACTGTTTCTGATGCAGGCCAGGATGCCATTGGCCTTCTTGGCTGCCTGGGCACACTGCAGGCTCATGTTCAACCTACAATCAACCAGCACCCCCAGGTCCCTCTCTGCCTGGCCGCTCTCCAACCACTCTGACCCCAGCCTGTAGCACTGCATGGGGTTGTTGTGGCCAATGTGCAGAACCCGGCACTTGGATGTGTTAAATCTCATGCCGTTGGATTCTGCCCATCTGTCCAGCCTGTCGAGGTCCCTCTGCAAAGCCTCTCTGCCCTCCAGTAGATCAACTACTGCCCCCAGCTTGGTGTCGTCCGCAAATTTACTGATGATGGACTCGATGCCCTCATCCAGATCATCAATAAAGATGTTGAAGAGCATGGGGCCCAGCACCGATCCCTGGGGCACACCACTAGTGACTGGCCGCCAGCTGGATGTGGCACCATTCACCACCACTCTCTGGGCTCGGCCCTCCAGCCAGTTCCTAACCCAATGCAGTGTGCTCCCATCCAAGCCATGGGCTGCCAGCTTGGCCAGGAGTTTGCTGTGGGGGACGGTGTCAAAGGCCTTGCTGAGGTCCAGGTAGACCACATCCACAGGCCTCCCCACATCAACCAGGCAGTCACCTGATCATAGAAGGTTGGAAGAGCTCCAGTAAGGGACAGGGCTGGGTTGGAAGAGACCTTAGGGATCACCCAGTTCTGACCCATGCCATGGGCAGGGACACCTCCCACCAGCCCAGGTTGCTCAAGGTCTCCAAGGAGATGTTCAGCACCTTCATACCCAGAGGTGAGCTAAGCCCTCTGGAAGCCCCAGGAAGGACAACAAATGTCCTCGAGCCAGGTTTTGGCCTGCAGCACCACCTCGTTTTGTCCGTGGTGGGCAAGTTGAGAGGTCCCTCAGCTGCTCCTCCCCAGCCCTGTTCAGACCCCTCTGTTGCCCTCCTCTGGCTCTGCTCCAGTGCTCAAGGTCCTTCTGGCACTGAGAAGCCCAACCCTGAGCCCAGGATTCCAGCTGTGGCCTCCCCAGTGCCCAAATCCCTGCCCTGCTCCTGCTGGCCACACTGCAGCTGCTCCAGGCCAGGCTGCTGGTGGCCACCTGGGCAGCCGCTGGCTCAGCTCTGGCTGCTGGCACCCAGCACCCCCAGGTCTTTTTCCCACTGAGCACTTTCCAGCCACTGCCCACAGCCTGGAGCCTCCCTGGGGTTGTTGTGACCCAAGGGCAGGACCCAGCCCTCTGCCATGGTTTCAGCCTGACCAGGGCCCTCTGCAGAGCCTCCAGCAGCTCCATGTCCCACCCAGCTTGGTGCCACCTGCAACCTGCCTAAGGGTGCCTCAATGCCCTCACCCAGGATATTGAGGAGAATGCTAAGCAGAAGTGGCCCCACCACTGAGCCCTGGTGCCAGCCCAGGTGCCAGCCCTGGTGCCCCTCTCACCCTGTTGAAGGAGCGAGCATCTCTGTAGTACAAGATCCTCATGCAGCGCTCGATCAAGTCCCGAGCCTCCTCCTTGCTCAGGTTGGGTTTCTTTTCCAAGACTTCTCTCATCAGTGGCTGGTGAGGGGGAGAAGAAAAGCCACACAATGAAGTCCAAGAGCTCCACAGCCCAGTGCCCACCCCTGGAGCTCTTGCAGCTGCTGACGGTGCCCACCTGAGCCAGGTAGGCGCCATAGCCTGTCGCCAGTGTTGGGGCTTCGTAGGCCACTCCGAGCATGTCCACGTAGCCTAGGAAGCTGATGGGACAGAGCTGTGAGCGTGGTGGCTGCGTGACCAAAAGGGACATGGCTTGGAGAAGTCCCCTGCCAGCCCTCTGAAGCCCACCAGGCCACGTCAGAAGCACCAGGTGGCTGCTCCTGCCTCACCTCTCGCCGCCGTAGCAGCCGGCGATGACCACAGTGTTCCACAGAGGGTTGATCTTGGACCTCCTGTTGTACATGACCCTGGTCAGCCAGGAGTGGATGGCTTTGGGGCTGTAGCTGTGGCCATCACCCAGCAGCTCCTCATCGATCCTGACAGAGGAATAAATTTCACCCGAGACCAAGTTGGCAAGCAGCTGGAGCAAGGAGCAGGAGCTGCAAACCCCCCCCCCAAAAGTCCCCAGGGGCTGCTCTCCAAGGGGAGCCCAGGAGAGGACGTCCTGAGGGGAAGTCACAAAGAGGAACTGGAACTGAGATGGTGGAAAGGATGCTGGGAGCAGAGTGCAAACTGGCTTCCATCAGACAGGTTGCAGCTGACATCAAGCTGGGTGGGATGGTGATCTGCTGGAGGCTCTGCAGAAGGATCTGGCCCACCTGGATCCCTGGCTGAGGTCAATGGGATGAGCTTCAACAAGGCCAAGGGCTGGGTCTTGCCTTTGGGTCATAACAACCCCAGGGAGGCTCCTGGCTGTGGGCAGTGGCTGGAAAGTGCCCAGTGGGAAAAGACCTGGGGGTGCTGGGTGCCAGCAGCCAGAGCTGAGCCAGGGCGTGCCCAGGTGGCCGAGGAGGCACAGTGTGGCCAGCAGGAGCAGGGCAGGGGTTGTCCCATTGGCCTGGGCACTGAGGAAGCCACAGCTGCATTCCTGGAGTCAGGACTGGACTCCTCGCTGCCTGGAGGACCTTGAGAGCTGGAGCAGGGGCAGAGAAGGGAAACAAAGCTGGGGAAGGGTCTGGAGAAGAGAGCTGGGCAGGAGCAGATGAGGGTGTTCATCCTGGAGAAGAGGAGGCTGAGGAAGACCTCATTGCTCTCTACAGCTCCCTGAGAGGAGGCTAAAGCCAAGACGGGGTTGAGTAGGTACAAGACAAGAGGAGATGACCTCAAGTTGCCCCAGAGACGTTCAGGCTGGCCATGAGGAACAATTTCTTTCCTCCAAGAGTGGTCAAGGCCTGACACAAGCTGCCCAGGGAAGTGGTAGCCACAGTGGTGCTGGGTTGACATTGGACTTGATGCCCTTGAAAGTCTTCTCCACCCCAACCAATTCCCTGACTCTCTAAAGGGCCTGCCAGAGGCCAAGGGGGGACTCCAGCCCACCCTGCCTTGCTCAACAGCCCTGGTTCACCACACTTCAGTTCTTTGAGGACTGGCACCAGCCCACGGTGCAGGGGCAGGGCTTGCCCAAGCTGCTTCTGGCTGTGGCCCTGGGAGCCCAGGGGACAGCAGAACTTACACCATCTGATCGATGATCTGCTTCAGGTACTGGAAGTCAGCGTAGTCCCCAGAGGCCCCCAGCATGGTGGTGTCGTTGACCTTCAGCAGCCTGGAGATGCCTCGGAAGCGGGCGAGGGAGCCGTAGGAGCCCATCATGTCCGCGGCGATCATCACCCCCCCGCTGAACTTCACCCCCAGCACCGAGGTGCCAGTCACCATCGGGCTCCTGCAGACCCAAACATCAGCTTCCCGCAGCTCCTTAGTCCCCAGACGCCCCCTGCTCTTCCCCCAGCCCCATCTCCACACATTCTTCTTCCACTGACCCCCATCCCAGGAGCCCTCTGCTCTCTTCCACCTCAAGCCATCCCCTTCCAGTCCCCTATCCCCAGTGCCCCACGCTCCCAGTGCCAACATCCCCAGCCCTTCTTCCTCCCAGTGCCACCAACCCCCGTGCCCCATCCCCAGCGTTACCATCCCGAGCGCCCCTCACTCCCAGTGCTCCATCCCCTTCCTAATCCCAGTAGGAAGCAGCGCCCCGCCCCCCCCGCCTCCCATCCCCAGCAACCCCCCACTCCCAGGGTTACCACCATCCCCAGGCCCCCCCTGTCCGCTCCCCTCAGCCCCTGCCGCACTCACAGCGTTCGGGTGAAGGGCAGGTGGCCGACGGCAGGGCCAGGCCCTCGAGGGATGTACGTTTGCCCCGGTGCCGGGCCCCCGGCCCAGAACGGCGGCGGCGCCCGCGTTCCTTCAACCTCCATCTTAGTCACGGTGTGGCCCGGGCTGCGCAGGCGCAAAGGAAGCACGGCCGCTCTCGGCCACCGTAGGCGACGGCGCTATCTTGGGCGTGCCCAGCGCAGAGTCGGAGAGGAGGGTGGGGTCGGACGCCACCTTGTGTGTGGCGAAATTCTCCCGCGTGAGCTGCAGATCGGCCCCCAGGGCCAGGGTCCTCGCCCTCTCTTGTCCTTGAAGGATCGAGGGCCGCAGCGGCCCACCAAGTAGATGGCAGGGCCTGAGCCGTGGAGGTTCGGAGAGGGGAACGCATTTCCCTCCCCAACATGGCGGCGCGCTGCGGGCGGTACCAAGTGCGTCACGTGATTAGCCGAGCCGTTAGGCAGGGGCGCGTCGAGGGGGCGGGGAAGAGCTGTTCTGTCTCCGCCTTTAGGCGGGGCTTGGTGTGGCGATGCCCAATGGGCAGCACCGGGGGCTGGTGCCTGAGCGAAGGTAACAGGTTGCGGTGGGCAGCGGCGGGAGCGGAGCCGGCGGCGGCGACGGTGAGTGCCTACGGGGACCGGGAAAAAGGGGGCTGCTGTTTCAGGGGGGCGTCTTGCCCTATAGCAGTGCCTATAAGGGCAGAGAGCAAGGGGGCTGCTGTCCCATGGGGGTGTTCTGCCCTGTAGTAGTGTCTATGCGGACTGGGAACAAGAGGGCTGCTGTGCCATGGGGGTGTCGTGCCCCATAGCAGTACCTCTAAGGGGCTGCTGTCCTGAGGGGGTGTTGTGCCCTATAGCAGCACCTATAGGGGCTGGTGTCATGGTGCTGTCCTTGACATGTGTCCTTCCCCATGGCCAAGCCCACAGGGGCAGGGTCTATAGGTGGTGTCCTTCCTGGAGCGTGCCCTGCCCTGTGGCAGAGCCTGTAGGAGCTGGGGCCATAGGGTCTGTCCTTCCTGGGCTGTGCCCCTGTCCTGTGGTGCAACCTATAGGTGCTGGGCCTGCAGGGACTCTCATTTCATTACCTTGTAGAAGATCCTATAGGGGCTGACTCCCTGGGGATTGTTGTTCTTGGCCAGCCCTCACAGGGAGTCTTTTCCCCATATGGGACCTGATCAAGGGGACCTCCAGGTTGCTTTTCCAGTGAGGGACCTGGGTTGTCCCTGTTCTACCATGTCTCCTCCAACAAGGACCTGCCATCCCCTGTAGCCCCTACAGGAGCTGCCTTTACCCACCCTTGTGTCCCTTCTACGGGGGATCTGCTGCTCCCTCAGGAGGTTGTCTTTGCTGGTGCTTTTGTCCTGTGAGGAACGATCCCACGCAAGGATCCTCCAGCATGCCTCTATGGGGTCTCCTGTAGGCACAGCTCCACTTCTCCTCATTGGTGTGGGGCTAATCAACCCCTGCCCACATACCTGGAGCCAGGAGCAGCAACAGGGCAAGTTCCAGCCTCAAGAGAGAGAAAGAATGCCTTTTGGACATGCTGGCTTTGAGGCTCTCCTGAAGGCCTGTTTTCCACCCTGGGTGATCTGGTGACTCTCAGGCCGTGCTGGGCCAGGCCAGGCTGCTCTGTAACGCAGCACCTCCTGAAACTTTAATGTGAGGAGCTGCCCTACTTTGCTGGGCTCCAGGGCTGTATTTTTAGCTGCCTGTTTAAATAAGAAAGAAAAAAAATCTGGAGCTTGGGTGTCAGCCCCACCAGCCCCTGCCCTGAGTCTCAGTGGCCTCCTCCAGCTCAGCCAGCCCCGGCTCCAGTTGCCCTGTCCTGTCCTCTCCCCACTGCTGGCAGCTTTTCTTTCGCTTGCTTCGGGCTGGCTTTGCTCTCCCACCACCCTGACCAGTTGAGCTGGTTTGGAGTCGAGTTGGGTTTCCATCTCTGGTCCTAGGAGCCCCTCATGTGCCAAGGGAGCCCCTTGTTTGTTGGCAGAGCCCCTCGTTTGCCACCCAAACCCCTCGCCCTCCAGGTCGTGGCCGTGCCACTTGCAGCATTCCCCTCTCAGCATCTTTTCTGGGGGGTGAGAGCTGCTGTGGCATCACCTCCCTGCCCCCGGGGCAGAGATTTTGTGGTCCCCAGGGCGTTAACGTGATGATTCTTGTGTTGGTGCTGCCCTGGGGATGGTAATGACAGTGAGGGGCAGACAGGGCCCCCAGTTTGGAGTAAAACCATCCCAACCCTGTGGCACTGGAGACCTGTTGGCTCCCACGGATGCACATTGTGCCCCTGGGGTTTCTCCTCACTCCCTGCTGGTGTCCCCCAGGAAAAATTCATCCCTGGGGGCACATGCATTCAAACCCTTCTGGCTCTAGGGGTGTGACATGGCTGGAAACCGGTAACTGATCTGGCTGGTGCTGTGGTAAACACCTCACAGCGTGGCTTGTGCTATGCTGCTGGTCTCAGGGCACCGTGGCGGTTGTTTGGTGGCAGGTCTGACCCCGTGTTGGGGCACAGGGACATGCAGGAGAGGACAACGAGGTTTTGGTTTCCGAACCCAGCCCTGGGCGAGGCAGAGAACGAGATTTTCCAGTCCCTGGTTGATGATTAACTGGAGGGCTCTGGGCTGCGGTGTGGAATTTGGTCCTTATCTGCTGCCAGAGGAGCCCTGGGGAACATCACCTGTGGGGGTGGGTGACCCTCATCCCCGACCAGGAAATCCCAGGATGGTCGGGGCGGGAAGGCCGCCCTAAAGATCGTCGACTCCATCCCCGCCGCCAGAGCAGGGCACGGACATGCCCCTTGCAGCCCCTGGCGCGGTGCCGGTGCCCGTTCCCGGTGCGTGACGCAGGTGCCCCGGTTTCGGGTTGCTCCGACGGGGCGGGCAGAGGGCGGCTCACGTTTTCGGCCGCCGATCCATCCCGGTTTCAGGTTCCGGTGTTTGCGGGAGAGCCGGAATAGCCGGTCCGCGGCGGTGCCGGGGCACGGGCACGGCGTGTGCTGCCTGCGCCCAGAATCAGCCCCGCACTGTGCCCCGAGCGGGGCTGAGCAAGCAGGTGGGGCAGAACTTTGGGGAAACCCGTGGTGGGAAGAGCCCAAAACCCCTGCCAGGAGCCAAAAAAATGGATAAATTCGGGGTCTGTGCATCCCTGCTGGCCACGAAGAGTTTGGGGATAATCTGGCAGCTTTTGGTCCCTGTGCTCTGGTTCGGGCCGGGGTGGCTCAGAGATGGGCTCTGGGTTTGGCAGAAAGGCGACAGCTCCTCGGCGGGGGTCCCAGCGTGTGGCTGCTGGTGGTCGGATGACCCAAGCTGACCACAACGGAGCAGAGCCAGCCCACCCTGGCACCCACCGGGGTGTTTTTGGTGGGAGCAGGATGCCAGGGCAAGCTGGGGCACTCCGAGCCCTGCGTGGCATCTGAGCCCCTCCCAGCACCACCCGCACGTTGCAAAACAACTTTCTGGGTTACGGTCGGCAGCACAAAGGTCTCATTGTGCCGCGGCGCGGCCGAGCGGAGCTGGCTGCCGGCCACAGCCCATGGCCGGCAGTGTGGTGCCGGAGGTCTGCAGGCACCAGCAAGAGCCCTCTCCTGCTGCTCTGCCACCTGCCAGCTCCTGCCCGCTCCGCCCTCACCTTGGCAGCGCGCAGGACCCCTGCTGCTCGGTGCCTGTGGCACTGCCAGCCCAGCCCGGGGCAGGGTGAAGGTGTGCTGGAGGCTGAGGCACACCCTGGGCACAGGATCCAGCCTATTTTTAGCCCAGCTCCTCCGTCCCTCCTGCCTCTAGCCTCCTTCCCTGTGGTTTCCAGTGAAATCCCCTCCCGGGGCTGTGTTTCCCGCCTGGGGCTGGGTGTTGCTCCCACGCACAGGAATGTGACCCGGCTCTAGGCTGGAGCCTTTCCAGGAGCAGGGAGCATTCCTGGGACATGACCAGCAGACCTGGCTCACCTGCTTCCTCCCAGCTCTCCAAACACCCAGCCCAGGCCACTGGAGTGAAGGTGACAGAGGGAGCAAATCCTCCTCTTCCCAGTCGCCTTCTGTGCCAGCTGAGCTTGAACCCAGAGGCATTCCCAACTCGTGCGGTTTACCACCACCCCCTTCCTCCCAGATCCCCAGAGACCCAGCTCAGGCTGCCAGAACCCCCCCAAATCCAGGAGTGAAGGCGGTGGAATGGGCAAGTCCTCTTCTTCCCAGCCCATTCCTGTGCCACCTGAGCTTGAACCCGGTGACATTCCCAACCTCACCCAACCCCTGTGGTTTTCCACCACCTGCTTCCTGCTCGTGCCAGGGTGGGTGGCAAGGCAGAGCTGAGTCCTTTGCTGGTGTTCCACTCTGCAAGCCTCAGCCCCTCTGGTAGGACCATGGGAGGATGCTTGTGGCACCTCTGTCACTCTAAAGGTGCTGCCAAGGCAGGTGCCACACCCAGGGCTCATGGTTCCCACCCTGATAGCAGCAGCAGGGACCAAACCCTCTCCCCACCCAGTCGCCATCTCCTCACCGGCTGCACTTTGGACACCCTGGCACGCTCTGGTGGAGCTGGTGGCCTCTCCTCGGGTGGTCACTGCAGGTTGGTGGCCATCCTGCTCCTCCCAGATCCCTCGTCCCCCTGGCTGGGGGTGGGGGGGCGGGCATTGGGGTGCCTGGGGGAACAGAACTGGTGGGATTTGCTCTGGGGGCTGCTATGGAGGCTGCTGCCTGTTGCTGATCTCGTTAGTGGGACGCGGCGTGGGGAGAAGGAGCTTAGGGCATGTGGACTCTTCTCCTGGGCTCCTCTGGTGAAAGAATTGGTCCCCTGCCTGTGGCTCCTGGCTGCTGGCTCTGGGGAGGGGGACGCAGGGGACCCAAAGGGTTCATGGTGACTCTGACAAAGTGGAGGAGTCTCAAGAGCCGTCCCTGCCGATTTGGCCAGGGAACAGGAGCAGGTGGTGGTGGTGGTGAGCTGGCAGAGCCAGGGCAAGCCAATTGCTCGTCCTTCCGGGCACTGCCCGGTGGCGTCTGTGCGGCACCTGCTCCCACCTCCTGACCTGGCATCCTCCTTCTCCCTGGGTCCCATGGCAGTGGGAGTTCTGCTCTGGCTTCTTCCACAGGGTGGGCACAGGAGGAGACGGGAGCTTGGGGTTGATATGAGGACATGGGGGAGCCCCCTGCTCTGGACGCCCCTTACTCTGGGCATCCTTCTGCTCCCTGCCCCATCCCTGCCCACTCCCTACTCCATGCTGGGGCAGCTTTTGGGCTTGGGCAATGTCTGCACCCGAGCCGAAAAACTGGGGTTTGGGGGTTGCTTTTGATTTCCTTCATGAGCAGTCATCCCAACCCCCACCCCCCTGCACCTCGGGGACCCTCTGGGGCCCCCTCCCAGGGACGCGGCTGGGTCGCTCCGGGTATCCCTTTTATTTCCAGCAGAGGAGCTGCTGCAGCTCCCAGCACTCAGGGTGGGGGACACACGCGATGTTCTGGGACTCAGGGGGTGCTTGGGGATTGGGGGGTGTTCATCGCTGAACCCCCCAGGTGCCAATAGAGGAGCTCCCCCTCCCTTCTTCCATCCTACCGATCTCCGCTGGCCGGCATCGCCCTGGTTGCCCCCGGGACCCAGGGGGGAGGGCTCCATCACGCTGTTCCAAATATGTCACTGCTCATTTCTGTCCCCTCCCTACGGGACCCGGGTGGCTGCCCCTGGCTGCGGGGACAGCGAGCGCTGGGGTTGATGCTGAGGGGACAGCGGGAGCTGGGGCTGCAGCGAGGCTGCGGCGTTCCGCAGGCAGCGGGAGCGGTGCCCAGCAGGGATCTCTGCATCCCCCCCACCCCTGGCATCACCGGGGTCCTGCCACCAAGGGCGAGTGACTGGAGACACGGTGAGGGTCAGGGCGTCAATGCTTCGTGGCAGTGGGGGGGATAGGGGTGGGGGGTTCCCTCTCCCTGCCCTTCCCAGTGTCCCCTTAGGAGCAGCCGGTGCCGGCACAGCCAGTTTGTCCCCATCCTGTCCTGGGGACGCTGCAGCGCTGGCACCGAGCGTCCTCTGGCACCGTCCTGGCTGACGGACCCTCGCTGAGCTCTGCCTCTGCTCTCAGCATGACTCTGTCCCCTCTGTGTTCGCTCAGGAGCCCCGGGGATGGAGTGGCCGGCGATGGCGGAGAAGCAGAACCCGGTGGACTACGGCGTCCAGATCCGCTTCATCAATGACCTGCAGGAGCCCCGCAAGCCCCCCAAGGCGCGCACCAAACCCGGCTCCTACGGGGTGGCCGTGAGGGTGCAGGGCATCGCTGGGCAGCCATTCGTGGTCCTCAAACAGCGGCGAGAAGGGTGGAGACTCCTTCGGGGTGCAGATCAAGAGCGAGGGTTCCTACCAGACCCCCCTCGCCGGATCCCGGCCCTCCGGCTCTGTCAGCTCTGACTCGGACCTGCCGGAGAACCCCTACGCGGGTCGGCAGCCGCGACATGGCTCGGCCCACAGCACCTCGGACGAGGAGGCCGGGGGTGCCTTGCCAGCATCCCACCATGAACCCAAAGTCCTGGTGGGCGAGGAGCTGCGGAGGACGCAGTCCCACGGGGACCTGCTCGGCGCCGCCGCGGACCTGCCCTTTGCCAGCGGCGCTCGCCGGGTCGGCGGCGGCCGGCAGCAGCGGTCCCTGGCCGGCAGCAAGAGCAGCAGCATGGTGAACATCTCCTCGCAGCCAGGCCTGAGGACCACGGCCAAGGACCCTTTCTCGGACACTGAGGCCATGGTGGGTGCTGGCGGTGGCGGCAGCGATGTGGACACCAAACCCCTGTCCTCGGTGGATTCACTCATCAGCAAGTTCGACGGCAGGGTCCAGCAGCGGGGGCGGGCGGCCAGGAGGGGCCGGATCCCCTCGGAGGAGAGGAAACGCTCGCAGAGCCTGGACGGCCGCGTCTCCCACCACGACCTGCCCGCTGCCCAGCACCAGCCTGGCACCATTCGCCCCCAGCCCTTGGTGCCCGCCGGTGTTGGCACCAAGCCCTCGCTGCCTACTGGCAGCCTGAGCCGGCCGAGCAGGACTGGAGGGAGGGCTGAGGTGGGGGCGAGGAGTCAGCATGTGGAGGAGCCTGCGGCCAAGCAGGTGCAGAGCAAAGCCAGGACAGAGCTGCAGGTACCCAGCGGGGACAGATCCTGCTGGGGTCACCACGGTGGGCACTGATGTCCCCTGGAGCTGGGGGAGGGCTCCATGTCCTGCTGGAGCTGAGCCTTTTGGTTCCTCACACAGCTCAAATCCACCCCGGACCTGCTGCGGGACCAGCGGGAGGTCACTCAGCCCGGCAGCATCGAGCACCCCAAGGAGCTCATCTACAGCATCCTGAAGGAAGGGTGAGCCCTCCCAACTGCCCCAGCGTGCCCTCCAAAGCCCTGTGACTGCCCCCAAGGCTTTCTGCCCTCTTCCCAAAGCCCCAGTGGCTGTGGCTGGAACGCTGTGGGGTGTCTTGGGAGTGGGACCCCCCCCATCGGCAGCTGGTGCTTTGGATCTGGGGAGCAGTGAAGTGCTGGGGGTGTGCCTGCCACTTAGGCCTGGCCATCACCTTGTCCCCCAACGTGCCCCCCCCCCCCCCCCCCAACACCCACAGGAGCAGTGACAGTGAAATCTCCCTGCGGAGGAAGGCTGCCCGGCTGCTGGAGAAGCTGCAAGAGCTGGCGGTGAGTTGGGAGCTGCTGCTCCCTGCCCGCATGAGGGAAGCCCCCTCCCCCACCTCCCCCCCACCCAGGGCCTCCTTCCCAGAGGCTCTTTCCCAGTACCACATCCCCGTGTGCCAAAGGTGGCACTCTGGTGACATGTGGCTGCTGGGTGGTGTCTGGGGGCCAAGCTGTGGCCCCGGGTGGGGGTGGGAGTTGCACCTCCCCAAACTCACGAAGTGACCCTGATGGGGGGAGTGTCTCTCCAGGCACCTGCCAAGGACACGGCCTGTTCCCAGCCCCAGCACAGGGACCTGGCCAGGAAGGTGGAGGAGCTGCAGGAGAAGCTTGATGAGGAGAATAAGGTGAAGCCAAGCATAAGGTTGGGGGGCTTGGGGGCACAGGAGGTCACAGTTTACATCCTGGGGTGGGGAGGAAGCATGATGGGTCCCTGGTCTGAGCCCCTTTGGTGCCCAGGAGGGACCAAATCTTCTGGTCTTGTTGACACCTTGTTGGGGTGTCCAGGGATGCTGGGGATGTGGGTGTCCTTCCTGCTGAGATGCTGGAGGTGGGATGGGACCCCCAGGAGGGGACATAACTGGTGTCCCCTGTCCCACAGCTCCGCCAGAAGCTGGAGCTGCCCAGGGAGTCAGCGAGGAAGCTGAGGGCGGCCGAAGAGGAGAGCCAGAGACTGCGGGGGGCCCTGGAGAAGAAAACCCAGGAGCTGCAGAGGAGCCTGCAGGAGTAAGAGCTGGTCAGAGGGAACATGTCCCTGCCAGGCCTGGCGACATCTGCCTGTCCTGCTGTGGGCATGCTTCTGGAGGGTGCTGGGAGGCGTTTGGAGATGCAAACAGGGCTGGGGAGGCTGTCACACACCCCCACCCCCCACTATCCCCATCCCCTTTGCCATGCGGGGGTAAGCCATCCACCGGTGCCAATGCTCATGAGTGGGTGCTGCAGAGGTGTCCAGGGTCTTGGGTGTTCCCCACCAGGCTGAGTGAGGTGAGAACATCCAAGGAGAAGGTGGAGATCAGGCTGGGTGACTGTGAGGAGCAGCTGCTGGCCACCCACCAGGAGCTCAACCGCCTGCGCCGTGGCTCCAGCACAGCCCCGGACAATGAAGCCCTCTACAAGGTCTGGTGATGGTCACACCAAGGGTGTGCGCACCCATGCCGTGTCACTTCACCACCACCACCAAACCAGGCTGTCCCCTTCACCTAGGAGCTTCTGGAGACCAGGGAGGAGCTGGAGGAGACCCTGAGCTCCAAACAGCGTCAGGAGGAGCAGCTGCGGCTGCGGGAGCGGGAGCTGACGGCCCTGAAGGGAGCCCTCAAGGAGGAGGTGGCCAACCATGACAAGGAGCTGGACCGTGTCAGGCAGCAGTACCAGAGCGACATGGAGCAGCTGCGGCGCAGCATGGAGGACATCTCTCAGGTCTGGCCAAGGACAGGGCAGCTGGAGGGTGGGAAGGATCCTGGCTTGCAGCTGGTGTCCTTGAGTTCCGCCAAGAAATGGTCCAGAGCTGGGAATGGGGTTTGTGTCCTGCCCCAAACTTGGCACAGAGAATGGGAGGGGTGGGAAGGGACCTTCTGAGGTCATCCAGTCCAGCTCCTCTGCCAAGGCAGGCTCACCTGGAGCAGGTCCCACAGGAACACGTCCAGGTGTGTTTGGAATGACCCCAGAGACTCCACCCCCTCTCTGGCCAGCCTGCTCCAGGCCTCCACCACCCTTCAGTTCCAGAAGTTCCTTATCATGTTCAGGTGGAACTTCAGATGATCCTATTTGTGCCCACTGCCCCTTGTCCTGTCACTGGGCACCACTGAACACAGCTTGGTCCTATCCTCCTGGCACCCACCCATGAATTACTGATCAGCACTGGTGAGGTGTCCCTCACTCTTCTCATAGACTTCTTCGTATCCTTGGACTTCTTGTCTTCTCGGGCCAGAGGGACCCAAGTCCCTCAGTCTTGACTCATAAGAGAGATGTTCCGGGGCCCTACCAGGGACAGGATGCCCCACTGGAGCATCCCTCTGCCCCAGGTGGGGATGCTGGGGTGGGAATGGAGCTGGTTCACACAGGTTTAGGGGCTCCCCAGATCCCTGCATGGGTTCCCTGGGGTTGATTCAGGGTGAAGCATTAAGCAAGGCAGGAGCTCAGCATCATGAGAACATCCCAGAAGGATGCTCTGTGGCTGAGCACTCAACACTGACCTAGGATCAGGCCAACCTGGAGTCAGAGAAGCAGAAGATCAGCAGCGTGGTGAGGAACCTGCAGCGAGAGCTGGAGGAGAGCACGGAGGAGACCGGGCACTGGAGGGACATGTTCCAGAAGAACAAGGATGAGCTCCGCAGCACCAAGCAGGAGTAAGAGCTGGGCCCGTGGCTGAGGCCAGGCTGCCCAGGGAGGTTGTGACTGCCCCTCCCTGGAGGTGTTCAAGGCCAGGTTGGATGAGCAGCCTGGGCTGGTGGGAGGTGTCCCTGAGCACGAGGAGGAGAGGAAGGTGATGGTGAAGGGGGTGCTGCTCTCCTGCTGTGCTGGGAATGGGGATGCAGAACCCAAGGACACCAGGGATGGGGTTGGGTGGCCTCATCCTTCCTGCTCCATCTCCAGGTTGCTGCAGGTGAAGCTGGAGCGGGAAGAGTTCGAAGAGGAGCTGCGGGAGCTGCGGGAACGCTTCGCAGCCGCCCGGGAGGAGGTGGAGCAGGCCCGGAGCAGCACCGTGGACCCTGGCGAGCTGGAGGCCCTCAGGAAGGTGTGGTGACAAGGGACAGGGTGCACACAGTGCTGCAGACCACGTCCCGCGCCGAGGGTCCCAGGCAACCCCGTTTCCTCCACCCCAGGAGCTGCAGCAGGCGCGGGAGGCGCAGGGGGAGCTGGCGGCGCAGAAGCAGAGGCAGGAGGAGCTGCTGCAGCGGCGGGAGCAGGAGCTGGTGGCACTGAAGGGCTCCATGGAGGAGGAGACCTCCAGCAGGCACGGGGAGCTGGAGCGGTGCCGCAGAGACCTGCAGCAGCTCCAGGAGGAGCGCGATGAGGCCACCAAGGTGGGTGCCCCGGGGTGGGTCTGTGCCCAGCCAGCCCTGAGCCGAGGAGCAATGGCTGCTGTGGGCTCCACCTTCCCAATCACCCCCAGCTCTCACAGCCATGGGGTGATGTGGCAAAGCCACGTCCTGGATCCACTTCCTGGGGGGTCATCCCAAGGGATGCAAGCCCAAGCTGTCCCCGTGTGGCTCAGCAGCTGAGCCTGGGTCCACTCTGTGCTGTGGCTGCGTTGCAGGCGAAGGCCTCCCTGGAGAGCGCGCAGGAGGCGGCGGAGCAGGCGAGGAGGACGCTGGAGGCCAGCCTGAGGGAGCTGCAAGAGCACAATGATGACCTGAGGAGGAAGGTCCTGGGCATGGAGAGCCACCTGAAGGAGTATGAGCGCCTGGGCGAGAACTGGGAGGGCTCCCAGGCACGGCTCAAGGAGAAGGTCACCAAACTGGAGGTACTGGAGCTGTGCTTGGCCCTGAGCTGTTCCCCTGCCTGGGGAGGCCCAGCTCCGTGGTATCTTCGAGGTCTTCAGCAGTGGGCTGGGTGAGGGCATTGAGGCACCCTCAGGCAGTTTGCAGGTGACACTAAACTGGGTGGGATGTGGAGCTGCTGCAGAGGGCTCTGGCCAGGCTGGATCCATGTTTGATGTCAGTGGGATGAGCTTCAACATGGCCAAGGGCTGGGTCCTGCTCTTAAGTCACAACGACCCCAGGGAGGCTCCAGGCTGGGGGCAATTGCTGGGAACTGCCCTGTGGCAAAGGCCCTGGGGGTGCTGGGTGCCAGCAGCCAGAGCTGAGCCAGGGGGTGCCCAGGTGGCCAAAGAAGGCACAGTGTGGGCAGCAGGAGCAGGGCAGGGGTTGTCCCACTGGGCTGGACACTGGGAAGGCCACAGCTGCATTCCTGGGGTCAGGATTGGGCTCCTCACTGCCAGGAGGTCCTTGAGAGCTGGAGCAGGGGCAGAGCTGGGGAAGGGTCTACACAAGAGGGCTAGGGAAGAGGAGCTGAGGGAGCTGGGATGTTGAGGCTGGAGAAGAGAAGGCTGAGGGAGACCTGATTGCTCTCTACAGCTCCCTGAGAGGAGGCTGGAGCCAGGTGGGGGCTGGGCTCTTCTGCCAAGGAACAAGGGCCAGGACAGGGAGAGGTGGCCTCAAGTTCCCCCAGGGGAGGTTCAGGTTGTCCATAAGGAACAATTTGTGTCCTGCAAGAGTGGTCAGGGCCTGCCCCAGGCTGCCCAGGGAGGTGGTGGAGTCCCCATCCCTGGAGGTGTTGAAGAACCCTGTGGCCATGGCACATGGGGCCGTGGTTTGGTGGCCATGGTGGGGTTGGAGGTCTTCTCCAACCCAAACAAGTCTATGCCTCTGTGACCTCTGCAGACAGAGCGCAGGCAGATGGAGGAGTCCCTGGGTGAAGCCTCAGAGCGGGAGCAGGAGCTGCTGATGGCCAAGAGGTCCCTGGAGACTCGTCTGGAGGATGCCCAGCGGGGCCTGGCACGGCTGACCCAGGCCCACCAGGAGCTGAGTGAAGCCTTCCAGGAGGAGCAGCGGCAGAAGGAGCAGCTGAGGCGCACCAAGGGCGAGCTGGAGGAGCAGAAGCGGCTGCTGGACCGCACCACTGAGAAGCTGAACAAAGAGGTTGGGCTCCTTGGCTGCCTCCAGGCTCAGCTTGGGGTGCCCCCACGTTGCCCAGGGGTGTGACCAAGGTCCCATCCCTGGAGATGTTTCGGTTCAGACTCCCTGGGGCCCTGGGCAGCCCTGATGTAGTTGGAGGTGAAGATGGCCTTGGAGGGTCCTCTCCAGCCCAATCTGCGAAGCTATGGCTGCGCTTCCATGGGCACCAGGTGCCATGGCAGCTGCTCCCCATGCCATGTGATGGGGGACTCTGAGATGTCCTCACTGTGTTTGTGGTGGCATCTGGGGCTTTGGTCATGGATCTGGTTTCCCTGAGGGGCTGTTTGGGATCAATCCTTCCTGATGTCCTAGGAGGCTCTGCACCATGTCTCCAGGGGATGTCCCCCAGTGTCCCAGGCCATGTTGTCCTCTACTCTTCCCTAAGCAGCTCCTGGAAGATGTTCCTGGGGTCACCCAGGGAGCTCTGGCAGGGCTCTCACCCCTCCCTGTGGTGCTCCTGAACCCACAGAGCAGACATTTCCCCTCTGTGGGCACCTTCTCCCTCTTCCAGTCCCATCAGGGATGCTCAGGACAGGGTGTGCAGGTGGGTGCCTAGCTCCTGAGCTGTCCCCGCGGTGCTGTAGCTGGAGCAGATGACAGAGGAGTCCCACAGCTCGCTGGCAGAGCTGAAGGCACAGCTGGAGGAGTTCAAGGAGAAGTCCCGGAAGGAGATAACAGACTCCCAGAAGCAAGCCAAGGACCGAGGGGCGGAGGTGGAGAAGATGCAGTTCGGCATGGTCCGGCTGCAGGACGAGGTGGGGACAAAGGGTTGGTTCCCAGGGTCGAGTGCCAATGCCATCCCCTCTGTGCTTCTGTGGGGAGGCTGGAGACAGATCTCGAGGGGACACATGAAGGGACACTTCTCGGGGGGACACATCTGGTGGGGATGTATCTCACATGGGCTCGTATCTCCAGTGTGGGCACATCTCGCCAGGGGACACATCTAGGGTGGGGACACCTCTGATGATGAGGCACAGCTGACATGGGGACACCTTCCCTGGTGGCCTCAGGTGACAAGGCTGAAGCAGGCGCTGCAGGAGAGCCAGGAGGAGCAGGAGAGCATGCGGCTGGACAAGGAGCTGCTGCTGCAGCGCCTGCACAACCTGCAGCAGGAGATGGACACCAAGAAGCGCTCCCAGGACGATCGCTCACGGCACCTCAAGGCCATGGAGGTGAGGAGCCCAGCAGCCTCTCCTTCAATCCCTGCAGTGCTGGGTGCTGACAGCAAGGGGCAGAGCTGGCCCAGCCGCTGCCTGCCTGCTCCCAGCAGCTAGCTGCCTGCCTGCCTGCTCCCAGCAGCTAGCTGCCTGCCTGCCTGCTCCCAGCAGCTAGCTGCCTGCCTGCCTGCTCCAGCAGCTAGCCTGCCTGCCTGCCTGCCTGCTCCCAGCCGCTGCCTCCTGGGCCATGCTGGAGCCGCCTGGGCCGGTTGGGCTTTGCTGGCCTGGAAGCCCTGCTGAAGCTCAGCCTCCCCTTTCTCCCAGTACCCATCTCACTGGTCCCAGCTGGCTGGTGACCTCCTGCCCACGGTGAGCCCTAGGCTCCATGCTGAGCCTTCTGCTCCTACCTCCTCACAGGAGAAGTCCAAGCGCCTGGAGGTGGAGCTGGATGAGGAGAGGACCACGGTGGAGCTGCTGACAGAGAGGGTCAACAGGAGCAGGGATCAGGTAGGGTGAGTGGTTGGTGGTGGAGAGCTGAAGTTCTCAGGTCATGGAGTTAAAGCCCCTGACACTGAAGGTGACCAAGCTGGTTGGGGCACCAGCTGTGGTTGAAGAAGCTGGGCATGAACCCAAGGATCCAACAAATGAGAGGGTGAGGTTGGCTTTGGGCACCACCTTGGGCTTCCGTGGCACCCACCTGCTTATTACCTGCGGAGCCGGAGTGTGGCACGCGGGCGGGACTGGCACTGCTGCGGCTCGCTGGGCAGAGCCACTGGGGAAAGGTGTCCCAAGGTGAGGTGTGGCCCCACCTGAGATGTGGCCTCACCTGTGATATGTCCCCATGTGAGACACTCCCACCTGAGATGTGTCTGCTCATGAGACATGTCCCCACGCTCCCTTGTGCCCCATCCTGAGACGCGTCCCTGCCTAAGATAGGTCCCCTCATGAGATGTCTCCACGAGAGACACTCCCACCCCAGCTGTGCCCCTTCATGGGACACATCCCCCCCCGACCTCTTGTGGGATGTGCCCACACTGGAGGTGTGGCCCCTTGTGAGATGTGGGCCCCTTGTGACACAGCTGTCTTGGCCAACCCAATCTTGGCCCTTTTGCTTTTGCTCCCTTGGTGGACAAACCCATTCCAGGCTCCGCAGTTCTCAGTCCACTTTGAACCCTCCAGGGGAAATGGCAGCCCCTGCTTTCCAGGCTGCTCACCAGAGCGGCAGGAATCGGTTTGGGGAGGAACCAAAATCCTCTCGGTGGGGGCGGGGGGGTGCACCACATCCCACCTGTCACAGGAGGAAGCCTGGGCCACTGGCACAGTGGTGGCCTTGGGCTCTGAGCAGTACACCAAGGTGGACCACGTCCTTCTTCCCAGATCGACCAGCTGCGGGCAGAGCTGCTGCAGGAACGCTCCAGCAGGCAGGACCTGGAGTGTGACAAAGCCTCCTTGGAGCGCCAGGTGAGGCTCAGCTGTGGTGGGGGCTGGGTCCAGCTGCAGCCCTCATCCTGTGTGGGTATGGGGCTAAGTGCCCCCAGGGTGGCACTGCTCCTCTCTAGACCATCCCTGGGAGAGAGGGACCAGGTCTTTCAGGAGCTTCTGAGGAGCAGGCTGCCCAGGGAGGCTGTGGCTGTCCCCTCCCTGGAGGTGTTCAAGGCCAGGCTGGATGAGGCCTTGAGCAACCTGGGCTGGTGGGAGGTGTCCCTGCCCATGGCAGGAGGCTGGAACTGGATGGTCTTGAAGGTCCCTTCCAACCCAACCCATTCCTCCTCCTCACAGCTCTGGATGTGGTCCAGCCCATCCTCCCAAAGCCGCACCCCTGCTCCCATGGAGCCAGCAGGCATCTCCCTGGGGCAGAATTCCCGGGGAATGCCCCCTTTCCCCACAGCTCCCTGTCCGGGCCTGTGCTCCAAACCCTTCTTAGCCAACTCCCAGATGGATCAATGGGAACTGAGCTCCTGGAGCTGTTCTTGTTCCCAGGGTGGAAGTGCTGCTGCCAAGAACAACACGGAGCTCCCACTGCTGACGTGGTGGCCACCATGGCTCCTGCTGCCTGGTGGTGATGCCAGGGCTTGGGGTGGGGAAGGGAGCTGGCTTTGGTGGTGCTTTGGAGAGACACTGGAACAGGTCTCAGGGTGCTGGGTGTCCTGTAGCTGGTGGAAGTTCCTGCACCCAGTGATCTCTGGCACATCCTGGACTCTCGAGTGCCAGGACGGTTAATTGCCGTTACATAACGAAGCTGCTTGTTAGGTCTTCTCCTTGGGAAAGGCCTCCTGGGCCTTGACTCACCACTGCCATTTACATAAGCCAGGCTTGGAGCCTTCCCCATTCTGGTGACAGTCCCAGTTGAAGTGGGACAGTGACATGCTGGAGAGTGTCCAGCTGAGGCCGTGAGGATGCTGGAGGGACTGGAACATCTGATGGGGAAACACCTTGGGGGGCTTTGGCTGGGAGAGGAGCAGCCCCAGAGGGGACCTGATCAATATCTGCAAAGAGCTGAAGGGTGGGGGGCAAGAAGGAAGCAGCCAGGCTCTGCTCAGTGGTGTCCCCTGTGATAGGACAGGGGGCAAGGAGCACAAACTGCACCCCGGGAGGTTCCATCTGAGCAGGAGGAGACAATTCTGTGCTGTGAGGGTGCTGGAGCAGGCTGTCCAGAGAGGTTGTGGAGTCTCCTGGTGTGGAGAGCTTCCAGCTCCTCTGGATGTGTTCCTGGAGGGTTGGACTGGAGCATCTCCTGATGTTCCTTCCAACCCCTGACCTGCTCTGGTCCCATGATTTTGGGCTACCCTCTCCCTGTAGAATAAGGAACTGAAGAACCGCCTGGCCAGCTCCGAGGGGCTGCTCAAACCCAGCAGCACCATCCCCCAGCTGGAGGCACGGCTGGAGGAGCTGCAGGACAAGCTGCAGGCAGAGGAGAGGTACCAGCCATGGAGACCTTCACCTCGGGGGGGACCTTTGCCCTCACTGGATACCAGCCCCATCCTGTTGCTTAACCTAGGGAGAAGAGTGTCCTGCTGTCCTCCAACCGCAAGCTGGAGAGGAAGGTGAAAGAGTTGACCATCCAGATTGATGACGAGAGGCAGCACGTCAGCGACCAGAAGGACCAGGTAGGTGGTGGAGACACCAAGCAGCTTCGGGACACACCTCAGGGTGCTTGGCTCAACTGATCCCATGGGCACTGGCACAGGCTGCCCAGGGAGCTGGTGGAGTCCCGATCCCTGGAGGAGTGGAAGAAACCTGTGGCCATAGCACGTGGGGCCATGGTTGGGTGGCTGTGGTGGTACTGGGTTGCTGGTTGGACTGGGTGACCTTGGAGGGCTTCTGCAGCCAAAGCAGCTCCATGTCCCTGCAGCTGAGCCTGCGGGTGAAGGCCCTCAAGCGCCAAGTGGATGAGGCGGAGGAGGAGATCGAGCGGCTGGAAGGTGCCCGCAAGAAGGCACAGAGGGAGCTGGAGGAGCAGCACGAACTCAATGAGCAGCTGCAGAACCGCATCAAGGCGCTGGAGAAGGAGGCTTGGTAGGGGTCACAGGGCTGCAGGGGAGGTTCTCAGCCCCTGAGGGAGTCCATGCTGGCTCAACATCTTCAGCAATGACATAGCAAGACTAAGGCACTCTCAGCAGGTCCGCAGGTGGCACCAAGCTGCATGGTGAGGCTGAGAAGAGTGAGGGGTGGGATCTACACACAGGGACCTGGGCAGGCTGAGGAGAACCTCAGGAGGTACAAGGCCCAGGCCAAGGTTCTGCACCTGACTCAGGACAATCAGGCTAGGGGTGATGAGATTGAGAGCAGCCCTGCAGAGAAGGACTTGGGGGTACTGGGGGGTGAGAAGCTGACAGGAGCCAACAATGGGCACTGGCAGCACAGGAGGCCAAGGGCAGCCTGGGCTGCATCCAAAGCAGTGTGGCTAGAGATGGAGAGGGGGATCCTGCCCCTCTGCTCTGTTCTGCTCTGGGGACACCTCACCTGCAGGGCTGGGGCCAGCTGTTGGGCCACCAACACAAGAGAGACCTGGACCTGATGGAGAGGTCCAGAAGAGGCCACCAAGATGAGCAGAGGGCTGGGGGAACCTCTGCTGTGGGGACAGGCTGAGAGAGTGGGGGCTGTTCAGGCTGGAGAAGAGAAGGCTCCAGGCTGACCTGAGGGCAGCCCTCCAGTAGCTGAAGGAGCTCTAGGAGAGCTGGGGAGGGACTGTTCAGAAGGGCTTGGGGTGATGGACAAGGGGCAATGGTTTGGAACTGGAGCAGGGCAGATTTAGGTCGGACAGCAGGAGAAGTTCTGCACCATGAGGCTGGGGAGACACTGGCACAGGTTGCCCAGGGCTGTGGTGGAGGCCTCACCCCTGGAGACATCCAAGGCCAGAGCTGCAGTGTCCCTGGGCAGCCTGCTCCGGCTGGAGGTGTCCCTGCTGCCTGCAGGGGGGTTGGGCAGGACGAGCTTGGAGGCTCCCTTCCAGCCCTGATGCCTTCTGTGATTCTCTGATCTCCAAGCTGGATGTGGAGGTGGTGTTTCAGCCCTTCCCCAGGCTGGATGAGGAGGGTCTCAGCCCTGTCCCTTGTGCCCCCCAACCAGGCGCAAAGCTGCACGCTCGGCCACCGATTCCTCGCTGCAGGACGACCCCCTCAGCTCGGGACGATGAAGAGTTCGACAGTGCCTACGGCCCTTCCTCCATCACCTCGCTGCTCAACGAGGCCAACCTGCAGACCAGTTCCTGCTGACCCCTGCCCGCCCCACCCCGGAGCCCAGCTGCATTCCCGGAGCCGGCCGAGAGGGGACCGGCGGCAGCCACCGCAGCGGCGGAAGGCAAAAACTCTTCTCCCAGCGCCGAGCTGCGGGAAACTGCTGCAGGAGCGGCGGGATGAGGACCTCCAGCTGGGCACCATCTCAGCTCTTCTCCTCCTTACGGGTCTCAGGGTGCCTTGGCACCGTGGCTGTTTGCTGGGGGTAGCCACTGGCCGCAGCTAGTGCCCCTATCAGTGACTGGGTCCCACCCCCGGGCTCCGAGATCCTGCAGTCCCTGGAGGACCAGGTTCTTGTGGAGGCATCTGGGCCTGGTTTATTTTTCTATGCCCCCCACCCCTGCCCTCCCCCGTCCCCAAGTGATGTTTTCAATAAACCCCAGCACACCAGTGCCTCACCACGTGGCCCTGGGCGCAGCCTGGCACAGGCTATGGTATGTTTGGCTTGGTGACATCACAGCTCCTGCCGTGCTCCGCTGGATCTGGCCTGCAGATAAATCCTCGTTATCGCTAATTAACGAGGGTGGGAGCCTTGCCAAGTGCTAATTAGTGCCGGTGTGGTGATTGGCAGCTGGTGGTGGCAGTTCCCCTCTGTGGCCTCCAGCGGGGCCGAGTTGGTTCCAGTGCCAAGCCAGAGCTGGGCTGGCATCGTGCCCCGTGACCCTGCCAGCCCAAGTCCTGCTGCCCAGGGAGGTTTAACCAGGTGGAGCCAGCAGGGCTGGACACAGTGTCCCCTCTCTGGTCACTACAAGGGGATGGATGTGGTGATGACACCAGGGACACCGCTGTCCCCTCTCTGGTCAGTACTGGCCACATCTTTGTGTCACTCCCACCCAGGGCTGTGCCAGGCTCAGCATGCCCAGCTCCTGGCCCTGCACCCACACTGTCTGCGCCACAGCTCAGCCAGGCTCGTGGAACCAGTTCTGCCCTCACCCTCCTGGCCACACGTGTCGGAGCTGAGGTCAACCACAGTCTCCACCCTCTGCCTCAGTGTCCCCAGTGAGGTGACAGCAACGCCCCCGGGGGTTGGTGGGGGGCTCAGTGGCCACAGGTTGCCCAAGGTGCTGGTTGAGCATGACCAAAATTTGCCAGTCGCTGAGGGAGCAGCATTCTCCAGCCTGCCAAAGCTCCCCAAGCCCCCCCCAGGACAGGAATGTCCCCTGGCTGTCCCCACCCTGGGGCTGGAGTGTGGCGCTGGTGACCGCACAGGGCTGGAGTGTGGCCCCACCGGCAGGGCTGGGGCTGGCGGTGGAGCTGAGGCCAGCTGAGCTCATCACACAGGTATGTACCAATTAGCGCCCGCCCAGCAGCGAGGAGGCTGTTGGCACACCCAAGCCACCCAGTGTGGCACAGGGATACTCACCCTGGCAATGCCCCCATGCCCTGGCACAGGGTGAAGGGGTTGTGGCACCTGCCACACTGTACCTTTGCAGCTAGTGCCCCCATGGCTTTGGGAGAGGGCAGCCCTGTCACCCTGGTGCCAAATATTCTCCAGACATGGGGGAGAGAGGACCAGGCATGGCTTGCGGCATTATGGCCCGGTCTGGAGCACCGTGGCATGGTTTAGGGGCACTGCAGTCCAGTTTGGAACACCATGGCATGGTTTGGGACACCACAGCATGGTTTAGGGCACCAGGGCAGAGTTTGAAGCAGCACAGCCAAGTTTGGGACACCATGTCAATTTGGCACAGCTTGGCAGGGCTCAGCACTACTGGGCAGGCCCTGGCTTGGTTTGGGGTACCATGGCCTAGTTTGGGAAATCACGTTCCAGTTTGGGACACCATGGCATGGTTTGGGACACCACGACAGAGCTTGGCAGGGCTTGACACAGCTTGGCAGGGCTCAGCACTGCTGGGCAGGCCCTGGCTTGGTTTGGCAGAGGTAGGGGTGAGGCTCGGCAGGGCTTGTTGTGGCTTGGCACAGCCCTGGCACGGCTCACACCGCCCGGGCACGGAGCGCCGAGGGCCACAGGGTCGGGGCGTGGTTAAAGCATGGGGGCGTGGTTTAAATGGTAGGGGCGTGGCTGTGTGGATGGGGCTGTGGTTAGTCGGGCGGGGCCTTCCCGGGAGCGAGGGGCGTGTCTGGGGGCGTAACCGGACCGTTTGGGGGCGTGGCTTGATTAGCCGGCCGCAGGCGGGGGGCATGGTTTGTGCGTAGGGGTGCGATCCAGGGGCGTGGCTCGCATGTCGGAGGCGTGGCTTGAGGCTGGGGGCGGGGCTCCATAAAGGCGGCGGCGTCCGGGGCGGGCCCCCTAAATCGCGGCGGGGCCATGAACGGTGTGCAGGGTTGGTGCGCGGTTCTGGATGTGCGGCCCCACAGCGAGAGCCCGGTGAGTCCCCGAACCCCCTGGGCACCCTAGGCCCTCGGGGCCGCCCTTTCCCTGCTTCCGGTACTGCCGGTGTTGTGCCCCGTGGGGCTTGGTGCGGGCGGTCCCGTGGGGGGAGCGAGGTTGTGCCTGTACGGGATTGCTGCCATAAATTTTCCGCACTGGGTCCAGGCTTGCCCGGCAGCCACGGAGTGGTTCAGGGGAATGTGGAGGGGCTGCGCCCCGTCGGTGCCCTGGGGGTCCCTCCACTGTTGGTTCCGTGGCTGTCCCGTCCCTGCGACTCTTGCTGGGCCGATACGTGGGGACTTGGTGAACCCCACTGATGTGGGCAAGCGTGGTGGAGCACAGCAAGGGACGCCGCAGCATCGGCACTGGGGTCCCACCATCACCCATCGTGCTTACGGGGGGCACAGGGTCACACACAGGCGTTGAGCCACCCCAAACAGGCTGATTTTGGGGGGTCTGCACCCCTTGAGTGGCGCCCCCGGGCTACGGCGGCAGGGGCCGCTGGCATGAAGCTCTCTTGGCGCTTCCCTCCCTTGGCTCCGGCAGAGCCTCGCGTCCTTCCCTTCCTTCTCCTTGGGTTTTCCCCACCGCCGACAGCAGCCAGGCCACCGCCGGGGAGGACAGGCCCTGGGTGGGGCTGGCAGTAGCCCAGACCCTGCCCTGCCGGCAGGGCGCCCTGCGCGCCGCCGAGGGGGAACAGCCGGCGGCGGCGCTGCCGCCGATTCAACTCTGCTCAGCACTTGGTGACCAAAGCGATCCCCCAAAGGCACCAACGGCGGCAGGAGAACCGCGCCGGTGCCCGGGCTGCTTTCCCCTCCGTGCCCGGCCGGTGCCGTACTGGGTGACTCAGCTCTGAGTCTCCCCTGAGAGACTCCTAATTCCCTGTGGCTTTCCCGGCCTTATAAGGAGCGCTGGCAGAGCTGGGCTGGTTTGGCTAATGGCTTCTTAGGGCGATAAGGCGCCTCGGCGAGCCCCAGACACCAGAGCTGTTTGCTGCTGATCCTCGCCGATACCCTCTTGGTCAGGTCAGGGCCTGTCCCGATGGGACAGACAGACGGATGGACAGACAGGACACCTTCTCCGTGCTTGCCCAACGCCGGTGCTGGCATTGCCGGCTGTGGGTCCTCGGTGCCACCTCTTCTCCTCCAGGATGCGGATGGGATTTACGTGGTTCCCCAGGAGCGGGGTTGAGGTCTTCCTTTCCAGCCAAGCTGTTCCCAAATGGAGATTTTGGGCTTGGAAGATGCAAAATAGATCAAAAGACTTCAAACCAGCCTTGGTGTCCCTAAAGGCTCCTCCTGGGCGGCACCTGAGGACTTGGCTCTTGCCGAATGGTTGGACCAAAGGTGCTGTTGGGATTCTGGGAGCTCCTTTTCACAGGGCACTGGATGGGAGCATGGCTGCCCTGCCAAAAAGCCTCCAGCTGCCGGTGCCACGCTGCAGCCAGCGCAAAACCCGGCTGAGCCTGCCCGATGCAGCTGATTGCCGAGGAAAACCAGCCCTTGGGATGCAGGGTTAGGGCCTTAAGGAAGCAGTGTCTCCCCCGGGTGGGTTTTTCCAAGCAGGAGACAGATTTCAGGCGTTTCATCATCTTCAGAGCACTGCCCACAGTGCCAAACCCTTCTCCTTGCTCTGGAAAACTAGAGAGGAGGCTCCAAACCTGCTGTCCCCTCTGCTTTGGTGCTGTCACCTGCAGCTGAGCATCAGCAGAATGGATTTAATACCAGCCAGGGGGAAAAGGAGCAGGGCTGGGGGGTCCTCATGGGTTCACTCCTGCCCCAGCTCCAGTTTGGCACCATGGAGCAAGAGGTTGGCATGTGCCAGCCTTGGGATTGCTCCAGCTTTATGTCTGGGGAGCTGCTTCAGCTGGAAACCAGACAGGGATGAAACTTCGGCAACAGCAGAGCCCGAAAAGAGCCTTTTGAGAGCATCTCCGTAGCTTGGGAGCTGAGCTGCAGGTGTCCTCTCCTCTGCTCCAGCCACTGGCTGCAGAGGCTGCTGCAGACAATCTGGGCAGGGAGGGGTTCACTGTCACCCACCCCTGGCTTCTGCCATGGCCTCCAGGAAGGATTTGCCACACCCAAAACTGTGGTTCTCAGCCATAGTGGTCCAGGGAACCTCACTCCAACAGCCACGTCGTGTCTCACCATCCTGCCTGCCCAGCACAGAGGAGGATGGTGATGGTGGAGCCTTCCCATTTGCATGGGTGGTTTCCTGGTGGCTTGACCTGAGGTTTGGTAGCACTGATGCCGGCTGGGGGAGGCACCGGCTGCTGCCTGCTTCCTGCCACAGCCGGTTGGCACTGGTGGCTCTGCAGCAGGTTGAGCCAGGAGCTGCTTTGAGTGGGGTCTGCTGGGGTTTGAAGATTCAGGGGATGGGTTGGGTTGGAAGGGACCTCAAAACTCAGCCAGCCCTAAGCCCCTGCCATGGGCAGACGCCTCCCACCAGCCCAGGCTGCTCAAGGCCTCATCCAGCCTGGCCTTGAACACTTCCAGGGAGATGGCAGCCACAGCCTCCCTGGGGAGCCTGTGCCAGGCTCTCCCCATCCTCGTTGGAAAGAATTTCTTCCTCATCTCCCCTCTTGCAGCTTCAGTCGCTGGGGTGAAAGCTCCTGCATGCCAGCTGCAGCTGCTTTTGGTGGCAGGGATGGGAAGGAGCTGGCTCTTGGCTCTCCCCACTGTGGAGCTAACCTAGGTGAGAGCTTTCCTTGGCTGCCTCCCACCCTCACCCAGGCTTGACGGGACAGGGATGGCCCTGGTGAGATCCTGGGATCCTTACACTGGAGATGAGGAAGAAATCCTTCACAGTGATGGTGAGGAGGCCCTGGCACAGGCTGCCCAGGGAGGTTGTGGCTGCTTCCTCCCTGGAGGTGTTCAAGGCCGGGCTGGATGAGGCCCTGAGCAGCCTGAGCTGGTGGGAGGTGTCCCTGCCCGTGGCAGGGGGTTGGGGCTGGATGAGCTTTAGGCTGCTTGTAAACAAAGCTGCAAGTATGGACCCGTGGAGGGACCCAGCTGGTGCCAAGGCTTCTGCCCTGCTGCTGCAATGTTGTCTCCCTGCTGCCAGCTCTGGCCTTGCTCTGTGGCCCCTTTGGGTTGGGCAGCAGGATGGTGCTGAGCCATGCTTCGTGTGGACACCTTCCTGTGGCTGAGCGCCCTGGGGCTGTTTGGCCTGGAGAGGAGCAGCCCCAGAGGGGATCTGGTCAATGTTTGCAAATATCTGAGGGGGCAAGAAGGCCTCTACCCCCTGGCCAGGCTGTGCTCAGTGGTGCCCAGGGCCAGGCTAAGGGGCAAGGGGCACAACCTGGACCCTAGGAAGTTCCACCTCAGCAGGAGGAGAAACTTGTTTGGTGTGAGGGTGCTGGAGGCCTGGAGCAGGCAGGAGGTTGTGGAGTCTCCTGGTGTGGACAGCTTCTAACTGCCCCCAAGATGTGCTCCTGGGTGCCCTGCCCCGGGTGCCCCTGCCTGGCAGCAGGCTTGGCCTGGCTGACCTCCAGGGGTCCCTTCCAACCCCAACCATCCTCTGAGTGGATTCTGTGCCCCATGCTGCTCCTTCTCCCATTTTTCTCCCCGAACTTCCTGGCTCCTTGGGTCTGGCCAAGCAAAGCTTTCCCCGGAGGAGAAGCTGCAGGCAAAGATCTGGCACTGCTGAGTGCCAGCCGTGCCCCGACCGCGCTTCTCTTGGCACGGGGTGGGGGAGAGAAGGGCCAGGGCCACGCGTCCCGGGTCGGGGGGAGGGCTCCCGGTTTCCCCAGCAGCCGGAGTCGGTGGAGCGGCACACAGCCAATGTTTTGGAAACAAGCAGATGGCTTGTTGGGGCTTGGCTGGCGAGGAGGGCACCTGGAAGTGCCAAGGGAGCCAGAAATGCCTTGGCAGTGCTTTGGGAAGCTGACGTGGCTGGGGTGTGGTGAAAGGCAGGCATCCGGCGCTGTGTGGGCACCCAGCCTGGCTCCCGGCACTGCCAGCTGAGGGCTGCTGCCCTGAGCCTGGCCCTGGCACACCGAGCAGCTCCTGTGGCACACCGAGCAGCTCCTGTGGCCCTGGCACCCTGAGCAGTTCCCATGGCATGCCAAACAAGTGCTGTGGCATGCTGAGCAGTCCCTGTGGGCCCTGGCACACCGAGCAGCTCCCCATGGCATGCCAAACAAGTGCTGTGGCATGCTGAGCAGTCCCCGTGGCTGTGGCACACCGAGCAGCTCCGGTGGCACGCTGAGCAGCACCCCTGTCCATGGCATGCCGAGCAGCTCCTGTGGCATGCCAAGCAGTCCCTGTGGCTGTGGCACACCCAGCAGGTCCTGTGGCACACTGAGCAGCCCTGTGGCTGTGGCATGCCAAGCAGCCCCTGTGGTATACCACACATCCCCCCTTCAGGGTCACCTTCAAGAGCAGCCATGAGTGCCAGCTGCCTGCCCATCAGTGAGGGCTGTCTGGGGGGGCTGGGAGGGGGTTTATGCTGTGCTATGGGTACACCTGGTGCCAGTGTGGAGCTGTGGGTGGAGAGTGCCAACCCCACAGAGTGTTCTGGGTGCCCACATGGGGTCTCCATACCTTCTGGGCATCTCCAAAGCTTGTTGAAATCTGCAGGGATGTGGCTGAAATGGTTCTTTGGTGGGTGGCACTGGGGCTGTGCCCACAGAGGGTGGGCAGAGCTGGGCTGGGGTGTCACAGTAGGGCATGGAGAAGGCTAAATCCGGCACCTCTTTGGTGGGTGGCTCTGGCAGGGAGGCTTTGGGTGAAAAGTGGTGAGGAGCTCCATGAATGCTTGTGGCTGTGAGCTCTAGTGCCAGTCATGCTGGTAGCTGCCCAAATGGGCAAGGCTTGGCCAGGGCTGTGCCCACTTGAGGATGGGTAGGACAGGGTCGGGTGTGTGGATGTCACAGTAGGGATGAAGAAGGCTGAATCCAGCCAGGCCCCGGTGGGTGAGCTGGGGGTGGCTGCTTTCACCCTTCTCCAGGGCTGCTACCAAGTCTGTGCCTAGCCCTGCCACAGCCAGTGAGGGCTGGCAGAGGTTGGCATGTGTGGAATCCAGCCTGGTTTGCCCCAGCCCTGGCTCAGCTACAGCTCCTGCAGGCCCTGGTGGGGCTGAGGAAGGCTCTTTGCTACCCCCTGGTAACCGCAGCCCCGCAGCCCTGGCAGCAGCTCCAACCCATGGGGGCAGGGTGGCTTGTCCCAGGCCTGTCCCTGGTGCCAACCTGGCTCTGGGTTCATGCCAGGGCTAGAGGTAAAGAGACTTCTCCTGGAGCCCCAACTTGCAGCTCAAGGCCATCTCCTGTTGTAGGACAACGTGAAGGTGCTGAGGCTGACTCTGCCCAACCAGCTGCCTGGGGAGCAGTGCCAGCAGGCAAAGCAGAAGGTGAGGTCCCCACTCTGGGCTGAAAACAGAAGAGTTTGGGTTAACAGGGAGCAGGCACTGGGAGCAGGGTTGGGCACTTTGTGCTCCGTGAAGGGAGTCTCAGCTGCTGCTCAGTGCCGCTCACTGAGGCCGCACTCGGTGCCACCTTGCTCTGCCAAAGTTGCCTGGTGCCAGGCAAACCATCTTGGCCAGTGCCACCCATTGCCACCTCTCTGAGGGCTCTGCTGTCTCTGTCTCCTGCAGCCAGTGGGAAAAGCCTTTGCCATGGTGGCCAACAGGTCCAGCAATGGTCACTCCCTGGCCTCTGAGTGCATCAAGTCCAACGATGGTGATGAGGAGATCATCAAGGTTGGGTTCCTGGCTCTGTGGTGTTGGTCAAAGCCATCTGCTGTGGTGCTGGGGATGGCAAAAGGGGTGGGGGGAGGTGGCACCACCATGGAGCTCCTGGTTGTGGTGGCTGCCCTGGTGCTGGAGGGTTGCAGCACGAAGCCACCCCTGTGGTAGCTCTGTGGGGTGGGGGTCACACAAGAGGGAAGCAACCACAACGGGGAACCACTTAGGATCCAGCTGGGAGCTGTGGGGAGCCGGGGGCTCTGGGCTCTGGGGGTGCCATGGGTTCTGGGGGCTCTGGGGGTGCCCGGGGCCCTGGGGGTGCCATGGGCTCTGGGGGCCCTGGGGGTGCCATGGGTTCTGGGGGCTCTGGGGGTGCCCGGGGCTCTGGGCTCTGGGGGCCCTGGGGGTGCCATGGGCTCTGGGGGCCCTGGGGGTGCTATAGGCAGGTTAAGCACAAAGGGAACTTGCGTCGTGGGAAGCGTCGGGCTTGGTGTCCTGATCCCTGTGGGGCTGGTTCGCTCCTGGTGTTCCTGGGCTGGGGGAGCAGGGGGGTGCTAATGAGCTGCCACCATCTCTCCTGGGCAGGTTTACCTGAAGGCTCGAGCTGAGGGCAGCCTCAGCCACGAGGAGCACATCAGCCAGCTGAAGAGTGAAGTTCGCTACATCCAGGAGGTAGCTCAGCCTGCGGGGGGCGCTGTGGGTCCTGGGCGCGCAGAGTGGACCCCAGGAGGTTTCAGCTCAGCAGGAGGAGGAAGTTGCTGGTGTGAGGTTGCTGGAGGCAGCTGCCCAGAGAGGTGGTGGGGTCTCCTGGCATGGAGAGCTTCCAGCCCCCGCCCCGGGCATTGTGCCCCTGGGCAGGCTGCTGGGGGGGCCCTGCTGGAGCAGGGGTCGGACTGGGTGGGCTCCAGAGCTCCCTTCCCACCCAACCATGCTGGGATTCTGCTCTGGCACAGCCTCAGCAGAGCCAAGCTCTCCAGTTTGTTGACTTGCCCTTCCAGGGCAGTTGTCTAATCAAGAGCCATCAATTAATTCAGCCTAATTGCTCTGCTCCCTGGGCTGAGTTTGAAGGGAGTTGCAGAGGGCCTCTTCCCCCAAGGCTGTCCCCTGCCTGCTTGGGTGAGGCCCTGCCCCAGCCCCTCCTCCAGAGGCAGCTCCCTGGGCATGGCTCAGCTCCCAGAGTCGACTGGATCAACCCTTCCCCCTGCTCCGGGGGGGACGATCCTCTGGGGAGCTGGCTGCATGGTGTGGCACTGGGTGGATGCTGGGGTCTCAGGCAGCCTGGCCTTGGAAAATGAGAGGCAAAAGTGGAAAACTAAAAGAGTTCCATTAGGGTCTAGGCTGGAGGGGACCTTAAAGGTCATCTGCTGCCTGCCATGGGCAGGGAAACCTCTCAGCTAGATTTGGTTGCTCAAGGCCTCACCCAGCCTGGGGTTTGGGTTTGCTCCCATGGAGGAGTTTCCGTGCTGGGCACTGGCCCAGGGAGGAGTAAGGACAGATGTGGTAGGGCAGGTCCAGATCTTTGACCTCATCCTTTGGGTTGTGCCAAACTGAGTGGTTTTCACCCCAAAGCAGCCAGCCTGTCCCCACGGCCTCCCTCTGCTCCCAGCATGGCCGTGGCTGCAGCTCCAGGGGTGCTGCTCACCCAGAGCTGGAGAAAGTGCTGCAGGTCTCGTGTGGGGTCCTTCCCCACACTGGGGCTTCAGCTCTTCTGCTCTGAGCTTTCCCAGGGCTTCCCCAGCCCAGAAACCCAGAACCAGGAGCCTGGTTCCAAAGGGGCTTTTGTGGCCAGAGCTGAGCACAGCTTGGCCCTGGTTTGGCCCTGCCAGAGGAGCCAAAGCAGCACCCAACCAGGCAGCTCAGTTTAATCCTGCATGTGGAAGCCGTGGTGGTGGTACCAGACTGTCCTCATCCTGGTGTGAAAGCCCTGAGGAAGGACTGGAGCCAGCTGGATCCCACTCAGGGATCACTCCAGGTTCTTGACTTTTGGGGTTTACTTTTCACTCCTGGTTTTTGCCCTCTCCACCATGGTGTGGGAGAAGCTGCCTGGCGAGAATGGAGCTGCTGGCAGCTGGCAGAGCCTCTCCCCCATCTTGAACCATCCCTGGAGGTGTTTCAGGCCAGGTTGCCCTCTCCCACCTCATTGTCCGCCCTCCCCAAGGGTGGTGGAGGCCTGGAGCAGGCTGCCCAGAGAGGTGGTGGAGCCTCCACCTCTGGAGTCATTCCAAACCCACCTGGATGCCATCCTGGGCAACCTGCCCTGGGTGCCCTGCTGGAGCAGGGGGCTTGGACATGGTGACCTCAGAAGGTGCCTTCCAACCACACCCTGCTGGCACGTGGGGACTGTGACAACTGCACTGCCCCACATCCCAGGAGCCCCCACCTCGTTGTCCCCCAGCCCCTGGCTCTGGGCAAACTGAGCCAGCACAGGGAGCAGAAGACAATCCTGGGCTGGCCGTGGGCAGGACCTGCAGCTGACAATGAGCAGCTCTCTGGGGGCTCAGAATGGTGCCCTTGTGGCATCTGCTGTCTCTGCCAGTCACTGCTTTAAACTGGGAGCCAGCTGGGGCTTGGCTGCAGGCTCTGGTGAGACACCAGATCTTGCCAGGATGCAGGGTGCTGGAGGATGGTTTGGAGATCGTATATGTGTGAACATCTTCACTGTGAGGGAGAGGAGGCCCTGGAATGGTTGTCCAGAGAATCTGAGGACACTTTGTCCCTAGAGGTGTTCCAGGCCAGGCTGGACGAGGCCCTGAGCAGCCTGGGCTGGTGGGAGGTGTCCCTGCCCATGGCAGGGGGTTGGAGCTGGATGATCTTTGAAGTCCCTTCCAACCCACTCCATGGTTCTATGACCCTAAGGCTCAGGCTGGCAGGGCACCAGAGTTGGCACCCTGGCAGCATTTGGTTTCTGGTGAGGTTGAGGGGCAGTGCCCATGGGGATGAAGCTCTGTTGCCTCCCTTTGCCAGGCCAGAAGTTCTCTGAAGAAGCTGAGGGAAGACCTAAGTGGTGAACTTGAGAACAGACAAGGAGCTGAAGAGCAGCCACAGGTAACAGGAGCCGTGCTGGGGCTTTGGTGACCTCCGTTCAGGAGCTGTCGCCTTCAGGGTCAGCTACTGCTAGAAGAGGCCTTAGGTGGAGCTGGGCAGGAGCCAGCAATGGGCACTGGCAGCCCAGAAGGCAAATCCTGGGCTGCACCCACAGCAGTGTGGCCAGGAGGTGACAGAGGGGAGTCTGCTCCTGTGCCCTGGTGAGACCTCACCTGCAGTGCTGTGACCCCTGGCAGAAGGAGGACCTGGAGCTGCTGGAGCAGGTCCAGAGGAGGCCACCAAGATGGTCAGAGGCTGAAGAACCTCCCCTGTGGAGACAGGCTGGGAGGGTTGGGGCTGTTCAGGCTGCAGACACCTTGGAGCAGCCTTCCAGTACCTGAAGGGGGCTACAGAAAGCCTACAAGGACCTGAAAGGGCCTTCAAGAAATCTGGACAGGGGCTGTTCAGAAGGGCTTGGGATGGTGGATGAGGGGCAATGGTTTGGAACTGGAGCAGGGCAGAGTTAGGTCGGACAGCAGGAGAAGTTCTGCACCATGAGACCCTGGCACAGGTTGCCCAGGGCTGTGGTGGAGGCCTCACCCCTGGAGGCATCCAAGGTCAGACTGGATGTGGCCTCCAACCTGCTCTAGTTGGAGGTGTCCTTAGGGGACATGATGACCTTGGAGGGTCCCTTCCAACCTGATGCATTCTGTGATCCTGGAGGTGTTTGTGGGGACCCAAAGCCACCTCAGCTCCCCTGGCAGGTGGAACCCCCAAACCCCACATCCCAAGGAGGTAGGGAGGGAAGGCTCTGGCTGCCCAAACATGCTGCTGTTTGCTCCTTCCAGTGGGGGTTGAGCTGCTGTGGGACCCCAGAGCCAGCTCTCTACATGGGGCCACAGTGGTGCATGTGTCTGGCTGGTGTCACATCCCTGTCCCTCTGTCCTCCTGATGCAGGGCACACTGGAGAGGCAGAATGGGACCTGGCTGCACCATGAGAGGCAGCCCGAGGACTGCTGGGAGGAGCAGGTAGGGAGCTGAAGAGAGGGGTTGGTGCCATGGGAGAAAAACAGCCAGCTCCAGCTGGACATCTTCATCCCAGCTGCTGACATCCAACCTGCTGGGCACCCACTGGCTGCTCCAGCTCAGCCTCCAGGCTCTGGGGCAGGGTGGGAGCGGTGCAAATGGGGATGCTGGGATTTACACCCCGGCACATGGCAGGCTTGGAGCAGGAAGCTTCCACTGGGAGCTCTTTGGTTTTTGCCCTTGCTGGGGCAGAGGCTCAGGGCTGGCCTTTTGGGCTGTGGGCCTGGCTGGGGTTGCAGGGTCTCAAGCTGTCCAAGCAGGCACCCTGCAAACAGGGCTCAGGAGGCACCCAGGGGGTGCTGGCTGCGGGGGCTGGAGGGCTGGAGGCCGGCAGCCAGGCCTGGGGGGTGGGGACAGCACCTGTGGCTCCAGACCGCTGAGCAGAGGTTACCAAGGCTGTTGTCAGCAGAGGTGCCCAGGTTGGGGTTGTGAGGCTCCTGTGGTGCCTCCTGACTGCTCACCCTGCCCTCTTGCCGTGGTGTCTGCGCAGGGGGAGGCAGAGTGCTCGGGGGAGGATGTGGAGAAGATGCGCCAGACGGCCAGGAGGCTCTTCAGCAGGCTGCAGGAGGCTGAGCAGAGGCACCAGCTGGAGAAGAAAGCCTTTGAGGTGACCCCACTGCAGCCAGTGCTGCAGGGAGAGCCTTGGGGTTGGTGCATTTGGGTGGGGCTTAGGTTGTTTTTCGGAAGCCTGAGGCCTTGAGCAGCCTGGGCTGGGGGGAGCTGTCCCTGCCCATGGCAGGAGCTGGGAGCTGGCTGAGCTTCCACCCCAACCCATCCCATGACTATCAATCCATGGTTTGTGTTCCCAGGGCTGTTTGGCCTCTCCTGGCAGAGCAGACAGCTTGGTGTGCACCATCAAAATGCTCTGGGGGATTCCAGAGCTACCCAGGCCCCTGCCAGTTGGTGCCCACTTGAGTCTGAAGACGCCCAGGCTTCCCCAGCTTGAAGCCCCGCGAGCCGCCTGGGTGGGAGGCAGCGACCCCAGACCCTGCTAGGCCTCTCTGACCTCAGAGGTGTTTGGGAGGGGGCACAGAGACACCCCCAGGATCATAGATTCATGGAATGGGTTGGGTTGGAAGGGACCTTCAAACTCATCCAGTTCCACCCCCCTGCCATGGTCAGGGTCACTTCCCATCAGCCCAGGTTGCTCAAGGCCTCATCCAGTCCAGTCTTAAAGGGTTGAGGTGGCCACAAATTCTCTGGGCAACCCCTTCCAGTGCCTCCCCACCTTCACAGGTGTCCTCAAGACATCACAGACCACCCCAAGATGTCCCAGCAAGTCAAGCAGGGACCAAGGCTATGGTCCCAGGCCCAGTGCTGGCTGCTGTGGCCGTGCTTGGTGGCTGAGGTGTCCTTCACAGCACCTCTGTGGGGCTGTTTGCTAGGGACAGGGAGGCCCCAGGACCCACTGTGTGGTCTCCTGAGCTGCTGAAGCCACCACCACCTTCAGTCCCCTCCCTTCCTGGGCTCTGCTGATTCATTGTCCCCTTTGGTGTGTCTGGAGTGGCTGCTGACGTCCTGGATGGGCTGAGCGTGCCTGTGTCACCCACAGCTCCCGGTGCTGGTGGCACTGGTGACATCCTGCTCACATCCTGCCCCACAGACCAAACAGGTCCTTGCCAGCCCCAGGGCTTCCCCATGGTGGGGCAGGGGGGGACATCCACTGAGGAAGTGGGTTTGAGCTTCCTCCAGCATGGAGATGTCTGCCTGCCCTGAGGACGTCTGTCCTGCTGGGGAGGGTCAGGGCGGCTTGGGGGCACACTGGGGTCTCTGGTCAGCCCTGGTGCCAAGTGTGGGCTTGAAGCCTGGATGGAGAGGACAGGGATGGGTGCTGGGCAGCTCTTGGTCTGCTGGCACTGCCCAGATGTTCTCAGTGCCTGAGCCTGCTCCCAGCTGCCTTGGGCACCCACATGGGCACCTTGTCCTCTCTCAGCTCCCACAGCTCCTTGGGCTAGGGGCCTGAGAGGAGCCCCACAGCAAAGGCGTCTGGAGGAGCTTTGATGGCTGCTGGCTCCTTTGAAGTGCTTTGAAGCTGGGAAGCTTCCTGAGGCAGCTCCTGTCTGAAGTGCATTGGGCTGAGACCCCCCTGGCCTGCAGCAGAGGGCTTGGAGCCTGCTGAGGCTTCCAGCACCACCGTGGCTTGGGGGTCCTGGTGAGGGCTGGGGGTTGCAGCATCCCCATCTCGTTGGCAGAGGACGGTGGCTCAGTACCAGGAGGAAGCAGAGCAGAGGAGCTGTGCCCTGAGGAGAGCAGAGAAGAACATCCTGAAGAAGGAGGTGCAGGTGGAAGAGCTGCAGAGGCTCCTGGCAGGGATGGAGAAGGTACCAGCCCTAAAGTCACGGTGGGGATGACCCCAGCAGCGTGGTGCCAGCTCTGCTGTGGGGGTGAAGGGAGGGTGATGAGTTTGGGGGGCTCAGCATGGACCCCACAGTGAGTCTCGGACCGGCTGCTGGGTACCCAGCACAGGGAGGGGTTGAGCTCTTGACCAGGTTTAACCTGCAGCTGCTGGGGCCTTTGCTGGTTTCAGGCTTGCATTGCTCAGGTCTAGCAGAGCTGGTTGGGCCATGCTTGATCTTCCAGGTCTGCTGGAGACCAGCAGGCAGTCTAGACAGGCAGCTGGCTCTGCTCGCGGGGGCATGCACGCAACCTCCAGCCTGCAGCAGGTTTCCTCTGGAGCTGTGGGCTGCTCCTCAGTCCACGAGCATAAAGAGCTGTGGGGCTGTGTTCCTGCAGCAGGGAAGGAGATGGGGGTTGGTGCCTTGCCCATGTCAGAGAACCCCTCTGAGGTGGGGCCCAAACTTCCCCTGGAGTGGGACCCGAGCCCTCTCTGAGGTGAGACTGAAGTTACCCCTGAGGTGGGAATGGACCACTTTGAGGTGGGACCCAAACACCCCTGAGGTGGAACTCGAACCACTCTGAGATGGGACCAAATCCCCACCCAGGTGGGACCCAAACTTCCCCTGGGGTGGGACCCAAAGCCTCCAAGGTGAGCCCCAGCCTCCCATGAGCAGGGCCTGGCCTTGCTCTTGTCAGTGTCTGCCTGGGTCCATTGGAGTGGAATCAGAGAATTGTTTGGGTTGGAGATCTGAGTCCAACATCAACCCAACACCACCCTGGCCCCAAGCACCATGGCCACAGGTTTCTTGAGCACCTCCAGGGCTGGTGACTCCACCACCTTCCTGGGCAGCCTGTGCCAGGCCCTGACCACTCTTGCAGGACACAAATTGTTGCTCATGGCCAACCTGAACCTCCCTCGGGGCAGCTTGAGGCCATTTCCTCTCATCCCATCACCTGATCCTAGAGATATATCCTGAGGGCGAGGGAGTGGGTGGCCACTGCTGTGTGTGTCAGGAGCTGCCCTCCTCCATCCACCTCTCCTATGTCCATCCTGCTGCTGGGGAGGCTGCTGAGGTGTTGGTTGGGCTGTGGGGGCCACGGTCCAGGGGTGGTGACTTGTCCTGCTGGTGGTAACTCGGCCTCTTCGCCCCACGCCAAGGAGCACAGGAGCCTGCTGCTGAAGATGAAAGAAGGAGAGGCAGAGCTGGTGAGGCTGAGGAGTGTGGAAGGTGACAAGCTGGCCCAACAGGACAGGTGAGGCTCTTGGGCCACCACAGCTGAGGCTGCCAAGTCCTGGAGCAAGCCCACGCCGCTGGCAGCTGGCTGGGGCAGGAACATTCCTGCCATGGGTGTGCTCCAGCTCTGCCTTGCAAAACAGCTCCCAGCAGCTGACTCATCCCCAGGCAGCTCCTGCCGTGCTGCTCTGCTCCCAGAGAGCCACAGCTGGGCTGCCCTGCATCAGACAGTCATGGAAGAGACCTCGAGGGCCATCCAGTCCAACATCAACCCAGCAGCGCCATGGCCCCAGGTCTCTGGAACAGCTCCAGGAGTGGGAACTCCACCACCTTCCTGGGCAGTCTGTGGCAGTCCCAGACCACTCCCCAGCCCTCTTCTCCAGACACTTCCCCAGCTTCATTGCCCTCCTCTGGCTCTGCTCCAGCCCTCAAAGTCCTTCTGGCACTGAGAAGCCCAACCCTGGCCCCAGGATTGCAGCTGTGGCCTCCCCAGTGCCCAGCCCAGGGGCACAATCCCTGCCCTGCTCCTGCTGCCCACACCACTGTTGCTCCAGGCCAGGCTGCTGGTGACCTTCTTGGCCACCTGGGCTCCCCCTGGCTCATCTTCAGCTGCTGGCACCCAGCACCCCCAGGTCCTTTTCTGCTGGGCAGCTCTCTCATCTCCCCTGCTGGCTGGGAGCTGGGGGCAGCTCCTGGGCAGGCTCCGCTTCTCGGCTGGTTCCAGCCAGCAGGTCTCCTTTTGCTCCAGGGGCTAACTGGCTTAGCCTCACTTCTGGAAGGCCTTGTTTGTGGCCTGACTCTTCCTGATGTTCCTGTGGCCCTGGAGTCTGTGGTTGCCAGTCTTGGAGTAGGTTTTGTCTCTGCCTCTCCTTACCTTGTCTAGTCAAAACATCTCAGGAGACCTCCTGCAGAGGAGACCTTGACCGATGGAGCTCTGGGCAGAGCTGGCTGGGTGCTACCTTTCTGGGACACTCCTGGATTCTTCTCCTGTCCTTTGGCCAGGTCAGCCCAGCTGGAGAAGGAGGTGACAATGCTGAGAGAGAAGATCCACCACCTGGATGACATGCTGAAGAGCCAGCAGCGCAAGGTCCGCCAGATGATCGAGCAGGTGAGCAGGGCAGGGCTGGGAAGGGGATGCTGAGAGCAGGGACGAGACCAAGGCCACAGAGAAGCCATCTCAGCTGCATGGGACTGAGTAATGGTTGGGTTTGGGGGTTAGGTTTGGGGATTGAGTTGTTGAGGGCAGCCCCAGGCCCTGTCCTGCAGCCAGCAGTGACCCTGAGATGGCAGCCTTGAGGGACTCTGCTGTGAGCTGCCCTTGGGCTGAGCAGAAGAGAAGGAAGCAGCAGGGGAGGAGTGGGCTGAAAGGGTTCAGTCTCCAACTTTGGCAGCTGAGGCTCCTTCTCCTAGGGCTTAATGAGCAGACTTCCATCTGACTGGGGTTTGGGAGGTCATGCTCTGGGTGTTCCAGGCAGAAGATGCTGTCCTCCTTCCTGGACGCTTGGCCGGTCCAGGAGGAGCCAAAAAGGAGCTTCTCAACTTCTCCAAATTTCCTCTTCCAGCTCCAGAACTCCAAAGCTGTGATTCAGGCCAAGGATGCCATGATCCAGGAGCTCAAGGAGCGCGTGGCCTACCTGGAGGCTGAGGTGGGGTCCTCTCAGGATGGCCACAGGGTCTTCTCCAAGCTCTGAGCCTCTCCTCGAAACCTCCTGCTGTGGGTGGCTTGGTGTAGGACTGAAGGCCGTGGCTGAGCCCCTCACAGCGATGAGCTTTGCTCTAGATGCCACCCGCAGAGCCCTCCCCTGGCAGTGCCACCCCCTCAGTAGAGGAGAAGGGGCCCTGGGCAGCCCCAGGGACTCTGTTGGGTCCCTGATCTGCTGTGGTGGCTTTTTGGTGGGGTTGGGATCCCCAGTTGAGTCCCAAATCACCTCAGCAAGAGCAGTCCTGGCAGCAACCCCCTGTGTCCTGCAAAGGCAGAGGTGAGCCTGTGGGTGGCAGAGAGCAGCAGAGCCCTGGGGGAGCCATGGAAGTGCTTTGGCTGAAGAAGACCTTGGGGATCATCCAGCCCATCCTCAGCCAAGGCTGGGGCTAAGCCATGGCCCTCAGCATCACATCTCTGCATGCCTCAGCAACCAGGGAGTGATGGAATTGGCTGGGTTGGAGGAGACCTCCAAGGTCGTCCAGTCCAGCATCAACCCAACCACGGCCACAGCGTTCTGGAGCACCTCCAGGGATGGGGATTCCACCACCTCCCTGGGCAGCCTGGGCCAGGCTTTGAGAACCTTTCCAATGGAGTTTCTTCTGTGTCCAACCTGAACCTCACCTGGGGCAGCTTGAGGTCATCTCCTGTCTTGTTCCTTGGCAAAGAGCCCAACCCCCACCTGGCTGCAGCCTCCTCTCAGAGAGTTGTAGAGGCCAATGAGGGTCTCCTCCAGCCTCACCACCCCCAGCTCCCTCAGCTGCTCCTCCCCAGACCTCTTCTCCAGACCCTTCCCCAGCTCTGCTGCCCAGGGAGGTGGTGGAGTGTCCCCATCCCTGGAGGATGAAGAACCCTGTGGCCATGGTGGGGTTGGGTTGATGTTGCACTGGATGCTCTTAGAGGTGGCCTCCAACCCAAGCAACTCCATGAGTCTCTGTGGGGCTGGATTCCACTTCCCCCAGGAAACAGCAGCCCCATGAAAGAGTTCCCACTGGAGGGCTCCTTGGGCCCAGCTCCTGCTGCTAACCCTGGCTGCCTCTCTTGCAGAACCTGGAGATGCACGACCGCATCGAGCACCTGATCGAGCAGCAGGTCAGCCGCGGGGCCCTCAGCTCCCGGGCGCGCTCCAAGTCGGAATACGCCAGCAGGTAGGTGGGGAGCAGCCCCCCCAGTCTGCCTCTCTACCCCAGGGCTGCATCTGCAGGTCCACAGCTCAGCAGGGACACTGTGAGGTGCAGGCCAGCAGCCAGGGAATGATAGAATTGGTTGGGTTGGAGGAGACCTCCAAGGTCGTCCAGTCCAGCATCAACCCGACCACGGCCACAGCGTTCTTGAGCACCTCCAGGGCAGGGGACTCCACCACCTCCCTGGGCAGCCTGGGCCAGGCCCTGATCACTTGCAGGACACAAATTGTTCCTCATGGCCAACCTGAACCTCCCCTGGGGCAGCTTGAGGTCACCTCCTCTTGTCCTGTCCCTTCTTCCCTGGTAGAAGAGCCCACCCCACCCTGGCTGCAGCCTCCTCTCAGGAGCTGCAGAGAGCAAGGAGGTCTTCCTCAGCCTTTTCTTCTCCAGCCTCACCACCCCCAGCTCCCTCAGCTGCTCCTCCCCAGACCTCTTCTCCAGACCCTTCCCCAGCTCTATTGCCCTTCTCTGGCTCTGCTCCAGCCCTCAAGGTCCTTCTGGCAGTGAGGAGCCCAACCCTGGCCCCAGGATTCCAGCTGTGGCCTCCCCAGTGTCCAGGGGCACAATCCCTGCCCTGCTCCTGCTGCCCACACCATTGCTGCTCCAGCCCAGGCTGCTGCTGCCCTTCTTGGCCACCTGGGCATCCCCTGGCTCATCTCCAGCTGCTGGCACCCAGCACCCCCTTGGCCTTTTCTACCAGGCAGTTCCCAGCCAATCTGCCTGGAGCCTCCATGGGGTTGTTGTGAGCCAAGTGCAGGACCCAACACTTGGCTTTGTTAAACCTCATCCCACTAACCTCAGACAGATCCCTCTGCAGAGCCCCCAGCCCTCAAGCAGATCCCACCCAATTCAGTGTCATCTGCAAGGAGGAGGGTGCTGGGCTGGGGATGTTCTGCTGGCAGCACCTTGTGTTCTTCTCCATCTCCTCCCTGTGTCCCTCCTTCAGCACTGCAGTGGGGAGCAAGGACCCTCCTGGGGGTGCTTTTGGGGAAGATCCATCACTGCTGGGGGGCTGGGGCAGGACTTCCCCCACGTTTTCCCCCCAGAACCCCTCCAGTTGGGCTGAACAAAGCCTTTGTCTCCCACAGCAAGCGGCTTCTGGGACCCAAGCCGCTGCCTCTCATCCGAGTGGTGGAAACCTGAGCTGTGAGGGCTGGTCCCAGCTGAAGACTCTTCCCCTTGTTCTCCTCGACTGGATTTCCCTGCTTGGCTGCCATCCTCTGGCCTCTCTGCTCCCCGGAGCCATCAGCAGAGGCTGTGCCCTGGAGAACCTCGGCAGCCGAGGACCAGGCGTAGCCGGGGCTCTCCTGGCAGAGGAAGGAGGTTTGCAGAGCATCCACCTTGCTGTCCCCCAAAGGGATCCTCCCAGGGATGCCAGTTTTGGAGGTGGGCACCAGCTGGCAGCAGCAGCGTGGGCACCGTGGTTGGCTGGCTGGCTGCAGGGCCAGGCTGGCTTCTGCCCGCTCGGTCCTGGTTTTGCCAGGGCTGCTCTGCAGGAGCAGCTTTTGCTTCTTGAAGGGCCTTGGCCAAACAGAGCCCCACCCCCACCCACCCCCACCCCTTCACCTTGCACTTTGCCAACGTGGACTTGGGGTTTAACCTTGGGGTTTGGGTCCAAAAAAGCCCTTGGAAAAGCAAGCGAAGATTCCCCTCTTTGGCTCCAATGCAAGAAATCCTCCTGCAAGCAGACCCCTTCCTGCCACAGAGCTCCAAACTGACACGTTGGGAGCCTCCAGCCCGTACCTGGCTGCTCCAGACTTGGCCAAGACTCAGGGTGGCCCCAAAACCTCAACGTTCTCACCGTGTTTGTCCCGAGAGAAGCCTGAACCCAAGGTACTCGCAGCGCGTAGACCCCGAGGCTGTTTGGTTTTGTTACCCTCTATTTATTGCAATAAATTATTGGTGTCTTCCAAGCAGGTGGTGACAAGGCATGAGTGCTGCTGGCTACCTCCCCAGGTGAGCAGCTGAAGGACTGCCTGTCCCACGTTTGGACTGGAAAATACCAACCAGCTTGCTCTGGGCTCACTGGTTCTTGCCTGTCCTGTGCCTGGGTGAAGTCCTCGCTGTCTGTGGCAGCCAGAGAAAGGCAGAGAGCACAGAATGGTGGAGGTGGAAAGGGCTGCTGGAGATCATCTCCACACACACACACCCCCCCCACTATATCAGGGTCACCCAGGGCAGGTCCCACAGGAACACATCCAGGTGGGTCTTGGAAGTCCCCAGAGAAGGAGGCTCTACAACCTCTCTGGGCAGCCTGCTCCAGGACTTCAGCAGCCTTACAACAAGGAATTTTTTCCCTCCTGTTGAGGTTCCAGTTTGTGACTGTTGTGGATGGCCCCTGGCATGGTTGTGAAGCCTGAAGACCCCCTGGGCCTGATGTGTGTTAGGCCTGTGGCCCCTGTGAGCCCTAGGATGAGGCCTGTGAACCCCATGAGCCAGGCACTGAGGGTTGTAGCCTCAGGGAGAGGCCTTGTGGACCCTTTAGCCTGGCTGGGAGGGCTCTGGAGCCTGTGGGGCCCCAGGCAGGGCTGGGAGGCCTGCACCCCACCTGTGCCTGAGGGCTGGGAGGCCTAGGGATGGCCTTGGGACCGCCTGGCCCACCCCCCACGCCCCCCCAGCTCTAGCGGTGCTAGCCCCCAGCCTCCTGCTGCTTTGCAATGCCTGATGACGTCTCCGCAGTGACGTCACTGCGCGGCATCACCAAGCACAGCCCTGTGCCCCCACCCCTCCCAGTGGCGCTGCCATGGCAGCAGCAGCGGCGCCTCCCAGCATGCCTAGCGCGGGACTCCATTGCCCGGCATGGCCCACGGGGAAGAGGCCGTCGCGGGCCGGGACTCCATTTCCCGTCGTTCCCCGCGCGGGGGCAGGCCGTACGGTGGCCTGGAAGGCGGCGGTCGCGTGACGGGCGGGCGAGCGCTGCTCGCCAAGATGGCGGACGAGGAGGGCGAAGCGCTGCCGCGCTCGCTGGTGGCGGGGCCGCAGCGGAACGGCGGCGGGAGCGGTGGCGGCGGGAGCGAGGGGGCCCCGGCTGGACCGGGCGGGCCCCGCGTCGTTCGTATCGTCAAGTCGGAGTCCGGTTACGGCTTCAATGTCCGCGGTCAAGTGAGCGAAGGTGGCCAGCTCCGGAGCATCAACGGCGAGCTGTACGCCCCGCTGCAGCATGTCAGCGCCGTGCTGGGCGGCGGGGCCGCCGACCGCGCCGGGGTGCGCAAAGGGGATCGCATCTTGGAGGTGTGAGTACGGGGGGGCCGCCGCCCCGCCCTGCCCTACCCTGCCCTGCCCAGCCCGCTCTTGGGGGGCTGCCTGTAACCCGCCCCCAAGCTGCATTCCTCTCAGCCCCAGGAGGACCGAGCCCCGGGAAGGGGTTTTGAGGGAACTGCGAGGAGGTCGAGCCGCCGGGAAGGAGATTTAGGAGATTTTTGAGGGGGTTGAGCTCCGAGAAGGGGGGGGGGGGGGCGCTGCCTTTTGCTAGGGGGTTGGGAGGGCCTTGAAGGGGCTGTGGAGGGGTTTGGAGGAGATCTGCGGGGGCTGAGCCCCCGCGTAGAAGATCTGGAGGTGATTTGGGGAAGTCTTGGCGGGGCATGCCCTGGGGTGGGGGTGTGGATTTGCTACCTCTTGCTGAGGATTTGGGGAGCCCTGGGGGGGCTGTGGTGGTGTTTGGAGGAGACCTGAGGGGGCTGAAGAGGGAGCTGGGGAAGATGTGAGCCCCCAAGAGGATTTTGGGGGTCTTGAGGGGGCCGTGCCCCAGGGAGGGGATTTGGGTTTGCTGTCCCTTGCTAGGGATTTGGGGGAGCTCTGAGGGGCCTGTGGAGGGGTTTAGGGGAGCCCTGATGGGGCTGAGCCCCAGAGGGGTTTGTGGTGTCCTTTGATGGGGGAGTCCTGAACCTCTCTGGGGGCTGAGGGGCCAGATGGGGTCTTACCTGGAGCCTCTAATGAGGGCCTTGACCAGCATCCCCTAGTTGGGGTCTGGGGGTGGGGTATGGGGGCAGCTGGACCCCAGCAGGGAGGTTCCCCTTGAGGAGCTGCTTAGGTGCTTTGGGGACCCTCAATGAGGGGGCCTGGCCTGGTCTTCCTCTCACTGGGGGCTTGGGGCAGCCCTTGCTGGACTGGAATGGGTCAGGCTGCTCTCCCTGGGAGCCCTTTAGGGACCTCATGGTGGGGGGTTGAGACCACTTCTGAAGGGCCTCTCATCCCTGGGGACCTCTGTGCAGGGAGGGGTGTGGGCTGCCTTCATTCCCCCCTGGAAGGTCCCTTTTTGGGCCATCATCTTCCCCCCTGAGGGCTCTGGGCTGGGGGGGTTTGTGTGTGCAGGGATGGAGCCTGTAAGCAGCAGATCTGTAGGAGCCACATCCATGGCTCTGGAATAGGACTGGTGGGAGGGGATGGCCACAGTGAGGAGGCCTTGAGAGGAGGCCCCTGGAGAACCCCCTGGTGAGGAGGAGGAGGAGGCTTGGAAATGTGGAGACTGAGTCTTGAGTGGGCCGGGGCCAGGGGTGTGAGGACTGGGAGCTTTGGTCTTCAATGTGGAGACCTTCCTGAGGAGGCCAAGGGGATGCTGGGGGGGGAGGGGAGCTGGGCTGGCATTGCCTTGTGGGGTGAGCAGAGGGCACTCTGGAGCTGGTGGCCTGGTGCAGGAGGCAGCAGAGCTGGGAATGGCAAGGATGGCACTGGGGGCTGGGACTTCTCCCTTGGGTTGTCCAGGGCTATGCTGTAGCTGTTTCTTGACTTCAGGAATTGTGGTGGGAGCCTGGAAACACCTTCCCAGGAGGGCACTTGGGCTGTGGTGAAGGTCTTCTGCCCCCCCAAAAAATCCTTGAAACCCTTGGGGGCTGGCATCAGGGGAACTTCTTTGAGGGCTCCCGGGGCCTCAGCCCAGGTGGGATTCTTTCAGCATGTTCCACCTTTCCTGGTGGATCTTGGGGACATCAGGTGAATCTTTGAGGGCTCTCTGGAGCCTCCTCCTCCTCCTGATGGATTTTGGGCACAGCAGTTGAATCTCTTTGAGGGCTCCCTGGAGCCTCAGCTTGGCCAGCTGTGATTTTTGTGGCATGTTCCCCTTCTCCTCATGGACCTGGGGGACAGCTCTTGAAACTCTGAGGGCTTCCTAGAGCCTTAGCCCATCCAGCTCTGATTTTCTTGGCATGTTCCTCTTCTCATGGACCTTGGGGACATCAGCTCAGTCTTTGAAGGCTTTCTGGGAGCCTCCTTTTCCTGATGGATCTTGGGGTTGGCTCCTTAGGGATTTGCTCTTCATGCTGAGTTGGTTCAGCTCAGTTCCTCCTGAATGCCAGCAGCAGGAATGCTTTGTTGGAGGCCTTCTGAAGGACATCATCCATGTGTCTGGGCCCTCCAGAGAAGCTCTGTCCTGGCCCAGCAGAGATCTTTGCTGCCTAGCCCATGGCTGGAGCTCCAGCTGTGTCCCTGCAGAAGAAGCTGCTCTGGGCTTTGTTTCTGCCTGACCCAAATTCCTGGTGCTTTGATTTTCCCTTCTGTGCAGAAGAGCCATTTCTGGGTGGTGGAGGTGAGTCCTGCACCTGGAGGATCTCCAGAGGGGAGCAGCCCATGGTGACCCAGGGCAAGGTGCCTGCTGTGGGGCTGGTTTGGAAGGGACCTTGAAGATCATCCAGTTCCAACCCATCTGCCATGGGCTGGGACATCTCTGCCAGCCCAGGCTGCTCCAGGTCTCATCCACCCTGGCTTTGAACACCTCCAGGGAGGGAACATCTCTTAAATGCTGTGCTTGAGCCCAGAGGTAGGGCTCAGTCTTTTGTCCAGTGCTGAGGCCACAGCTGGAGTGCTGGGGCCAGTGCTGGGCTCCCCAGTTCAGGAGGGGCAGGGAACTGCTGGAGAGGGCACAGCAAAGGGCTGGGGAGGTGCAGGAGGGCCTGGAGCAGCTCTGAGATGAGGCCAGGCTGAGGGACTTGAGGCTTTGGAGCCTGGAGAGGAGCAGCCTGAGGGGGATCTGATCAATACTGCAAGGGGGGGGCAGGGGGGGCAGGAGGATGGGACCAGTGGTGCCCAGTGCCAGGCCAAGGGCCGTGGGCACAGCCTGGACCATCAGAAGCTCCACCTGAAGGTGAGGAGGAACTTCTGGAAGTGCAGGGTGGTGGAGCCTCCATCTCTGGAGTCATTCCAAAGCCTCCTGGATGCCATCCTGGGCAGCCTGCTGGAGCTGGGGGCTTGGGCATGGTGACCTCAGCAGGTGCCTTCCAAGCCCACCCCATTGTGTGATTCCAAGGCTGGCTCCAGGGTCAGGGTTCAGCCCCTGCTCTTTGAACCAGCCTGACCTTTACTCTGCCACCAAACAGCCTTGGAGAGGGCCTGCAGATAGCACTTGGAGGCTCTCTGGACCCTCAGCTTCCTCCTCTCTGGGTGGAAGGATGAGGACTTCCTCCTGCTCTGGCTGCCACCTCTCATCTCCTGGGAGAGGCTGCTTTTAATTTGCCCAGCTCTCCTCTTGTCCTGCTGCCAGCTTGGCTCTCACCCTGCTTCCACCATCGACTTCTTGTGGCTTTTCTTCACCTCCCTGCAGAAATCAGGCCCCAGAAAGGCTCTGGACTCAATCTCCACAGGAGGGCACTGGGTGGCCCCAAGGCCTCTAAACCCCACCAGCTCCTACAATAGTTCTGGTTTCTCTCCCACCACCCCGAGCACAGAACTGAGGGGGGGGTTCTCCAGGAGCACTGGGGGCCCTGCTGCCCCCCTCCCAGCCCTGCTGCCCATTTCTTCTGCCCCTGGAGGCTCTGGAGCTGTGGTGAGCTCCCTGAAGGCTGGGTCTGGGCTTGAGGAGCATCTGTGGCTGCTCAGGGGCTTTGCAGAGCTTGGGTGGTGTCTTGAGTGCCCATGGCTGGTTCTCCCAAGGTGGTGTCCACTTCCAAGCTGGGATTTGCATCCCAAGTCCCAGCAAACTGGTCTGGGGCAGAGGAGTTTGGAGCAGGAGCCTGGGAGATGAGTTTTGTCCACTCTGGGGCCTCAGTGGGTTGCTGAGGCTGTCACTTGGAGCCACCTGGTAGCTGATCCTTGGGGGCTCCTGTCCCCTCCTCTCTCTCTCCATCAGCTGGCTCTGGATGTGCTGGAAGACCCAAAAACCTCTTGTGCCTGCATGACCTAAACATGAGCCAGGGAGTGCCCAGGTGGCCAGGGAGTGCCCAGGTGGCCAGCAATGGTGTGGGCAGCAGGAGCAGGGCAGGGATTGTGCCCCTGGGCTGGGCACTGGGGAGGCCACAGCTGGAATCCTGGGCTCAGGGTTGGGCTCCTCAGGGCCAGAAGGACCTTGAGGGCTGGAGCAGAGCCAGAGAAGGGCAACAGAGCTGGGGAAGGGTCTGGAGAAGAGGGCTGGGGAGGAGCAGCTGGGGGTGGTGAGGCTGGAGGAGAGGAGGCTGAGGGAGACCTCCTTGCTCTCTCCAGCTCCTGAGAAGAGGCTGCAGCCAGGGCAGGGCTGGGCAGGAACAGGAACAGAGATGACCTCAGGCTGCCCCAGGGGAGGTTCAGCTTGGCCATGAAGAACAATTTGTGTCCTGCAGGAGTGGTCAGGGCCTGCCCCAGGCTGCCCAGGGAGGTGGTGGAGTCTCCATCTCTGGAGGTGGTGTAGAACCCTGTGGCCATGGCACCTGGGGCCGGGGTTTGGTGCCCATGGTGGGGTTGGGTTGATGTTGGACTGGATGATCCTGGAGATCTCCTCCACCCCACCCAATTCCATGAGTCTATGACCTCATCAATGGGAGCCTGGTTTTCCATGTGAGGTGGAGCCCAACCTGCTTCCCACCCTCCCCCAAACCAGGGGGGTGTTGGGGGTTATCTGTAGGGTTATGGAGAGCCCTGTGCCCACCACCAAGCCCTTTCCCACCACCCTTCATAGCATTCTAGAGTGGTTTGGGTTAGAAGGGACCTCAAAGATCTTTCAGCTCCACCCCCCTGCCACGGGCAGGGACCCCTTCCACCAGCCCAGGCTGCTCAAGGCCTCATCCAGCCTGGCCCTGAGCACCTCCAGGGAGCAGGGTGAAGCTGGAGGAGGGGCTCCCGGTGGCTCTCTGGGCTGGCTCTTGGCATGAAGGTTCTGTGGAGTCATCTCCACCTTGCTGATGGCTCCTGTCCTCTGTGTCCCACAGGAATGGGGTGAATGTTGAAGGAGCAACACACAAGCAGGTGGTGGATCTGATCCGTGCTGGGGAGAAGGAGCTGATCCTGACGGTGCTGTCGGTGCCTCCCCACGAGGCTGACAACCTGGACCCCAGTGACGACTCCCTGGGCCAGTCCTTCTACGACTACACGGAGAAGCAGGCAGTGCCCATCTCCATCCCCACCTACAAGCACGTGGAGCAGAATGGAGAGAAGTTTGTGGTTGGTATCAAGCTGGGAAGGTGGATTCTGGATGTCCCAGGGTCCACTGGTGGTTTGAACAGACCCCTGAGGGCCACCGCTTGTCCTCCATCTCCATCTGGACATCAGGCTGTTGACCACTACCCTTTGGATGCTGCCATCCAACCAGTTCTCTCTCCACCCACCCATCCCATCCACATCTCTCCACCTTAGAGAGGAGGATGTTGTGTGGGACTGGGTCAAAGTCCACCTGGACAAGTCCAGGTAGATGGGAGGTTGGCTTGGCTTGTCCTCAGCATGGAACCACCTTGGGCGTGGACATGCTTTGCTGTTGTCCACCTTTGCTCTTGCTGGGCCTGGTGACTCTTCTGCACCTCCCTTGCCCTTCTGACCACGCTCCCTGATGCGCCCCAGGGGACCTTTGGCCTCACCTCTTGGAGCAGAAAACTGCCTTCAGCTTGTGCTGCCCCCGCTGCTGCCAGCCGCAGGTGGGAGCTGGGCCAGCCCCAGCCCCGGGGGTGAGCCGTGGCGGCTCTCTGGCGGCTAAGCAGGGCTCCGCCCCTTGGCTCTCATGCCGTCGGGCCCGCGACCCGGTGGTGCCGAGCGGGGCCGGTGTTGCAGGCCCCTGGAGCTGGCTGCGTGGGCCGCGGCTGGGGGCTGCCGGCTTGGCGGCGTCGCCCCTGGGGCGCAGGCCGTGGCGGCTGCGGGCCGGCAGGCGGTGAGGCTGTGGCGCTGCCCGCAGGTGTACAACGTGTACATGGCCGGGCGGCAGCTGTGCGCCAAGCGGTACCGCGAGTTCTCCATCCTGCACCAGAACCTCAAGAGGGAGTTCTCCAACTTCACCTTCCCGCGGCTGCCCGGCAAGTGGCCATTCTCCCTGTCCGAGCAGCAGCTGGACACGCGGCGCCGCGGCCTGGAGGAGTACCTGGAGAAAGGCAGGGACAGGGCCCGGCGCCGGGGGGCGGAGCTGGGGGCGGGGGCCGGAGCTGGGGGCGGGGCCCGAGCTGCTGGGGGCGGGGCCGGAGCTGCTCGCGGGGGGCCCCAGAGCTGCAGGGGGGCCCAGAGCTCCAAGGGTAGCTCAGAGCTTTGCAGATGGCTCAGGGCTCCGGCGGTGGCTCAGACCTTCATAGGTAGCCTGGAGCTCCAGTGGTGGCCCAGAGCTGTGTGGGTGGCCTGGAGGTCCAAGGGCAGCCTGGAACTCCAAAGGTGGCCAAAACCTGAGAGGCAACCTGAGGCAGTTTGGGCCCAGATGATTTGTTGAGCTTGTACTAAACTCCCAGGCAGTTTCAGGTCCTCTGGGATGATTCTTTGGAGGAGAAGGTGCTGCTTGGGAAGTTCTTGACCACTTACAGCCTAGCACGAGCCTGCTCTTAGTGCCTGAATCAGTCCCCCAGGGAATATCTTGGTGGGACACTGAGGAGATGACTCAGAGGATTCAGGCAGGGCCATTCCCCATGCCAGGACATAGCCTGGAGAGCTCTTGGTGGAGGAGGTGTCTCCAGGCGGGAGATCCCACCCTTTGTCTCCCACCTCTCCAGAAGAGCCACTTCATTGTTTCCACATCTCCTGTGGGTCCCACCTGAGCATGGAAGGTCTTCTCCTTGCCCTGTACCCCCTAACCTGCTGTCCCTGTGCCCACAGTGTGCTCCATCCGTGTCATTGGGGAGAGTGACATCATGCAGGAGTTCCTGTCGGAGTCAGATGAGGTAGGTGGTGATGGCACTGATGTTCTGCTGGGACCTTCGCTGGTGGAGGCCTAATGGATGAGGGGAAATGGCCTCGAGTTGCACCAGGAGAGGTTTAGGTTGAGGGGACGCTGGAAGAGTGGTCAGGCCTTGGAGCAGGGAGGTGGTGGAGGTGTTCAAGCAACGTGTGGCTGCGGGAGCTGGGGCCATGGTTTGGTGGTGGGTTGGCAGGGCTGTGGAGCTGGTTCAGTTGGAAAAGCTCCCTAAGACCACTGGGTCCAACCACCAACCCTACACCACCATAGCCACCAAACCGTGTCCCAAAGTGCCTCCTGCCCTGCTTCCCAAGTCCACCACAGCACCACCAAGTCATGACCTTGATGATCTCAGAGGTCTTCTCCAGCCCTCATGAATGTGTGGTGTGCCCGAGCCAAGAAAGACCAAACAACCAACCCTTCCTTTCCTGATGGTCTCTGAGCTGGTGGCAGCTCTGTGTGAGACCTTTGGTCAGAAAGGTTCTCATCTGTGTGGCCTGCTCCTCCCAGGCTCTTGTTTGGCCTCCAAGTGCTGCCTCTTCTCCAGTGGTGCTTGAAGTTGTCATGTCCTGGAGCTTCCGCTCCTTGCTGGAAAGCCCAGCCCCATCCTGGTCTGAGGTTGGAGCTCATCAAGACCTTTGAGGCCCTCAAGACCTTGGCAGCAGTAGTGGGATTGTGATTGCCTGGAGCTCACAATCCTACTGCTGCTGCTAAGCCACCACCACTAAACCCTCAGCACCAGATCCACACCTCCAGGGATGGTGACTCCACCACCTCCATGGAGAGCCTGTTCCAGGGCCTGGAGAGCCCTTTCTCTGATCCCATTGCTCCTCGTGTCCAGCCTGAAGCTCTCTCGGTGTAACTTGAGGCTGTTTCCTCCTGGCCTCTTCTTGCATGTGAGAAGAGACCAACCCCAACTTGCTCCAACCTCCTGTGATGGGGTGGTGGAGCACCAGAAGGTCTCACCTCAACCTCCTCTTCTAAAGAGGTTCCTCATGAGTCTTGTGGCTGAGGTCCTTCGCCAGCTTGGTTGCTCTTCTAAATCCTCCTCTCTGGTGGAGACCAGAATGGGGTTCTTGAAGCCTACAGAGCCAACTGGTCCCTCAAAGTGACCATCTGGACCACTGGTGTGAGACAGTGAAGACCCTCAGAGCTTAGAGGTGAGCTGGACCCCGTGCTGACCTCTGTCCCCTGTGCTGCAGAACTACAACGGCGTCTCGGACGTGGAGCTCCGAGTGGCGCTGCCGGACATCAGCACCGTGACCGTCAGGGTCAAGAAGAACAGCACCACAGACCAGGTCTACCAGGTGAGCTCCTGGGTTCCTTGGCCTTGCCTGGAGGAGAAGCACAACTCAAGATGTCAGCCAAGACCCTGTGGCCACCAGCTTGCTCCTCTGAAGTGCAGGCAAGGACTGGCCACAGCCCTGTAGCTAGGAGATGAGGGTCACGGAGACCTCTGCCCTCACCACCTGCCTGCAGGTTTGGCTGCAGGCTGTCAGGGGTTCAGAGATCTCCATGTCCTTGGGTCATGGATTCATAGAATGGGTTAGGTTGGAAGGGACCTTGAGGCTCATCCTGTTCCAGCCCCCTGCCATGGGCAGGGACTTCTCTACCAGCCCAGGTTGCTCAAGGCCAGCCTGGCCTTGAACACCTCCAGGGAGGAGGCAGCCACAGCTTCCCTGGGCAACCTGTTCCAGGCATCACTGACCTGTTCCACTGCCATCACTGGGTTGTCCCTGGTGGCATCTTGAGGTTGGTGGCTGGCCGTGAGCACCACCTGGGCTGGCTGTGGTGAAGATGCTGGATCCAGGAGCTGCCAGCAGCCACTGCAGGAGTCTGTGGCTGCACAATGGGCAGTGGCCTTCTTGGGGCCTCCTCTAGCCAGGTGTCCTTTGGCTTCTCCCAGAAGCTCATTGCTTCAGGTGGACACATAAAGAGAGTGGACTTCAACCAGGAGATGTGGGGTAACACCACTGGAAGGGGAACTCCAGTGGTTGCTGCAAGCAGAAGGTTGGAAAGAGCTGGCTCCCAGGAGGTCCCAGTCCTCAGACCAGGATCCTGTGGGTCCCTGGGATGCATGGTGGGGACACAGCCCGCTGAGTGTCCCTCACCCCTGCTGAGGGAGGTCAGGTGGGCTGGAGAAAGCTGCTGGGGAGGTGTGCTCCCCTCATCTGCTAGGACTGGAGACCTCCCAAGCAGGGGTGACCCAACTGCCAACCATGGTGGCACCTAAAATCCAGAGCTTAAGGCAGCACCTGGAGAGTAAACCCCAAGCTGTCCATGGTGGCATCCCCTGGGCTCAGGGAACACTTGGGAATGCCAGGTCTGAAGCCAGCCCCACCTCAGGATGGGATGGATGCTGCTGGCTTCTGGTTCCTCAGCAGGCTTTCCTGTTGTCCTTCAGGCTGTGGCTGCCAAGGTGGGGATGGACAGCATCACTGCCAACTACTTTGCCTTGTTTGAGGTGATCAACCACTCCTTTGGTGAGTCCTGGGGCCACCTGGGCTGAGGGGGCTTCAGTAGTGGTCTGGATGAGGGCAACCTCAGGCACTTTGCAGATGACACCAAGTTGGGTGGGATCTTGATCTGCTGGAGGGCAGGAGGCTCTGCAGAGGGATCTGGTCAAGCTGGATGCATGGACCAAGGTCACTGAGATGAGGATCAACCAGGCCAAGGGCTGGGTCCTGCACTTCGGTCCCAACAACCCCAAGGAGGCTCCAGGCTTGGGGCAGGGACTGGAAACTGCCTCGTGGGAAAGGACCTGGAGGAGGTGGTGACAACAGCTGGAGATGAGCCAGGGACTGCCCAGGTGGCCAAGTAGGCCACCAGCAGGCTGGGGGCATTCAGAAGAGTATGGCCAGCAAGGCAGGGGAGGCTCTGCTGCCCCTCTGCTCAGTACTGGTGAGGCCACAGCTGGAGGGCTGGGGCCAGTGCTGGGCTCCCCAGTTCAGGAGGGGCAGGGAACTGCTGGAGAGGGCACAGCAAAGGGCTGGGGAGGTGCAGAAGGGCCTGGAGCAGCTCTGAGACGAGGCCAGGCTGAGGGACTTGAGGCTTTGGAGCCTGGAGAGGAGCAGCCTGAGGGGGATCTGATCAATGCTGATCAATACTGCAAGGTGGGGGAGGGGGGCAGGAGGATGGGACCAGTGGTGCCCAGTGCCAGGCCAAGGGCCATGGGCACAGCCTGGACCATCAGAAGCTCCACCTGAAGGTGAGGAGGAACTTCTGGAAGTGCAGGGTGGTGGAGCCTCCATCTCTGGAGTCACTGCATTGGCCTCACAGAGCCACCTCTGCTTCCCGGTCCCCTTTGAGGGTGCCCAGGTGACAGCGCCGGGCATGGGCGGGGGAGGGAAGCCCCAGGGCTGGGGGCAGCCTCGGAGCAGAGCCTGGTGGACATCAGCAATGAGTCGATGACCAGGCTGTGCCCATGGCCAGGTGCCCCTGGCTCACCCCCACCCCCTCTGCCCTGCCCAGTCCGCAAGCTGGCTCCCAACGAGTTCCCCCACAAGCTCTACGTCCAGAACTACACCTCGGCCGTGCCGGGCACCTGCCTGACGGTGCGCAAGTGGCTCTTCACCACCGAGGAGGAGGTGCTGCTCAACGACAACGACCTGGCCGTCGCCTACTTCTTCCACCAGGTGCTCTGCGGGGCCCCAGCCCCCCTGCCCCCGAAGCAGCGCAGCTGCCAGACCTGCCCCCAGCTCTGCAGGCCTGCTCAGCTGGCTTCTGGGAGCACAAGTCCCTGCGTGGGTGCCTTGGTGGGGTGGTCAGGAGATGTGGACACTTCGGGACAGGGTTTAGTGGCCAGGGTGGTTTGGGGTGGAAGGTTGGACTCGGTGATCCTAGAGGTCTTCTCCAACCCATCCAGCTCTCTGATTCCATGACTGCTGTGGAAAGCTCCCTTCATGGGAGGCTGTACCCTTGGCTTGGGTTTGCTTCCCTCAGCTGTCAGTGGGGATGGGGAATGGACTTCTCCTGCCCCACCCCGAGGTGGTGGCCCTGCCTGTGTCTCAGGAGTGAGGCTTCTGCCACCCTGTCCTTGTCTGTCCCCTGAGGCAAAAGCAGGAGACCAGATCTGTCCTCTTCTGCCATAGGGCATTCAGCCAAAGTCCCATGTGGATGCTCCAAGCATCTGGGTGCTCCCCAGGGCAGTCAGGGGCTGGTGGCAGGAGAAGAGCCTCCAATTTGAGCCTCTCCATCCTTCTGCCCCTCTGGGGACCTTGGCCAGTACTTGGGGCTGTGGGTTTGGACCTCGGCCAGCTGCTGGGTGGTTGTTCAGAGCAACCTCAGGGCCAACAAAGCATTTGGACTTGGGGAGGACTTCTCCAGTCTGACCTCCTGGGGTTCCTTTCCCTTCCTTCTTCAGGCTGTTGATGATGTCAAGAAAGGCTACATCAAAGCAGAGGAGAAGTCCTACCAGCTACAGAAGCTGTGTGAGCAGAGGAAGATGGTCATGGTGAGTTGTCCACCCTGTCCTCTTTGCTCAGTGGTCTTAGAGGTCTTCTCCAACCCAACCAATTCTACTATTCTGTGATCCTTGAAGGTCCCTTCCAACCCTGTGGGCTACAAAGAATCAGAATAGGGCTCTGAGCAACCTCATCTAGCTGAAGATGCCCCTGCTGATGGCAGTGGGGTTGGACTTAGTCTTCAGAGGTCCCTTTCCAAAGGCATCTCTCCATTGTCTTGGGCATGTTGGAACCATGACCTTGGCTTGACACCCCTTGACTTGGCCAACCATAAGACCTTTTAGGGTATTGCTGGTGTTGAAAAGTTGAGGTTCTGTGGCCATCTGCAGCCCTTTGGGGACCTTCTCATGTCCCCATCACCTTTGGTCATGGAGAGCCAAAGGTCTTCTCCAACCTCCGAGACGGTGGTGCTGGGCCTGCTCTTTATGGGAGCTTCTGCCCCTTGAGCTCTTACTTCTTGGGGTTGTCTTCCCAGCAGAGGACTTCCAGGGATGCAGGTCCCCTCTCAGAGCTTGCTGTTGGGTCAGGGACCTTCACCCTGGAGAGAAGAGTAGCAGCCTGGGGTCCTCCTCTCCCTCTTGGCTGCCCTTTAAGAGCAGCAGCCTTGGGGTCCTCTTTTCTGGGTTGGTTGCTCTTGAAGAACAACAATCTTCAGATCTTCTCTGCCTCAACTGCTCCTTGCTTCACCTTGGGGGGTGTCCTCCTCCAAGCTGCCTTCCCTGCCTTGGGCTGGACCCCACAGGTGTCACCTGAAAGCCCTCTGAGCGGCTGCTGAGCACCAGGACGTGTGGGCGCCGGACGTGGGTAGCAGGAAGCCGTGGGGGGACCCCCTTTGCTGCGGGAAGGAGGGGGGGATGCGCTGGGGGTGGTCTTCTCTTTGGCCTAACCCCCCCCTTTTGCTCTGGTAGTACCTGAACATGCTGCGGACGTGTGAGGGCTACAATGAGATCATCTTCCCCCACTGCTCCTGCGACTCGCGGCGCAAGGGCCACGTCATCACCGCCATCAGCATCAAGCACTTTAAACTCCACGCCTGCACCGAGGAGGGGCAGCTGGAGGTGAGGGCCTGGGGGGGGCCTGGGGACAGCTGGAGGTGATGGAGGTCTGCTGGGGATGGCTGAAGGTTGAGGGGCTTTGCTGGGGGGCCTGGAGGCAGCTGGAGGTGGTATGCCTCGTTCCAGAGCATCCACCTGTTAGGGGCATCCCGATCCCAAGGCATCTCAGTGACATCCCCATCCCAGTACCTCCCCGTTCCAGGGCCACCCCCATTCCAAGGCACTCCCATCCCAGTGCCACCCCCATTCTCCCATCCCAGTGCCACCCCCATTCCAAGGCACACCCATCCCTGTCTCAAGCCCCATTCCCCTTTTCTGTGGCTTCTCCTTTCCCTCCTTCCCCCTTTCCCAGGCTTCCCCTGGGCCCATCCCTGACTTCTCCTGTCCTCCAGAACCAGGTGATCGCCTTCGAGTGGGAGGAGATGCAGCGGTGGGACACAGATGAGGAGGGCATGGCCTTCTGCTTCGAGTACACCCGGGGGGAAAAGAAACCAAGATGGGTCAAAATCTTCACCCCCTACGTAAGTGTCCCACCAGGAGCTTCCCGGGTCGTTCCCCCTCGGCAGCCTTGAGGGAGCGCTGCCGCTCCGTGCTGTCGCGCCTGGTGGCCGCCAGGTGGCGCTCGCGGCGCGGGGAAGCTGCGGGGCGGTGGCGGCGGCCGACAGGGCGGTTGTCGCCTTCTCGTTGCAGTTCAACTACATGCACGAGTGCTTCGAACGGGTCTTCTGCGAGCTCAAGTGGAGGAAGGAGGTGAGAGCTGGAGCCTTGCAGGAGGCACCTCCCTGGGTCTGGACTGGAGCCTTCTGGCAGCCAGTATGGCTGCTGGAGCTCAGCAGCAGCTTGGCTGAGGGATAGTTTCATAGTTTCATAGTTTCAGTTAGGGTTGGAAGGGACCACGAGGATCATCCAGTTCCAACCCCCCCGCCATGGGCAGGGACACTCTACCCTAGATCAGGCTGGACAGAGCCTCGTCTAGCCTGGTCTTAAACACCAGGATACTGGGGTGCTGAGAGCAGGGGGCCAGACTCTTGATGGAATTCCAAGGGTCTGGACTCTAGGAGCTGGGCTGTAGGTGGTGGATGTGACTGGCCAGCATAAACCAGATCCAGGCTCTGTGGCTGGTCCCCCTCTTGCTGCTGCTTTCCCCTTTGCTGGGGAGCTGCTCAGCAGCTCCCAAAGCAGGGCTGCTGGTGCTAGATGTGCACAGGAAGAGCAGCTCTGAGGTTCTGCTGATCTCCTGTCCACCACGAAATCAAAGACCAGGTCTTTGTGGGGACCCTTGGGATCCTGACACTAGCATCAGGGGGACATGGTGGCCCTGTTGTGTGCCCTCTCAGGAGAGCCTGAGCTGTGTGTGGCTCTTCAGAGGGTGAGGCTGGCTTGCTGTAGCTACCTTCAGGGACATCAGGGTGGCTTGAACCTTGTAGGCAAAGTGGGAGATGGATGAGTCCCAGAGTGGGGCAACAGTCACCAGAGCTGGGGGGACAGGAGGAGGTGGCTTTGTCCTCCTTTGCTGCTCAGCCTGGCCTGGCTCTTGACAGCTTAATTTGGGTCACCTGCAGTCTCTGGGCCTTTCCTGGAGGGAGGGGAAGGTGATGGTGGAGCTGGCAGAGGTTGGGGCTTCCTGAGGGACCCAGGCAGCTGCCAGGGCTGCTCCTGGCCTCCTTCCTGCCCTGCTTTCAGCTCCAGTCCCTGGGCTCAGCCTGCAGAGCACCTTTGGCCTCTTCAGCCAAGTTGGGTGAAGGTGGCACTGGGAATCCTTGGAGATCCTCCTTGGAGATCCTCCCTGGTTCTCCTGCTCATTCCAGTGAGCTGGGACACACCAGAGCTGGGATATGACATGGATCAGTGCCAGCAGGCCCTGGGTGGGGATCTCCAGGAGGTACAGGATGTGGTTTGGATGCCCCCTTCTTGGCTTCTCACCCTGCCACCCCCCCAGCCACCCTGGTGTTGGTTACTGGTGGGCTCAGGGGTCGTTACTGGTAGTTACTGGTGGGCTCAGGGGTGGTTTGCTGGGAAGTTGGTGAGGTCCAGACTGGGGCCAGGAATCATCCCTGGGGCTGGGGGCCAGGCAGGACCCTTGAATCACAAGGCCCCTTCTTAGGCCCTGTCAGGGCTGCTGGTGCAGTTTGGGAGCAGGGTGGACCCCAACTCATCCCTGGTGCCACCATGAACCCTAACTGGTACCACTGTGGGTGGGCCCCAGCTGGTACTACCATGAACCCCAGCTGGTGCCACCACAAACCTCAGGTGATACCACCTTTGAGCCCCAGCTGGTGCCACCATGAACCCCAGCTGGTGCCACCACCACCACTCTAACTCCCCTCTTCTCTTCCAGAACATCTTCCAGATGGTCAGGTCACAGCAGAGGGATGCAGCCACTTAGCCCTTGGTCATCTCCTGCCATCACCTCCCCTCCCCCCCTCCTCACCCCCTTAATTAACACTTTAAATTCTGTTGTAATTAAAGCCCTTAACTAAAGGTTATTAATTAACAACTCCAGCTGCCAGCCCCCTGGCCTTGCTGTGGTGACCACCCATGGGTGTCCTCACAGCCACTTGGGCCCTTGGCCAGTTGGATCTGGGCTCATCACCAGTTTGCACCAGCACAGAGTCATGGAATGGGCTGGGCTGAGTTGGGGGGCTGGGCTGAGTTGGGGTGGGTGGGCTGAGTTGGGGGGGGGGCTGAGTTGGGTTGGATTGGTTTTGTTGGGGTGGGTGGGCTGGGCTGGGGTAGGTGGGTTGGATTGGTTGAGTTGGCTTGGCTTGGGTAGGCTGGAAGGGACCTTCAGGATCAGGCAGTTCCACCTGGAAGGGACAGCTCCAGCTTGCTCCAGGTCCCATCCAACCTGGCCTTGAGCACCCCCTGGCTTGGAGCTTCCATGGTGTCTCCAGACCTGTTCCAGGGCCTCCTCACCCTCCTGGAGAAGAGTCTCCTCCTCATCTCTCATCTCAGTCCAGCTGCTCCCAGGCTGGAGCCATCAGCCCTTGACCTGTCCCTCCAGGCTTTATCCCAAGTCCCTGCCCAGCTCTTCTGGAGCCACCTTCAGATCCTGGAAGGTTGCTCTGAGATCTCCCTGGAGGCTTCTCCATCCCCTGGCCACGGTGTCCCTGACTGGGGTGCCCCATGCCCTGCTGATGCTGGCATTGACCATGCTGTCATCCCCTGGCCATGCTGGCACTGGCCAGGACGTCCTCATCCCCTGGCCACGGTTGTCTTGCCCATGGTGTCCCTAACTGAAGTGTCCCCAGCTGAGGTGTCCTGCACAGGGGCCTTGGCCCTGCTGTCCTCATCCTCTGCCTATGGTGTCCCTTGCCCAGGCTGTTGCCGGTGCTGACCTCCCCCTGCCCCGGCCACTGTCCCTTGGCCACGGTGTCCTAAGCCCCTGGCCATGGTGTCCCTGACCACAGCAGGGTCCCTGGCCGTGGTGCCCCTTGCCCGTGATGTCCTCGTCCCCTGGCCCTGCTGGGCTTTGGGTTGCCTCAGGGCTTGGTGGTTTGGGTTTGGTTTTTTTTTAACCTTCTTTTATTGAGAGAGAAGAAAAAAAAAAAACGAAAACAAAACAACAAAAAAAAAACCCCAAAACCAAAGGAAAGCCCCAAAAAAGCCCCAAACTGCCCCAAAAAAGAACTGCAATAAATAGCAAATAAATAAAGCGGCGTCGCCTCGGACGTCGCCTCCCGGGGGGCTGCCTCTGTGTCCCCCCCCAATGCTAACGTCCCTGTGCCCCCACCCCATCCCACCCCCCTTAAATCAACTCAGCAGGTACCAAACTCCCCCCTCCCCCCCCACCAAAGGGGGAGAAAAGAAAGAGGGACACCCCCCCCACCCCCCTCCCCCAGCCCCCCAACCTCCTTTATTTACAGCGGGGAGCGGTGGTGTAAACGTGGGGCTGGGGGAGGGCACCGGGGGGAGGCACTGGGCCCTTGTAGGGGGTTGCTGGAGGAGGAGAGGGGACTGGCCCTGTTTGGAGGGGCCCCAGGGGGCACTGGGCCCCTTTAGGGGGTGCTGAGGGGCACAGTCCCCATTGACAGGGTGCTGGGGGGCATGGTCCCGGGGGGGCGGGGGGGGAGGCAGTCCCAGTTTGGGGGTGGCTGAGGGGCTGGATGGCAGCAGACTGGGCACCGGTTTGGCCGGTGGCTGCCTGGCACACCCCAGGCTTGGCAGCTGTGGGTCTCTTCCCATCTCCATCCCTGTGTCCATCCTGGCAGCTCCTGGTGCCAGCTGTGCCCATCTCCCAGATTGGGCTGGTTGGTGCCCGCTGGATCCTGGGTTTGGCCACTCTGTGTCCACCTGGCACCCAGTGTCACCAGTGCCAGGGCATCCCAATGCCAGGGCATCCCAGTGCCAGGGCATCCCGGCATTGGGGCATCCTGGAGCCAGAAGATCCCAGTGTTGGAGCATCCTGGCATTGGCACATCCCAGTGCCAGAGCGTCCTGGTGCCAGAGCATCCCAGTCCTGGGACATCCCAGTGCCAGAGCAGCCTGGTGTTGGAGCTTCCCAGTATTGATGCCTGCCAGTGCTGGATCATCCTGGAACCAGAAGATCCCAGTGCCAGAGTGTCCCATGCCAGAGTATCCCAATGCCAAAGCATTCTGTAGCCAGGGCATCCCGGTGCCAGGGCATCCCACGGCTGGAGCAGCCCCGGAGCATCCCAGTCCCGGAGCGTCCCAGCTCCAGCTCATCCCGGTGCTGGAGCATCCCCGTGTGGGAGCCTCCCAGGGTCGGATCATCGCAGTCCCGCAGCATCCCGGTGCTGGAGCATCCCAGGTCCAGCCGCAACTCTCCTGGGGAGGGGTCCCGGTGCCGGTGCCAGTACCGGTGGGTGAGGGTGGGGGGACACTGGGCAGGGCAGGGGGGGGGCGAAGCGGGGTGGCAGTGTGAGTGTGGGAGGGGTCCCGCTGCGCCCTGGTGCGGCCACCCGGGAGGGGAGTGGGGGGGGGGGGGGGCGGGAATGGGGACTGCCCCAAACCACAGGTGTGGGCCCCCCCCCCCCCCAGCGCGTCCTGCCCCGGTGTGTCCCCCTGCCCCCCCCCCCCCAGCTTGGAGCTGGTTTTGGTCCTGTTTGGTGAGAAAAAAGCTCCGGGGGGGGGGGGGGGGGGGGGGCAGGGTCCAGGTCCTGTGGGGAGTTTTGGGGAGTTGGAGAGGGAGGGTAATTGTGCCACCCCCCCACCCCCCCAGGGCAGATTGGACCCGCATGCTGGGGGGGTGGGGGTGTTGCTGGCACCCAGCGCCCACCCAGCTCTGTGTGGACTGGGATGGACTGGGAGGGGTCCAGATCAGTCCTGGGGGTGGGGGGGTGTCCATCCTTCCTGAGCATGTGGGGGGCTGTGTCCCCCATCCCCAGCAAGAGCAAGCCCCCTTCTGTGGGCAGTGCTGGGAGGGGGGGAGGGGGGGAGGGGTTGCTCTTCAGGGTGAGGGGCACCCATGGGTGCTGCTCCAGAGCCTCTGGACCTGGGCAGGAGGAGAGAAATGAGGATAAGTTGGGGGAAATGGGGGAAAAGGGGGAGAGAAATGAGGGGAAAGGGGAGGAGAAATGGGGGGAAAGGGGAGGAAAGTGGAGAAGCACTTGGGGGGAAATGGGGGGGAGAAATGGGGGGAACTGGGGGTCCGTGGGGGTCTCACCAGGCTCAGTAGGGCCGGTTGGCATCTTTGGGCCTCTTGAGCTGCACCTTGAGCCGCTTCATCCCGATCTGGAAGCCGTTCATGGCCTGGATGGCAGCCTGGGCGCTGGCCGGGTTGTCAAAGCTCACGAAGCCTGGAGGGACACCAGGGGACATCAGGGCCATGGGCACAGCAGTGGGACAGGGGTGGCCCCAGCCCCAGGGAAGAGCTGCCGTGGAGCACTTGGCTTAGGTGGCTTCTTGCCCTGGCTGTGGTGCTCCTGGGTCTGATGTTCCTGCTCACGATGTCCCCACCCCCTGACCCTGGGCTCTTCGTGCCCTGACTATGGTGACCCTGTCTGTGGCGTCCCCATCTCCTGACCACTGTGTCCCTGCTTGAGGTGACCTGTCCATGATGTCCTCTTTCGGGATGTCTCTGGCCATGGCATCCTTGGCCATGGAGGCCCTGGCCATGGCATCCCTATGCCTTAACTGTGGTGTCCCTGGCCAGGGTGGCCACACCACGCTGTCCCTGATCAGGGTGTCCCCAGCTGTGCTGTTGCTGTCCACCATGTCCCCATGCCCTGGCCACAGTGGCCTTGACCATGGTGTGCTCTTTCTCTGGCCATGCTGTCCCCAGCCACGGTGTCACTGGCCAGGATGTCCCCAGGGTCATGATGGCCTTGACTACCACACCTTGACCATGTCCTCACCTTCTAACCCACAGTTTCCCTGGCCAAGATCTTTCTGGTCAAGCTCTCCTGGCCGTGAGGATGTTGACCTCAACTTCTACCCATGGTGCCCTCAGCCTTTACCATTGAGGTTTGAGGCTGGATGCCTTTAAGAACCACAGAGGTGAGGAGGACCAGGAAGGTCCAGGGATGGACTGGAAAGTGTTCTTCCATCCCATAATTCTGCTCTCTTTGCGAGCAGGCTGCAGGCCCAGCTCTTGCTCTTCCCTCCTGGGAGCGCTGAGCTCTGATCTGCTGCGGGGGAGGGTTGTGGGTGAAGGGACACCAAGAGCTAATTGGTGCAGCCACAAGGAAAAGTCCTGCAGAGGCTCAGGAGCCCCAGGGGCCGAGCAGCTTGTCCCAGGGGTTGTCAGCTCCTCCTGTTCCATTTCCCTCTCTCTCTCTAAGAAGGCCACAGCCGAAGCGCTCTGCTGCGTCTGGGCCCTGCAGGCTGGTGTCTGCGGTGCAGGGCAGAGGCTTCCCCTGGCCTGGGCTGGCAGCCAGCTCCCAGCTGCACCACGGGGCTGGGCTCAGGGGGGGAGCCGTGTGGCTGCCCTTGGACCTGCTGAGGCTGGGGGGAGGTTCCTGGAAGGCTCTGGGAGGTTTGGGCACAGCAGGCCCAGGTGGATTCCTCTCACCTGAAGGCCTTCTGTGTCTCCTGGTAACCACAGCTCAAACTTCCAACCCAGGGTGCAGCATTTTGCATTTCCCTCCTCGGCAGGGTAAAACTTTTCTGCCCTCCTGCCCTGGCAGCTCCTGGCTCAGCGCCCCAGGGAGGGGCTGGGGCCCTGAGCGGCCCCTGGGTGGTTTTGCCTGCGCAGCTTTGGCCTCACGCAGAGGGCTTGGGGGGCAGAGGGGAGCTCTGAGCCCAAGGGGCTGGGGAGGAGGTTCCTCTTGGGCTGCAGGAGGAGGTCTGCACTGCTGCCTCCTGTCCTCTGTGGCCATTTCTGACCTCTCCTGGGTTCCTCTCTGACCCTTTGGGACTGCTTCTGCCTCTAACTTCTTCAGGGAGGTCAAAGAGCATCTCCCGAAGCCATCGAGCCCCTGCTGTCCTCGCGCCTGCTCGGTGTCCCCAGCCAGGACATCCCCAGGCCTTGGCCACATTCCTCACCCCCCTGCCCACAGCATGGCCGCTGCCCGAGGTGTGCCCAGGCGCGCCCAGACGTGCCCAGCCACGCCCAGCCGCGCCCAGCTGCGCCCAGCTGCACCCAAGGTGTGCCCAGCCGCGCCCAGCCGCGCCCAGCCGTGCCCAAGGTGTGCCCAGCCGTGCCCAGCCACGCCCAGCCGCACCCAAGGTGTGCCCAGCCGCGCCCAGCCGCGCCCAGCCACGCCCAGCCGTGCCCAGCCACGCCCAGCCGCGCCCGGGCTGCCCGAGCTGGCCCTACCGAAGCACTTGCTCTGGTTCGTGGCCCTGTCCACGAAGACCTTGGCGGAGATGACGTTGCCGAAGGGGAGGAACATCTGCAGGATCTCGGTGTCGGCGAACTCCTGGGGCAGGTGGTAGATGAAGATGTTACAGCCCTCGGGGCCTGCGGAGGGAGCGGCGTCAGCACCAAGGCCCCCAGGCCCCCCCCCGCGGTCGAGTGCTTTTGGGGCGCGGGCTCTAGGGTGAGGGGGGTCTGTGGGCATGGGGGGGAGGGGGAGGCGCTGGGGGGATCCCCTGGGTGGGGACATTTCGGGGGGGTGGGGATGTCCCTGGGTGGGGGCAAGTCCCAGGAGTGTCCCCAGGCACGTGGGGGGGTGTCCCAGGGGCAGGGGGCGGTCCCTTAACCAAGGGAGCAGTGGGTCCTGGCGGGGGGGCAGAGGACTTCTTGGCCGGGGGTGTCCCGGGGGAGGGAGGGTGGGGATTCGGGGGTGGTGAAGGGGGAGTCCCCGGGGAGGATCTCACCTTCACGCTGCTGCTGCTGTGGAGGGGGCGGGGGGGCGAGCAGAGGCCCCGGGGGGGCGAAGGCTGGGCTCACCAGCCCGTAGGCTGCCGGGTAGGCGGCTGGGGAGGAGGCCATGGGGTCAGCCTGGCACCAGGGTGGGCACAGGTACCCCCACACACCTCACCCAGTGCCCCCCCAGTACCCACCAGTGCCATGCAATGCCCCCAGCTTCCCCTTAGTGACTCAGTGCCCCCCCAGTACCCACCAGTGCCCTTCAGTGCCCCTCTAGTGCCTCCCCTTACCCACAGGCAGTGCCCACTGGTTGCCCTCCCAGCACCCAGCGCTGCTCCACCAGTATGCACCAGCACCCTTCACTGCCAATCCAGTGCCCTCCCAGCACCCTTCACTGCCAATCCAGTGCCCTCCCAGCACCCACCAGTGTCATGCAATGCCAACCAGCTGCCCTCCCAGTGCCACACAATTCCCCCAGCTTTTCCTGAGTGACTGCCAGTGCCCACCAGTGCCCTCCCAGTACCCACAAGTACCAAGCAATGTGCCTCCAGTGCCCCCCCGGTGCCCACCTGTGTAGTGCTGCATGCCGGCGTAGGCTTGCTGCAAGGGGTCCGCAGGGGCAGCAGGGCTCTGGGCTGAGGGGCAGAGGTGAGGTTAAGGGGTGCCAGGGGCATCAAGAGGGGCACAAGGTGAGGAGGTGGCATTCGGGGGGGCACCTGGGAAGGGGGGCACTGGCGGGACTCCCCCGGCATAGACGGTGTCGGGGGCGGGGGGGCCCGCGGCCTGCGCTGGCACCGGGCTGTAGCCGTTGACGCTCAGCGGGGCAGCCATGGTGGGCACAGGGGTGGCAGCCATGGCCGGCGGTGTGCTGGTTCCTGGGGAGGACAACGCAAGGTGGTGGCACCTCCTCAGCAGATGGCACCAGCCCTGGGTGTGCCCTCCAGACCTGTCCCCACCCATCAGCGTCACAGCCCCCACCCGAGGCGGTGCCACCCTGCCCTGGCACCAGCTGCAGGGGGTTGAAGTGGTGGTGCCAGCTCTGTGGCTGCAGCCACCATCACCCCATGGCACCATCACCCCATGGCACTGTCCCAGCTGTGGTGCCACCATCCCTGGTGTCACCATCCCTGCATGCTTGATGCCACCACCCCATCCCCATCCCCGGGACCAGCGCATTCCTGTGCCTGGTGCCACCAGCTGTGGTGCCACCACATCCCCATCCAGGTCACCCCATCCCTGGCGTCCCCACCCATGATGCCACTATCCCTGGTGCCACCACATCCCCACCTGGGTGACCCTGTCTCTGGTGCCGTCACCCCTGGTGCCACCACTTCTCCATCCCCGCTGTCCCCATGTGCCCATTCTCACTGTCCCCATGCCAGGTGCCACCTACCTGAGGAGGGGGGCAGGGGGGTGGCAATGAGGCCGTTGGGGTTGACGGTGCCCATGTGCTGCATCTGGACGGCCATGGTGGCCATGGGGCTGAGGTAGGCCGAGTGGGCAGCCACCAGGGCCGCCTGCTGCTGCATCAGCTGTGGGGACAGCGCCTGGCACCGGGCACCAGCATCCCCTCCCAGGGCAGCTCCCACCCCGCTGCGTGGCGCCACCATCAACCCAGGACTGGCAGCCCAGTGCCCCTCACCTCCCAGTGCCACCCCCAGCGTCCCACCCTGCACCCACCGCCCCTGTGCTGCGCCAGGGGTGCTCCACCCTCTCCCTTTGCCCAGCACCAAGTGGGACGCTGGGGGTCCAGCACCCTTCCACCACCTGGCACCCCAAGATCCCCATCCTGGACCACACATCCTGGGGTCTATCATCTCCCAGTGCCCACCACCCACACCCAAGCTGGTGCCCACCCCCTATCGTCTAAACCAAGCTGGTTCCCACCCTCCTGCCGCCGCCGGCGAGGTCCCCCCCCCCCGCCAGGCCCCAGCTGGTGCCCCCGGTGCCCCCCGTACCGCCTGGGTGTAGGCACTGTAGGCCCCGAACTGCAGGATGGGGCTGAACATGCCCAGCTGGCTGGCGACCTGCTGCATGCGGCGCAGCCCTCGCTCCTTCTCCGTGTCGGCAAACTTCACCACCAGGCTGGAGGAGGCTCCCTGCAGGCAGCGGCACGCAGCCCTCAGCCGCGGGCACCCCCGGGGAGGCGGGCTGGGGGCCGGGGGGAGGCTTGGGGTGGGGGTGGGGGTTGGGCTGTGGGGTGGTGATGAGGATGATGAAGGAGGGGGTCTGATGGGGGTGGTGGGAGGGCGTGGGGCAGATGCTGTGGGAGCGAGGGGGGGAGGAGATGGTGCGGAGGGTGCTGGTGCCCGCTGGTGCCCGCTGGTGCCCGCGGGGCTCACCGGCAGCGTGCGGCTCCCGTGCAGGGCGGCGATGGCAGCCTGGGCCTCGGCGTGGCTCTGGAACTTGACGAAGGCACAGCCTGGGGACGGCAGGGTCAGGGTGGGGATGGGAGGGGAGGGTCCCCTCCCATGGTGACCTCGACCCCGAGCCACAACATCCTGACCCCCTCCCTGACCCCTGCACCACCGCCCCAGCCCACGGTGGTCCTCCCTGAACCTTCTCCAGCCCCACCGCAGCCTCTCTCACCACCACCCCGGCCCTCGGTTCCCATCCCTGCCCCACAGAACCCTCCCCGGAGACCCTCAGGGACCCTTCTGGGCCACCCCTTGGTGTCCCCCAACCTTTGCTGGTGCCATCAGGCCCCCTCAGCACGGTGCACTCGTCGATGGTCCCGAAGGGCTCAAACATCTTGCGCACGTCCTCGTCCGCCTGCTGCTTGCTCAGCATCCCCACGAAGAGCTTGCGGTCCTCTGGGGGGCACGGAGGGGACACTGCGCTGGGGACACCCCCACACACCTCGGCTGGGGGCCAGCCCCCTGCCCAGGGGCACCGGCCTGGGATGGGAACCGGGGGTGGGGACACCGTGCCGGGCCGGAGGCCACCAGGGTGGGGCCATGGGGACACCGTGAGGGGTTGGGACCCCCTGATATGGGGACCCCGATGGGCTGGGCCCCAGGGCTGGGGACCACATGGTGTCCAGGCCAGCCCCCAGGATGGGGCCATGGGGACACTGATGGGTTGAGATCTCCCAGAGTGGGACATGGGGACACCAGGGTGAGTGGGAACTGGGGGGGGGGGCATGGGGACACTGTGATGGGCTGGGACCCCCCCAGAGTGGGATATGGAGACCATGATGGGCTGGGACCCCCACAGATGGGGATGATGCTGGGACACCCCCCCACCCCCTGCAGTATAGGGCCAAGGGGAGGGGACATGGAGACAGACTTGGGGGCACCCTGCCCTTGGGGGGGCGGGGGGGTGGGGACAGCCATGGGGTGGCCCTGGGGGCAGGCTGGGGCAGGTGTGGGTGCTGCTACCTCCTCGGCTCTCACTGTCCGCTGGCTTCACCTGGATGGGTCGGTTCATCTGGGGGGAGGTGACAAAAAGCAGGGAGGGAGGGGGTCATGGGGACACAGCCCCCTCCCTCCCAACCGTCCCCCCCGCGCCAAGGGTGCTCGCGGTCCCCATGGCAACCGCAGCCGCAGCCCGGAGGGGACCCCCGAGGATGCTCTTAATGAGCCCTGCACCACCCCCAACAGCATTAATTAAGATTGGAGGGGGGGGGGGGGCGGTGAACCCAGCCCTGCCTCCCCCCCCCAATCCCAGGAACCCCCAGAGAGCACCGGGGGGGGCTGGGAAGGGCGCACATGCCCCCCGTAACCATGGCAACGGCAGAGGATGCTCCATGGCAACGCCTCCTCAGCCCCAATTTACCGGCCCCGTTGCTAGGCAACGCTGCTGACGTCACCAGCGATCGCGATAAACAATGACGGGGATTGGGGGGGGGGCTCAAAGGGGTGGAGGGAAATTGGGGGGGGGCGGCGATGATTTGGGGAGGGGCAGAAAAAAACAGAGGGACCCCCACACCCCCTCCCTCCCCCCTCCTCCTGCTAGGTCTGATGTGATCCCCCCTCCCCCCCCCCGTGAACCCCCCCCGGTCATTCCAAGGGGGGGAAGGGGGCAAGGGGGGGTGGTGAAGGAGGGGGTGTGAAAATCGGGGGGGGGAGGGGGTGGTGATTTGGAAAGAGAAAAGAGAGGACACCTCCCCCCCCCCCCTTGGTCTGAAGTGATCCAGGCCCTTCCCCCCCCCAGCTTTCCTTCCTTGGGGGGGAAGGAGGAAAGAGGGGAACCCCCCCCCAAACCCTCCCTAAGTGCTTCCCCTGGGGTGAGGCTGGGCCAAGGGTGGGGGCGGGGGTCGGAGAGGCATGGGGGGGGGGGGGAGGAAAGAGGGTGTCCCCCCCCAGGTCTGCCATGGTCCAGCCCTTCCCCCACCTCGCCGGGGCCGGGAGGGGGCGTCAGAATGGGGGGGGGGGGGGGTGTAATTTTAATGGGGGGGTGGTTCAGCCCCGGGTGACCCCAGGCCCTTCCTTTCCCCCGGCGAAAGCGAAGGTGGCCCCCCCCCGCCCCCCCCAGCTCCCCAGCCATCAGCCGCAGATGGTGCTGCAAATGCCCCCCCCGGGGGTCACTAATCTCCCCCTAATCCCCCCCGCGGGCCAGGGATCAGCCCCAGCCGCCACTTGGGGGGGGAGTGGCACAACGGGGGGGGTGTCACACAAAACACCCAACCCCCCCCCCGCTAAATTACCGCTGGACCCCCCCCGCCCCCCCCCGCACCCTGGACTGTTCTCCCCCCCTGCTTTTCCCCATCCCTATCCCAGGGGATCCCTCGGGGGGGACGGGGACGGGGGGGGGCACAGATGTGGGGGTGGTGCCGCCCATAATCCCCCCCCCGCCTGCCGTGTTTGCCCCCCCCCAGCAAATCCCCCCCGGGATTTGCGGTCCCCAAATCCCAGGATTATCCTGGCGAAGCCAAATCTCCCCCCCCACGGCGGGGGGGGCGGGACGCGCTCAGCCCCTGGGGGGGCAGCAGCAGCACTCCCCACCCCCAGACTACCCCCCCCAACCTTTAGACCCCCCCCAAATCAAACCCACGGGGCTTCACCACCCCACCCACCCCCAATCCCACAAAACCCAAGGATGGGGGGGGAAATTCGGCTTCTGGGACCCCCCCCGAGCGCCCCAGTTGAGGGGGGGGCACTCAGGCTCCGCCCCCCCCTTATTTCCTATATCCCTCCCCCCCCCATCCTGGGCTTTGGTTACTGCCCGATGCTGGCAACGCTTCCTTAGTGCCCCCCCCGCCCCCCCGTTAGTGCCCGTGGTGGTAACCCCCCCCGGCAGATGTTAACGGGGTGCCCCCCCCCGATGAAACCCAGCCCCCCCAAAATGTGGCGTCCTGGATCCAGCCAAGCCTGGGGGCGGGGGGGGAATCCCAGCGTGGGGGATTCTGGTGGGGTGGGGAGGGGAAAATCTCGGTCTGGGGGGGTCGGGGGGGTCCTACATGGGGAGGTGTCCTTGGGGGATGGTCCCTGTGCCCCCCACTCACCCCCGGGAGGGTTTTCTGCTCGTGCAGGGCACTCTGAGCCTTCAGGGCCGACTCCCGGGCACAGTAGGTCAGGAAAGCACATCCTGGGGGGGGCAAAATGGCATTTGGGGGGGGGGGGGATGTTGGGACCCCCCCATAACCCCACACCCCCAGACCACCGCCCCCACAGGCTGTGGCCCCCAACCCGCCAGATCCAGGCACTGAGGGATGGGGGTGGGGGGTGAAGGGGGTCGGTGCCCCCCACCTCGTGCCCCCCCCCTTCACCCCGGGGGGTTCTACGCACCTAGGACCCGCACCCCAGGACCCCCCCGGTTTGAGTGTGCTGGTGCCCAGCACCCCAGCCTCGGGCCTGGCCCGGGGCATAGCTGATGCTGGGGGGGCCACAAGGGATGGGGTCAGGTAATCTGGGGGGGGGGGTCAAGCGTTTTGGGGTCCCAAATCACCCCCAGGGTGCCACAGCCCCACTCACACCCAGTGCTGCAAACACCTCCCCCACACACAGCCCCCTGCGTGGGCACAGCCGCTGAGGACCCCCCCCCGCCCCCACCGCTGGGCATCACCCCCACGGCACCCCCAAATCAACCCGCGGCACCCCCCAGCCCCCCCGCGCCCCCACAACGCCCCCAAGCCTTCGCAGCCAGCCCCCCCCCGCAGCCCTGGCCGCACAACCCCTGCAGGGGGCTGCGAAACCGGGGGGCGCGGGGGGGGCACATGGAACTCTGGGGGGGGGCTGCGTCTGGGGGGCGTCTGGGGGGGCGTCTGGGGGGCGTCTGGGGGGCTTGGTGCGGGGCTCTTCCCGGGGCTCTTCCCGGGGCCATTCCCATTCCCAGGGCACTCTCTCCCCCGGGAGCTGTTCCCGGTACCGGGGAGCCGTTCCCGGTGCCATCCCCGGTGCCATCCCCGGTGCCATCCCCGGCGCCATCCCGGTGCCATCCCGGCGCCATTCCCGGTGCCATCCCGGTGCCATTCCCGGTGCCATCCCCGGTGCCATTCCCGGTGCCATTCTTTCTCCCGGGAGCTGTTCTCACTACCTGGGGCCATTCCCGTTACGGCGGGGGGGGGGGGGGGGTGGGGAGCACTCCACTGCCATTCCCGGTACCGGGAGCAGCTCCTGTTGCCATTCCCGGTACCGTTCTCGGTGCCATTCCCGCTACCAGGGACTATTCCCGGCCCCGGGGGCTGTTCCCAGCGCCGTTCCCGTTACCGGGGGCTATTCCAGCGCCTTTCCCGGTGCCGTTCCCGTTGCGAGGCACCATTCCCGGTACTGGGGGGGGGGCATTCCGGCGCCATTCCCGGTACCAGGGAGCCATTTCTGTTGCCGTTCCCGGGGCCACTCCAGCCACCAGGTGTCATTCCCGGTGCCGTTCCTGGCCCCGGGGGCTGTCGCCAGTGCCATTCCCGTTACCGGGGGGGGTCATTCCAGTGCCATTCCCGTTACCGGGGGGCTATTCCCAGCCCCGGGGGCTACCCCGGTGCCACTCCTGGTGCCGCTGGGGTCATCCCGGTGCCATTCCCGGTACCGGGGGAGCCATTCCCAACACCATTCCCGCTAACAGTATCCATCCCGGTGCCATTCCCGGTCCCGGGGCAGCCATTCCGGCAGCATTCCCGGCAGCGGGAGGGGGGGGGGGGGTCTATTCCCCGGCCCGCCGCTGAGCCCCGGGGCTGTCGTTTCTCCCGTTGCCCGCTCCCGGTTGCCGTTGCCGGTTCCCGGTGCCGGGGGCGGGGATGGCCGTTCCCAGAGGCACGGTGGCGGCGGGGGGGTCTGGGGGGGTGCCGATTCCCTGGGCCATTCCTGAGCCCCGGGGCTATTATTTCACCCTGTCCCCCCTCCCGGTTGCTGGTTCTGGACTCCCGTTCCCGGTGACATTCCCGGTACCGGGTGAGGGGGGTTGGGATCATTCCCTGTGCCATTCCCGGCAGCAAGGTGTGTTGGGGGGGGGGCTCCTAGCCCCTGGGCCACTACCGAGCCCCGGGGCTGTTATTTCTCCAATTGCCCATTCCCGGTGCCCGGTGCCGGTTCCCGGTGTCATTCCCGGTACAGAGGGAATGCAAACCGTTCCCGGTACCGGGGGGGGGGGGGGGGTGGGAAGGATGCCCTGTGCCGTTCCCAGCAGCGGGGGCTGCCCACTCCCTGCCTCATCGCTGAGCCCCGGGGCTGCGATTTCTCTCACCGCCCATTGCCCATAGGCGGTGCCGGTACCGGGGGAACGGGAACAGCTCCCGGTAACGGGGGGGTGGGGGGGGATGGGAGCCATTCCCTGTGCCATTCCCAACACGGGGGGCGGGGGGCGGGGGGCTGCCTACTCCCCGGGCCGTGGCTGAGCCCCGGGGTTGTTATTTTCCCCCTTCCCGATGCCGGTTGCCGGTGCCGGGGCGGGGGGGGGGGCATGGGAACCGTTCCCTGTGCCATTCCCAACACGGGGCGGGGGGGGGGGGGGGCTGTGCCCGTCCCCCGGGCCCCGGCCGAGCCCCGCGGCTGCCGTGGCTCGCGTCGGGCCGGTACCTTTGTGCATGCCGGTGTACTTGTCCTTGATGACGGTGAGCTCGTAGATCTTCCCGAACTGCTCGAAGATTGGCTTCAGGTCCTTCTCCTCCAGGTGCCGCGGGATCTGCCCCACGAAGAGTTTGATGGCGTCGGGCTCCTTCATGGGGCCGCCGGGGTGGGGTTGGGGAAGAACCGGGGCCCCGGGGCCGCTCCCGCCGCCCGCGATCACCGGGCCCGCACGGTGGCCTTAGATCCGTAGCCTCCCCCCCCCCCGAAAAATGAATCAAAGGATGTGGAAGCCCCGAGCGCTGCTGCCCGGTGCCCCCCCCCGGCAGCGGCCCCGGCCGCGGTGCGCACACAAAGGGGACGAGGCGGCCCCGGGGCTCGGCTCCGGCTCCGGGGACGGGGCGCGGTGGGGCGGGGGCAGCTCTGCCCGAGGGGGCGGCGCTCCCGGTACGTCCCCGCCGGTTTTGCGATCCGCTCCCCGCCTCAAATCCCGGTTGTCGCCGTCAATGGCCGACCCCGCCGGTACCGCCCGATCGCCGCCCCGCTGGAGCCCGGGGAGGGGACGGGAGCCCCGGTACCGGCGGAAGGGGGAGAGCTCAGTGTCCGGCTCGGCCCATGGCCGCCGCGCTCCCCCGAGCCCCGCGCCCGCCGTGCCCCGGCCCCGGCTCCGGCTGGGCCCGGCACCGTTCGCCGCTTTTCTTCCCCGAGCGGAGCCGCCCCGCCCAGCCCCGCCCGGTGCTGATGTCAGAGCGGCACCGGGTACCGGCAGGGAGCGAGGAGAACCGAGATCGTGTCCCGGGAATGGGGGTCGGCAACCGGGCACGGGCCCCGGGACCGAGACCGGGTACCGCTTACTGGTGCGGGCACCGGGGTCTGAGGACTAAACCGGCTACCGGGTACCGGAACCGGGTTCCACCAACAAACAGCCGAGACCCAGGGCCTAAGATCGTGAACAAAGCACCGGCTACCGGGCACCGGTACCGGCTGCCAGGCCCTCCATACCGACAGCCTTCATACTGGGTGCGGGGGTCGGTACCGGGTGCCTTGTACCGGGGCTGGGTACCGGCGAGCCCACAGACCGAGCACCGGTGTACCGGGCACTGGTTACCGGCACCCGGGTACCGACACCGCCTCTCCCCGCGGCTGGGGGTCACGGGTGGGGGCCGTGTGCCGGGGGCAGGCGCCGGTGTCCGTCCCCTCGCGTCCCGGTGTGCCTCCCGCCCCCCCCGGGCGCTGTCCCCGGTGCTGAGGGAGCCGCGGCCACGGTGCGCACCGGGAACACCGGACCCCCCCATCTCCCACCTTCCTCCCAGCCCCCTCCCCGGGGGTGTCACAAACATCCCTCCGGGGGTCGTCTGTGTCGCCCCCCCCCCACTTCGCCGTTACCAGGGCGACCGGCGGCCAAAATGGCGGCGCCGCAGCCGCCGCCGCGGGCCCGGTACGGCCCCGCCCGGGGACAGACCCCCCCGGGGTACGGACTGCCCGCCTCGGGGGGGGTGCACCGCCCACCCCCCGGGGACACGAGGGGTCGATTTGGGGGGGACCCTCCGGACCCCCCTCCGGTTGCTGTGGATCCAGGGGGCCCCCCGCAACGCTGCGAGGGGCTGGGGGGGCTCTGAGCGGGGGGGCCAGGGGTGAGAAGACCCCCCCCGGGTGGCAGTGTCGCCCCCCCCGTGACACGGTGCCCTTCTCCGGTTGTGCCCCCCCCGAGAAGTTCCCCAAAGCCGCTGGGGGGGGCAGGAACACAAAAAGAGCCAATTTGAGGGTAGAAAGCGCCTGGAAACGGCGGTTTTGGACCCAAAAATGCCACCCTCCCCCCCCCGGCGTCATCAACCCCCAGCCCCTGTGCCCCCCACAACAACCCCACTGTGCCCCCCCCGCCCTAATGTGTCCCCAGCCTCTGTGCCCCCCACCCCTCTGTGTCCCCCCCCCGTGCTGGAGCTCCCTGCTGCTCAGCCGGGGGAGTCCCCAGGGCCTGGGGGGTGCTGGGAGGGGGTCACTGCCCCCCCCGCGCCACCCCAGGAGGGACTGGGAGCAGGTTCCTGAGGGGTAGCTGGGGGGGGGACCCCCCCCACGTGCTCTGTCGCGGGGTGGGGGGCACACGATGCCAAGGGCCAGCCGGGCCCCAGGGCCCCAAGCCACCTTTATTGGTGCCACAGAGCACTGGCACCAGGGGAGCCCCTCGGGTCCGGGGTGCCCCTGTGGTGCTCTGGGGAGGGGGCAGGGGGTCAGAGCAGCCCCTCCCGCTGTGCTGCCAGCTGTGCCAGCTGTGCCTGCTGCCGTGCCAGCCAGTGCTTGTAGCGCTTGGTCCTGGGCCGCAGGAACTGCACCACCGCCATGGGCACCCGCACCCGGTCCAGGCCGTTCACCTGGGGGCACCAGGGGTCACCCGGGGGTACCCCCGGCCCTGGGGCACCCAGCCCGTGCCCCCCATGCCCCGTGGCACCACCCCCATGCCACCCCCTCCCCCCTGCCACCCGTTCCCACTGTCGCCCCCTGGCACCCATCCCCCAGCCTGCGCCCCAGGGGCTCCAGCCCCGGACCTGGGGAGGAGGAGGAGAGGGAGGGGGGGGGGGAGGTAGGAGAGGGGCGGGGGGGGGGGGGGCAGAGCGGGAGGGGGGCAGAGCGGGGGGGCGCCAGGGCAGGGACCCCTGGGGGGCACGGCAGGGACCCCTGGGGGGCCGGGCAGGGGGCTCTGGGGGGCAGGGCAGGGGGCCCCGGGGGGCAGGGCAGGGACCCCTGGGGGGCAGGGCAGGGGGCCCCGGGGGCCAGGGCAGGGGGCCCTGGGGGGCAGGGCAGGGTCCCCTGGGGGGCAGGGCAGGGGGCCCTGGGGGGCAGGGCAGGGACCCCTGGGGGGCCGGGCAGGGACCCCTGGGGGGCACGGCAGGGACCCCTGGGGGGCACGGCAGGGACCCCTGGGGGGCAGGGCAGGGTCCCCTGGGGGGCAGGGCAGGGGGCCCTGGGGAGCACAGCAGGGGGCCCTGGGGGGCAGGGCAGGGGCCCTGGGGGGCCGGGCAGGGGGCTCTGGGGGGCAGGGCAGGGACCCCTGGGGGGCACTCACCGTCACCTCGCACCAGTAGTCTCCCCAGCGCCGGATGGGCTCCTCCGGCAGCTTCAGCGCGTGGGGAGGGACAAAGACTCGCAGCTGCCGGGGCAGTAGCAGGAGTCAGGACCCCCCCCATAGTCCCCCCACCCTCTCCCCACCCCCAATAGCCCCCCGACGCCCCCAGCCCCCTAACCCCTCCCTGCCCCCCCAGCATGGCCAACAGCCTCACCCCCAAGCCTTTGTCACCGCCCTTCATCCACTGCAGGCCTCAGCAGGGAGCCCCAAAGCCCTCCCCAAGGGGCCTGCCCCCACGGGGGGATCTGGGGGTCCCCAGGAGCCCCCCACTCACGTTCTTGAGGAAGTGCCTGGCCACGATCTCAGGGCTCAGCTCCCACTGGACATTGTTCTTCATCCCCACCTCCAGCCGGCAGCCGCGCAGGAAGCGCAGCGTCTGCGGGAGGAGGAGGAGGATGGGGGAGGAAGGTGGTGGTGGGGAGGAGAGGGGAAGGGGTGAAGGAGGGGAAGGGGATGAGGAGGAAGATAAGGAGAAGAAAGTGACAAGGAAGAAGGTGGTAGGAGGAAGGTGAGGAGGAAGATGAAGGTGAGAAGTGATGGGAGATGAAGGCAGCAAAGTGACCAGAGGGGGGTGGGGAGGAAGGTGGTGGAGGGGAGGAAGGTGGTGGAGGGGAGGAAGGTGGTGGAGGGGAGGAAGGTGGTGGAGGGGAGGAAGGTGGTGGAGGGGAGGAAGGAGCCAGGGCACAGAGAGGCTTCCCTGGTGCCCTCCTCTCACCCTCTCCCCGCTCTGGGTCTGCAGCACCTCCAGCTTCCCCTCCTGGCGCAGCTGCAGGGAGAGGAGAGGGTGGGGAAGGTCAGGAGGGGACTGGACCCCCACCCCTGGGGGCGCTCAGGTGCTGAGGGCCACAGCTGGGTGGAGCCCAGGGGCTTTGAGACCTCTTCAGCCACAACTCCACGATCCCAAAGAGCTCAGGAGCCTCCCGGCCCCAGACCCTCCCCTGCAGGCTGGGAAGGTCTCCAGGGCTGAGGCAAGGCTGGGGGGGGCTCACAGAGCCAGGGAACCAGCAGGCTGGGCAAGACCTCAGAGGCCACCAAGTCCAACCTAGGACCTAGCACCAACCCCCCACAGCCAGTCCCTGGCTCCAAGGGCCAGGTCCAAGCCTCTCTTCAACCCCTCCAGGGGCAGGGACTCCACCACCCCCCTGGGCAGCACATCCCCAGGGCCAATTCCTCTTGCTGGGGAGAACTTCCTCCTCACCCCCAGCCTAAACTTCCCCTGGCACAGCCTGAGGCTGTGTCCTCTTGTTCTGGTGCCTGGGAGCAGAGACCAACCCCCAGCTGGCTACAGCCTCCCTGCAGGGAGCTGCAGAGAGCAGTGAGGTCTCCCCTGAGCCTCCTCCTCTCCAGGCTCAGCAGCCCCAGCTCCCTCAGCCTCTCCTCACAGGGCTGTGCCCCAGACCCTTCCCCAGCCCTGTGCCCCAGACCCCCCCAGCCCTGTGCCCCAGACCCCTCCCCAGCCTGTGCTCCAGACCCCTCCCCAGCCCTGTGCCCCAGACCCCTCCCCAGCCCTGTGCCCCAGACCCCTCCCCAGCCCTGTGCTCCAGACCCTCCCCAGCCCTGTGCCCCAGACCCCTCCCCAGCCCTGTGCTCCAGACCCCTCCCCAGCCCTGTGCCCCAGACCCCTCCCAGCCCTGTGCTCCAGACCCTCCCCAGCCCTGTGCCCCAGACCCCTCCCCAGCCCTGTGCTCCAGACCCCTCCCCAGCCTCGTTGCCCTTCTCTGGACACCTTCAAGTCTCTCAATGTCCTTCTTGAACTGAGCAGCCCAGAGCTGGACACAGGACTCCAGGTGTGGCCTCAGCAGTGCTGAGCACAGGGCAGAGTGACCTCCCTGCTCCTGCTGGCCACACTCTTCCCGACCCAGTCCTGACCCCTTGGCCTTCTAGGCCCTCTGGGCACACTGCTGGCTCATGTTCAGCTGCTGCCCACCACTGCCTCCCAGGTCCCTCTCTGCCTGGCTGCTCTCAGCCACTGTAGCACTGCCTGGGGTTGTTGTGACCAAAGTGCAGAGAACCCTCCCTGGTGGGCCTCAGACCCCCCCCGGTGGGCCTCAGACCCCCCCGGCGGGCCTCAGACCCCCCCGGCGGGCCTCACCTTCTTCTCCTCCTCAAACATCTTCCTGTTCTCGGGTGAGGCATAGACAGCCAGGCCCTGGGGCAGCAGCTTGTTCCGGCCCAGATGCTTCTTCACGCTCACCACATCCCCCCTGCTCCCCAGATCTGTCAGGGGGTGGCAAGGGAGACTCAGCTGGGGGCAGCACCCAGCCTGTGACACCCCCTCCTTGACCCCTCTGGGGTCCCACCTGAGGGAGGTTGAAAGCCAAACCCCCCCCGAAACGATCAACTCGATCCTCCCGCAGCCCTAGGGGTGAAGCCCCAGGGGTGGGAAGTGGGACCTGGCTGGGGGGGGGTCCAGCCTCTGCCCCCCACCCTCCAGGGCAAACGGGGGCGGGGAGGAGGTCAGGCGGTGCCCGGCGGCGGCGGGGGGCAGAGGCTGGCACCGCGACACCTACTGTCCACCGCCTGGGTGAGGATCAGCTGCAGCTCGCCGCGGGGCTGGTGCTTGGTGTCCTCCAGCAGCCGGTACACGCGGTGCCGCCGCGGGTGCAGGCGCGGGGCTCGCCCCTCCTTGCTGAGCGGGACCTGCCACCAGCGCTCCACCACCACCGTCCCCTGCGCCGGGGGCAGGCCGGGGGGGTGAGCACAGTCCCTGCTCCGCAGCGCTCGCCGGGACCACCCCAACCCGTGGGGGCGACGAACTGACAGCCCCCACCCAGCGCCCCCCAGCACCCCTCTCAACCAGTGGAGCCCCCCTGGCCCCCAGCGCCCCTACGCAGATCCCCTACACCCCCCCTCCATACGTTATTAAGCCCTCCCGAGGCCCACAGCCCCCACACCTCCCCCCAGACCCTCCAGAGCCCCCCCATGCCCTCCAGACTCCTCACTGCCCCCCACTAGGTACCCCCAAGCCCCTGTGCAGACCCCGCGAACTCTGCTGCTCCCATACTTTATTTAGCAGTCCCTACACCCCCCCCCCCCGCTCTCTGCCCCCAGCCCCTTAAACGCCCCCCCCCCCGCCCCCCCGAACCCCTGCACCCCTTCAGGCCCCTCATGGACAACCCCCAACCCCACTCCGGGCACCCAACGAGGCCCGGCCGCGCCCAGCACAGCCCCGGCAGCCCTCACCCGACTGTGGCTGAGGCTCAGGGCTCGGCTGGCCGCCTGCACCAGGAGGCTGCAGCCCCCCGCCGCCCGCCGGGCCAACATGGCGGCCCCCAGCCTGCTCCCGGTGCCGCCTGAGGACCCCACGGGGCTGCCCGCGTCGCGCCTGAGCCCGAGGACCTTCCCTAACGCGGAGCCGCCCCCGCGGCGCCAGCAGAGAAGAGCCCCAAGGACCCCACCGGAGGCTGCCCGCGGCGCGCCTGCGCCCGCGGCTCCCCGTAACCGCCGTTCCGCCCCCCGCAAGCCAAAGAGCGCAGGATGCTGCGAAACGTTCTCTTTTATTGAACGAGGGCACAAAAACGCTCCCCGCCCCGCGCCACAAAACTAGGCTGGGGTGAAAATAACAACCGGGGCCAGAACCGGGAAAACCGGGAGCAGCCGACCAGCAGGGATGCAGCTGGGAACAGCTGGGAGCTGCCAGCCCTCTGGCCTCCGCCTGCCCAGGAAGGCTCTGCAGGGACAATCCCTCTGCTGCTCTCCGTCAGGGTGGCATCACCGGGAGCTCCTCTGGGTCAGGGTGGCAGCACCGGGAGCATCTTGGCAGCGTGGTGATGGCACCGGGAGCTCCTCTGGGTCAGGGTGGCAGCACCGGGAGCGCCTCTGCGTTGGGCACTGCTGGTGGCACTGTCTGCAGGGAGCAGGGGAGTTACAAGAGGACCTCAGGCTGCCCCGTCCCCAAGGCCACCACCCCCCCGCCAGGGCCAGCAGCTCACCGGTGTCTCTGCTGCGGTCTCCACGCCTGGGCTGCCCCCCAGTGCCCTGCTGTCCTCTTCCTGGGCACAGGGCACGGGCACGGCGTGGCCCAGCCGCACCAGCTCGGCGCCGATGTCCAGGTTCTGCGTGGAGAGGAGATAGAGCAGGAGAACCAGGGGGGTGCTGCAGACACAGGGCTGGTGGGCCTGGGGGCAGGGGTGGGCACTCACCTGCCCATCCTGGGGGTCATAGAGATGGATGTTGGGCCAGGTGCCCAGCCTGGAGTGGGCATAGCTGGAGATTTTGGCCACCAGTGGCTTCCAGAGGGCACAGTGAGCGAGTTGGTCAAAGGTGTCCAGGGCCACCTCCTCCCACTCGTCCCCTGGGGCAGAGCAATGGGGCTGGTGACTGGGGGGGGCACAGAGTGGGGAGAAAGGGGGCACAGGCAGACCCAGCTCCCCCCAGCTCACCGGCAGGCGCCACCCCCGGCCAGGCTGCACTCGATGGCCTGGAAGGGCAGGCTGAGGAAGTCACTCCTGGCAGGGGCAGAAGGTGACAGTGGGGTGGCAGCGAGGTCACAGACCCAGCTCCCGAGGGATCACCCCCAGATTCCTCCAGTGGCTCCCCTGGGGACAGTAAACCTTGTCCCCAGTGCCCCCTGCCACGGCTGCCACCCTGTGCTCACCTCAGGGCTCGCAGTGCCTCACGAGGAGCCTCCCCATTGTCCCCAAAGTCCACATAGTAGAGGTCAAAGTTGCCATTCTCCAGGGTGCCCAGCACACGGGCACGGTACCAGCTGCTGCCATCCTGGTATGGAGCAGCCACAATGTCCCCAGCTTGGACATCCAGGAGCTCTGCCTGCGGGGGCAGAGGTGGAGCAGGGGATGGGCAGGAGGTTGCCAGGCCCGGTGACCCCCCCAGGCTCGTGAAGGGGCACTGTGGCAGGAGATGGGGGTCTCACCGTGTGCCCAGCACAGCCCTGGTAGTGCTGGCTCATCTCAGCTGCCAGCTTGTCCAGCTCCAGGCTGCGCTGCCCAACCAGCTGCACCCAGAAGTGGTTTGGGTTCTCCGCGGCCGAGACGTAGACCTCCAGGTGCTCGTCGGCCTGGAAGCTGAAGTCCGGGCTGGGCACTACAGGGAGAGCCCCAGGCAGAGGTGGGCGACAGCCACGGGCACCAGGAGGGGTGCCAGAGGAGGTGGTGACCCCCCCAGATGCCACTCGCAGGGGCACAGCCTGGAGCCCAGAGGGGGCTGAGCCATCCCCCCGTGGCCTCAGCACCAGGGGCAGGACTGAGCCCAGAGGATGAAGCCAGGGGTCACCCAGCGCTGTCCAAATGGCTCCTGCCACCCAAGTGCCCACAGCCACCCCCCCGGTCTGCCCCTGGCATCCCAACACGTCTCTCACCCTCAAACTTCGGCACTGCCACTCCAGGAGCCGGCAGCTCCTCCGGCTCCTCGCTGCCCTCCTCTGCCTCCTCGCCAGCAGCCTGGTCCAGGAGCTGTTGCTTGCCCCGGGACCAGCTGCCCTCCTCTGCCGCCTCCTCTGCCGCCAGCGCCCGGTCCCAGAGCGGCTCTGGCTGCCGCGGGCTGCCCAGGGGCTGCTTGCGCCGGTGCCGGCCGGCTGCCGCCTGCGCCAGCTCCTGCCGGAAGGCTTCCTCCTCCACCAGCTTCGCCAGGATCAGGTCCTTGGCGGCAGGAGTCGGGGGGAGAAGCAAAGGAGGGTTGGGCTCGGGGGCCAAACTCTCCCTCAGCCCTTTGGCCACCTGCTCACCTTGGCAGCTGCCACCTGGCTGCGGGTGCCCAGGAGCTGGATGCGGCGCACGGGGCCGATGCCAGCCGGGGCCTCGCGCTCGCACAGCACGCTGGCGCCGGAGCTGCGGCAGATGCCCCTCACCGTCTCGCCACCACGGCCTGGGGGGACAGGGAGAGCCCTGGGAAGCTCGAAGCAGGAACCCAGCACCAGCCCAGAGCCTGCAGCGTGGTATGAAGAGGCCTCTGGAGACCCTCTCCTGCCCCCCGGCCCCAGCAGGGCTGCCCCCAGCTGTGCCCAGCAGCAGCACAGTGCCCAGGGGGGGCTGGAAGCTCTCCACAGCCTCTCTGGGCTCAGCCTGCTCCAGGCCTCCTAGCAGCTCCCCAGCCCCCCTGCACCCTCCCCAGCAGCCCCCAGGCCCTCTGCAGCTGGGGAGGGGGAGCCCAGCCCTGGCCCCAGCCCTCCAGAGGTGTCCTCAGCAGGGCAGAGCAGAGGGGCAGCAGAACCTCCCTTGCCCTGCTGCCCACACTCTGCTGCCTGCCCCCAGGCATTCTTGGCCAGGAGGGCACCTTCCTGGCTCCTGGGCATCCTGTTGCCCACCAGGACCACCTCTGTGAGGTTGCTCCCCTGTCCTGCTGCAGAGGTTGTCCCTCCTAGGGGCAGGACCCTCCACACAGCCTGGTGGAACTTCAGGAGCTTCCCCTCTCCCACCTCTCCAGCCTGGCCAGGTCCCTCTGGGTGCCAACACAACCTGCCAGGGGGGCAACCACCCCTCCCAGTTTCACAGCTGCTCTCCCACCCCAGCACCAGCGGGTCTGTGGGCACCACTGGTGCCACCACTGCCACCAAGACAGCCACCTCCTGCTGTCCCACATCCTGGGGTGTGTGGAAGGGCCCTGGGGGAGCAGAGGTACCAATGATCCTGCCCACGGCTCTCTGGGGCACGCAGAGCTGCTCCTCCACCGGCCTGCTCTCCTCCACGATCTGCTGGATGCTGGCTTTGGCCCTGGCGACCTGCTCAGGGGAGCCCGAGAGCAGCAGCACTGTGTCCTCCCCCTCCTCCTGGCTCTCCACCTCGATGCAGGCTCCAGTTTCTCGTCTCAGCTGCGGGGGGAGGACAGGGACTGGTTTTCACTGGGGCTCCTGCTGAGCTCAGCCTCTCCCCAGGCCCCCCCAGCACCTCTCAACCTTTTTGATGGTGACTCCTCGCCGCCCGATGATGGATTTGGTGACAGCCTGGGGCACCCGCACCTCCATTTCCAGCTCCTCCTCCCCTACGAAGGGCAGATGCTCCTCTGAGGGGAGAGGCACACAGTGACTCTGGCAAGGCCTCAGGGCCACCACCAGTGCCAGGGGCAGGAAACCCCCGGGGCGGGGGGGGCAAACAGCACAAAGGAAGACAAGTCAGAGTGGGCAAAGCTGCTCCGAGAACCTCCCTGAGGGAGGGGAGGGGAGGGGGGCGGCTGAACACTCAGGTCCACTCCAGGGGCCCCGGAGCCGCGGCACCCACCTCGGCTCTCCCGGTACCGGCGGTAGAGGATGTAGCAGACCACGGCAGCGGCCGGGACCCCCAGGAGCACGGCGGCTTTCTGCAGGGTGCTGAGACTGCCCCAGGAGCTGCGCTCCGCCGGCATCTTCCCCCGGCCTGGGCAGAGAGAAGCTTCACCGGGAGCCCCTCCCTACCCAGGCCCCTTGGAGGGGGTGGCCCAGGCCTCGCTCCCCCCTGCACCGGGACACCCACCCGCTGCACAGGCCTCGCCCACCCACGGAGAAGGTTTCAGGCCTCAAACTCGGCCCCACCGGCACAGGCCGCGCCTCGGGGCGAAGGAGCCACCGCAACGGGTTAGCCCCGAGCCCCGCGGCTGCTCGGCTTCCCGGGTCGGCTTCAGGCTCCCGGTGATGCCGGTGCAACCCCCGGAGACCAGCCGGGCCCTGCCGCCAGAGCCCCTCCGGTCCCCCCCAGCCCGGCCTCGCCGCGCTTCCGCCGCTCCTCGAGTGGCCGCCGCGCTCCCGCGCACGGCTGCGCTGACCACGCCCTTCCCAGAGCCGCCTCCAATCAGAGAGCCGCGTCTCCCCCGCCCCACCAATCAGCGCAGGAAGTGAGAGGACCAATCACCGGCCAAAGGCGGTGGGGAGGGGTGGGGCGGGGCAAAGAGCCAGCCTAGAAATAAAGTGACCAATCCGCGCTGCCCTGTGGCTGGCTGTAGCCAGTCAAAGAGCAGAAGAGGGGGATTGAGCCCGCCCCGAGTTGTGAGTGACGGGCAGGTGGTCCCGTAAAGTGGCGGGGAAGGGGGGAAGGCTCTGCTCGGGCTCGCAAAGCCCTGCGCCGCCGGGCTAGCGGCGCTGAGGAGCAGGGCCCCGAACCCACCTTCATTGACGAACAAAAAGGCCTTGTTTTTCCCCTAAAATGCTCTTTTTGCCCCACAAAAATCTCTATTACGCCCAAAACCACCTCTGTTGCCCCAAACCCACCTTTATTACCACCCAAAACACCTTTATACTGCCCTAAAAACCACCTTTACTGCCCCAAACCTGCCTTTACCGTCCCCCCAAACCATTTATTGCCCCAAACTGCCTTTATTGCCCCCCAAACCACCTTCATGCCCCAAACCTGCCTTTATTGTCCCACTCCAAGCATATTTATTGTCCAAAAATCACTTTGCCCCAAAATTGCCTTTATTACCCCCAAAACCACCTTCATTGCCCCAAACCTGCCTTTATTGTCGCAGCCCAGCACATTTATTGACCAAAAAGCACCTTTCATGCCCCCAGAAAATTGCCTTTATTCCCCTTTGGTACAGCCACGGGCACCTGGCACCCACCCCCTGGCACCCCACAGGGTGCCAGGTGACCCCCAAGTGCTGCAGGGTGGGGGGCTCCCCTTGGTCAAGGGGCACCACTAGGTGAGGAGCACCCTTGGGTGATGGGGCGCCCCCCGGGGCGAGGTTGTCCCCACATGAGGTGACAAACACCCAGTGAAGAAGCACCTCCGGGTGGCTGGGCACCCGTGGGGGATGGGATGTCCCCGGGTGATGGAGCCTGGCTGGGTGGTGGAGCATCGCTGGGTGGCAAAGCCCTGCCCGGTGACAGTGTCCTCCGCGGCTGATGGGTCCTCCGTGGGTGCCAGTCGACCCTCCATGGGTGCCAGAACATCACCAGGTGTTGGAACCCTCCGTCGGGGCGGGAGCCCCTTCGGGTGCTGGAGCATCTCTGGGTGTCGGATCCCCTTCGGGTGCCAGCCGCGGGCGGGCGCCGGGGGTCAGCGGGCGGCGGCGGGGGGCTCGGTGTCGGTGAAGAGCTCGCGGTAGAGCGGGGGGAAGGCTGCCGGCAGCAGCCCGGGGTGCAGGCGGTGGAAGGCTTGGAGCTGCTCCAGGTGCTGGGAGCAGAGCGCCCGGAGCCGCCCAGCGGGGGGCAGCTGTGGCAAGGGGACAGGAACCGCATTAACCCCACGGAGCAGTGCCTGGGGTCCCACCTGCGGACGGCTGAAAGCCAACGCCCCCTCCCCCCCTAAAAAATGAGCAATTTGAGGGCCATCCGCAGCTGGCAGCAGCTGGGAAACGGGATCTGGGGGTGGGGATCCAGCCTCTGCCCCCCACCCACCAGGGCAGAAACAGGGCATGAGCTGCTTTAAAGCTGTCAGCTGCGACAAGGACACGGCTGCCACACGCCTGGCACTATCCCCCCCCTGCCCCAGTGGTCCCCAAGGCTCACCCTGGCCAGCAGCCCCTCCCGCTGCGTCCGGCGCAGCAGCAGCCTGAAGGCCACCTCCAGGCGTCCCTGCAGCAGGGCCACCTGCGCCTGCTCCTGCAGCCACGGGCGGCCTGGGGACAGGGATGCGGGGGTGGCGTGGGGGGACAGGGCGGGGGATGGGCGGGGGGGACAGGGACGGGGATAGGGGTGGAGACAGGCAAGGGTGGGGACAGGGACAAGGCTGGGGACGGGCAGGGGGGGAACAGGACCAGGACTGGTGGATGGGACGGGCGAGGTGATGGAGATGGGGACTGAGGACGACAGGAGGATGGTGGACAGGGGGACAGGGACGAGGATGGGGACAGGGTGGGGAGCACGATGGGACAGGAATGAGGACAGGGACCAGCTAGGACAGGAGAGGTGCAGGGTGGGGACACCAGAGGGGACAAGATGAGGGACAGCAGAGGACACCCCACCCCTTTTTGGAGCCAAACCCTCCTCTGGGTTCCTGCAGGGCTGGGGAGGAACCCGAGGAGAGGCTGGGGACACGGGGTGGGGACACTGGGGACGGCCGGGGGGGCTCTCACTGGCATTGATGAGGACGAGGGCACTGAGGAAGGCCACCTCGCTGTCCGAGCAGTGCAGGGCACAGAGGCTCTGGGCGAAGTCGAAGATGGAGCTGACGAGGTCGTGGCAGCCTGGGAGGAGCTTTTGTCAGCTCCTGTTCCACATGTCCCCTCCCCATGCCCCTTCCCCGTGCCCCCAGCCCTACCCAGTGCCCGGAAGAGCTCGGTGCCGCCGTACTTGCCCTCGAAGAAGACCGTTCGGTTCTCGGCGTTGAAGGCTCGGCACATGCCCACCAGCACCACCTCCATGGCACCTGCACCACCCCTGGGTCACACTGGCGGCACCCCTGTCCCCACCCTGCCACCCTCAGCCTGGGGCTGGCGGCCCCTGTGCTGCCAGATCGGGGATTGTCACCTCCACAGTGGGACCCAAGGGACTGTCCCCTCCCTGGTGGGGTTGAGGTGGCCCTTGGGGACTGTCCCCTCCCTGGTGAGGACCAGAGCATGCCATTGCTTGGGGACACAGGGGCTGGGGAGATGGGACAGCAGGGACCATGGGGTTGGGACGAGGGGCAGGGTGGCCCTAGGGCTGGGGAGAGAGGGATGTGGGGTGGCCAGGGCTGCTGGGGCCAAGGGGGTGAGGCTGTCCTGGGGCTGGGGACAAGGAGACAAAGTGATCCTGGGACCGGGGCTGGGGGCTGGGATGGCCTCGGGGTGGGGACAAGGGAACACGACGGCTCCGGGGGCTGGGAAGAGGGGCGCTGGGGTGGCCCTAGGCTGGGGACAGGGGACAGGGTGTCCCCGTACCGGCTTTGAGCAGCACGATCTGGTCGTGCTGGCAGAGGCGCAGGAAGCCAGGCAGGCGCTTGGCGAACTCCACCACGTGCTGGATGGCCTCGGTCAGGCGCCCGGCGCAGCGCTGCCACATCGCCACCATCGACTGCGGGCCGGGGGGCAGCTCAGCACCGCCCCCGCGGCCACCGGGAGCCTTGCGGGAGCTCGCCGGGGACCCTGCCCTGCTGGCCTCACCTGCCGCTGGTAGGCGCAGACCTCCTGGCTGGAGAAGGTGTCCCAGCGGCGCCGCTGCAGCTCCTCGGAGCGCAGGGCACAGGACTCCAGGTAGGACTTGAGGACGCCCTGCGTGAGCTGCTCTGTGGGGACAGCGCGGGGGACAAGGGGCTGGGGGACAGGGGCAGGGCAGGACAAGGTCCCACCAGCATCCAGCAGCAACGGCGCCAGCTGCAAACTCGGAGCACCCATGGGTGGTGAAGCCAGGTCCCAGCACCACTGAGCACCCATGGGTGATGGAGCCAGATCCAGCACCACTGAGCACCCATGGGTGATGGAGCCAGATCCAGCACCACTGAGCACCCATGGGTGATGGGGTCAGGTCCCAGCACCACTGAGCACCCATGGGTGGTGAAGCCAGGTCCCAGCACCACTGAGCACCCATGGGTGGTGAAGCCAGTCCAGCACCACTGAGCACCCATGGGTGATGGGGTCAGGTCCCAGCACCACTGAGCACCCATGGGTGATGGAGCCAGATCCAGCACCACTGAGCACCCATGGGTGATGGGGTCAGGTCCCAGCACCCAGGACTCACCAATCTCCATGCTGCAGGCTGTGGGTGACTCCAGGAGGATGCTGCCACCAGGGTGGGGGTCGCAGTCATGCCTGTCCCTGTCCCTGTCCCTGTCCCTGTCCCTCTCCCTCCCTGTCCCCATCCAAGTCCTTCTTGGTCCCTTCCAGCCGCCCCAGCTCCATCTCCGCTGTGGGACCAACCCTGGGCTCCGTCACGCCATGCCGGGTGCCAGGGCGCCCTTGGGTGCCAGCGGGGCTGAGGGGGTGCTGCCCCCCGCGGACAGGCAGCGTCCCCTCGGCCACCTGCCGGCGCTGCTCCAGCTGCTGCTGCACCTCCAGCTGCAGTCGGTCCCGCTGCGACTTGGACATGCGGCCGAACTTGACAGCTGCGGGGACACGAGGGGACACGAGGGGACAGGTGTGACACGGGGACACGAGGGGGCACGAGGGGACACGAGGGGACACGAGGGGACAGGTGTGACACAGGGACAGGTGTGACACGGGGACACGAGGGGACAGGTGTGACACGGGGACAGGTGTGACAGTGGGGACAGGTGTGACATGGGGACAGGTGTGACACGGGGACAGGTGTGACAGTGGGGGACAGGTGTGACAGTGGGGACAGGTGTGACACGGGGACAGGTGTGACCACGGGGACAGGTGTGACATGGGGACAGGTGTGACAGTGGGGGACACACACGAAACCAGGGGACACTCATGGCACTGGGGCCAGATGTGGCACTGGGGCCACGTGTGCCAGCCGTGTGCCAGCCGTGTGCCAGCCGTGTGCAGGCCGTGGGCCCCGCTGGCCGTGACCTAGATAGTGGCATCCTGGTGGCTTTCCGGCCCCACGCGTGGCAGCGGCGCCGGCGCCCTCCTGCTTCCTCCGGGCACACCCACAGGCCCCCTGCTTCCTCCGGGGGACTCCGGGGAGCCTGCAGCACCCCGCGGGGCGCCGGCGGGGGCCAGGAGGGGGGCGCCCAGGGGCGGGGGAGGAGGGGGCACCCAGGAACGGGGGGGTCCCAGCTACAGGGTGAGGGCTGCCCCCAGACGTGGGGGGCGGGAGGGGAGGGCTGTACCCCAGTTCTGGGGAGGGGGGAGAGGTGCGCCCAGCTCTGGGGAGCGCCCAGCTGTGGGGCGCAGGCTGCAGGCAGGCGCAGGGCGCGGGCGGGGGCCGGGGGCGCGCAGCGCGGGGGCGCCACGCACCGCTGCGGGACATGCCCAGGCGCAGGCACTTCTGCAGGCGGCAGTGCGGGCAGCGGGTGCGGGAGCTGCGGTCGATGGCGCAGTTCTGGCCGCGGCTGCAGGCGAAGCTCAGGCGGCTCCGCTCGCTGCGGCGGAAAAAGCCCTGCGCGGAACGGGGTCGGGGGGCGGCATGGATAGAGGCACCGCCCCCGCGAGCAGGGACCCCTGGTACCCGCCCTGACACCCCCCAGCACCCCCTGACACCCCCCAAGGAACACTCAGCATCCCCAGGATCCTCTCTTACACCCCCTCGGACCCCCACTGACACCCCCAGCCCCGCTTTGACATACCCTGGTCCCCCCCCGGCACCCAACTGATTCCCTCTCAGGACGCCCAGCAACCCCCAAAGCCCCCAGGACCCCTCTGACATCCCCTGGAAGCCCCCTGACACCTCCCAGCAGCACCTCCCAGCACCCATTTAGCACCCCCGGCGCCCCCTGCCCCCCCATCTCAGCACCTCTGTTCCCCCCTGGAGCCCCCTGCGTCGCCCCTGCCCGCCCCCCCCGGCCCCCCACCTTGCAGCCCTCGCAGGTGATGACTCCGTAGTGCACCCCTGAGGACTTGTCGCCGCAGATCTTGCAGGGGATCACCTCGATGTGTGCTGGGAGGGGACACAAGGGACACTGGGTGCCCACCCTGGGGACCCTCCCGCGGCTCATGTGCCCCCCAGGGACCGCCCTGTGCCACTCATCTCCTCGCCTGGTTTCCCCCAGCTCAGGTGTCCCCAGCAGGTCCCCTGCGGGACCGTGTGTCCCTCACGGGTTCTGATGCCACCGTGTGAGCTCCGGTGGCCGCCGCGGGCTGCCCTGTCCCCTGCGGGGTCCCACCCCCATGGGCTCAGCTGTCACCCATGGGTCGCCAGCCTGCCCCCCCCTAGCCTCCCCAGGCCCCTCCGCGTCCTGACTGGGGTCACATCTGTCGCCTGTGTCCCCTACGGACATCAACGTCCCCTGAGGACCCCGGTGAGGCAGCAGGCTCGGGTGGCCCCGACGGCCCCCGCTGCCACCCAGTGGGTGCCCCCCGGTGTCCCCAGTCCCTGCTGGCAGCGACCTGCCCAAACCACAGCGACGAAGCCACAACTGGGACACAGGACACCTCGCAGGAAGGGACCGGCACGGCCCGGCCCGGCACGGCCCGGCCTGGCACGGCACCAGCACGGCCCCAGCACGGTACCAGCACGGCCCCAGCACAGCCCAGTGCAGCCCAGCACGGCCCCAGCACGGCCCCAGCACAGCCCAGCACGGCCCCAGCACAGCCCAGCACGGCCCAGCACGGCCCCAGCACGGCCCCAGCACGGCCCCAGCACAGCCCAGTACGGCCCAGCACGGCCCAGCACGGCACCAGCACAGCCCAGCACAGCCCAGCACGGCCCAGCACAGCCCAGTACAGCCCAGCACGGCCCAGTACAGCCCAGTGCAGCCCAGCACGGCCCAGCACAGCCCAGTACAGCCCAGCACGGCACCAGTACAGCCCAGTACAGCCCAGCACGGCACCAGTACAGCCCAGTACAGCCCAGCACGGCCCCAGCACGGCCCCAGCACAGCCCAGCACGGCCCCAGCACGGCCCCAGCACGGCCCCAGCACAGCCCAGTACGGCCCAGCACGGCCCCAGCACGGCACCAGCACAGCCCAGCACAGCCCAGCACGGCCCCAGCACAGCCCAGTACAGCCCAGCACGGCACCAGCACAGCCCAGTACAGCCCAGCACGGCCCCAGCACGGCACCAGCACGGCACCAGTACAGCCCAGTACAGCCCAGTACAGCCCAGTACAGCCCAGCACGGCCCCAGCACGGCACCAGCACAGCCCAGCACAGCCCAGCACAGCCCAGCACAGCCCAGCACGGCCCCAGCACGGCCTCAGCACAGCCCAGTACGGCCCAGCACGGCCCAGCACGACCACCCCATGCCCACTCCCACTCCCACCTGTCCACACCCCTACACACAGGTCTGCTCCATGCCCACTCCACACCCCACATCCCCACTCTGCACACGCGTGCCCACCCTCCCACGCATGTCCTAACCCCTCCACCTGTCCAACCCCCCCCAACACGTGTCTGCCTGCCCCCCCACGCGTGTCCACTCCCGCACCCCTCTTCCTCCCGAGGCCGAATCCGCTCTGTCAGCGTTTTCCACCCGCCCCAGTTGTGGCCCCCAGCCGCCGCCCGCACATCCGGCACCGGCACCGGGCACCGAGGACCCCTCGAGGGTGGGAGGGGGCCCCCCGGGACCGGGGCTCCTTGAGTCAGCTCCGCGCCCCTGCGCCCGAATTAGTCAACGGTGCCGGCGGCTGCCGGGAAGCGCTTTCGGTGCTGCTCCTGCCGGGAACCGGCGGCGAGAGGTCGATGAGGTCTCCCGGGTCCCACCTCCACCCCTGCACTCCCACGGCACCCACCCGCACCCCGTGCCCAGCCAGCAGCATGGGCACCCAGTGGGACCCGGCAGACCCACCAGCACCCAACGGCACCCACCAGCCCCACCAGCACCCACCAGCCCCACCAGCACCCAGCTGGACCTGCCAGCACCCAGCTGGACCTGCCAGCACCCAAGGGGACCCACCAGTGCCAAAGGGGTTGCTACTGGTGGGGGTTCCACGGTGCCACCTGTGTCCCCCCATCCCTGTCCCTGCCGGTGCCACCTGCGCCCACGCAGCTGCCAGTCCCCACCACATCTAAGGGCACCCGCAGGTGCGTGGTGGCACCCATGGGTGCTGGGGGGGGCACCCCCAGCTGCGGCTGGAGCAGGGGGTAGGGGGCAGCCTGGCACTGCCACGACACTGGCAGCAACATGGCACAGCATGGGGGAGGACGAGGGGCAGGAGGGGACAGCAGCACGAGCGGGGACAGGAATGGGACAGGCGAGAGGGAGGGGACGGGAGGGGACGGGAGGGGACGTGTGTGCACAGCTGGAACACGTGTGTGCACAGCTGGAACACGTGTGTGCACCGCTGGATCCCGTGTGTGCACCGCTGGATCCCGTGTGTGCACAGCTGGAACACGTGTGTGCACAGCTGGAACACGTGTGTGCACCGCTGGAACACGTGTGTGCACAGCTGGATCCCGTGTGTGCACCGCTGGAACACGTGTGTGCACAGCTGGATCCCGTGTGTGCACCGCTGGAACACGTGTGTGCACAGCTGGATCCCGTGTGTGCACAGCTGGAACACGTGTGTGCACAGCTGGATCCCGTGTGTGCACCGCTGGAACCCGTGTGTGCACAGCTGGATCCCGTGTGTGCACAGCTGGATCCCGTGTGTGCACAGCTGGATCCCGTGTGTGCAGCCCCAACCTGCATGGACAGAGCCCAGCAGGGCTGCACACACCCAGGCCTGTGAGCACAGCCTCAAGGGGTGTGCAGCCCACCCAGGACACGTGTGTGCAGCCCACCCAGGACACGTGTGTGCAGGTCACCCCAGGACACGTGTGTGCAGGTCACCCAGGACATGTGTGTGCAGCCCACCCAGGACACGTGTGTGCAGGTCACCCAGGACACGTGTGTGCAGGCCACACTCCCCTACAACCTCACATGTTCCTACACCCTCACATATGTGCACACCCCTGCATGCTCCTGCATCCTTGCACACACGTGTGCACGCCCCTGCATGCTCCTGCATCCTTGCACACACGTGTGCACACCCCTGCATGCTCCTGCACCTTGCAACACGTGTGCACAGCCCTGCACGCTCCTGCACCCTTGCACACACGTGTGCACAGCCCTGCACGCTCCTGCCCCTTGCACACACGTGTGCACAGCCCTGCACGCTCCTGCACCCTTGCACACGTGTGCACGCCCTGCATGCTCCTGCACCCTTGCACACACGTGTGCACAGCCCTGCATGCTCCTGCATCCTTGCACACACGTGTGCACACCCCTGCACGCTCCTGCACCCTTGCACACACGTGTGCACAGCCCTGCACGCTCCTGCACCCTTGCACACACGTGTGCACAGCCCTGCACGCTCCTGCACCCTTGCACACACGTGTGCACAGCCCTGCACGCTCCTGCACCTTGCACACACGTGTGCACGCCCTGCATGCTCCTGCACCCTTGCACACACGTGTGCACAGCCCTGCACGCTCCTGCACCCTTGCACACACGTGTGCACGCCCCTGCATGCTCCTGCACCCTTGCACACACGTGTGCACAGCCCTGCATGCTCCTGCACCCTTGCACACACGTGTGCACAGCCCTGCATGCTCCTGCACCCTTGCACACACGTGTGCACACCCCTGCATGCTCCTGCACCCTTGCACACACGTGTGCACACCCTGCACGCTCCTGCACCCTTGCACACACGTGTGCACAGCCCTGCCTGGTCCCACAGCCTCGCACAGCGTGTGCACATGCTCCTGTGTCCTCGCACACGCGTGTGCACGCTCCCGTGCCCTCGCACCCACAGGTGCTCCCCGCACCATGCTCCCACCCCCACCCCACTCTCCCCTCCGTGCCCCTCCTCGCCCCCCGGCAGCCCCGGCCCGGCGCCCAGCCCCACGCCTGTGCCCGCCGCGTGCCCGTGCCAGGCCCTACCTCGCATGCTGGCAGCGATGGTGACACAGGGGTGGCACAGACCAGGGTTATAAGGGCTTGGGCCAGCCCCCCCCCCGCCCCAACCCCAAGCATCCTGCCCCCACCCCCCCCCCCCCAGCAAGCATCCTGCCCCCCCCGGCCCCACGCACTGGAAATTTCCAACTTTCCACCTCGCTGCTGGGGGAAACTGAGGCCGGGGGGGGGGGGAAGGGACTGGGGGGACAGGGGTGACCCCAGGACCCCAGGATAAGAGCAGCAGGGACCCAGGCGTGCAGCAGGCACTGTGAGCTGGACCCCAATCCCGGGGGGGGGCTGTGACAGCCCCAGGCACCACTGCACCCCATGGCACCCCATGGCACCCCATGGCACCCCATGGCACCCCACGGCACCCCACGGTACCCCGTGGCACCCCTCGGCACTCCACACCACCCCGACGTGCTCACCTTTGGGGTGCAGCTCTGGTACCCCGCAGCACCCAGATCTGGGGTGCAGAGATGAGACCCCACAGCAGCCCAGAGTGCTCTGGCTTGGGGTGCGGCTCTGGGACCCCCCCACAGCCCCCCAGAACGCTCAGGTTCGGGACCTCGTGGCACTCTGATGTGCCTGCATTTGGGGGGCAGCGATGGGACCCCTCAGCACCCCGGGGTGCCCAGCTTTGGGGTGCAGCTCCGGCAGCCCTAAGCACTCAAATATATCTGGTCTTGGGGTACAGAGGCTGGGACCCAGGGCACCCCGATGTCCCGCGGCACGCAGAGGTTCCAGTTTTGGGGGGCAGCTCTAGAACCCTGCCAGCACCCCAATACGCTCAGATGTCGGGGGCAGGGCTTGGACCCCACGGCACCCCGATGTCGCGGCTGTGGCACCCCTCAGCAGCCCAAACACGTCTGGTCTTGGGGTGCAGCAGTGGGACCCCAGAGCACCCCAAGGTTCCCGTCTGTGGCACCCCACAGCACCCCGGTGTTCCAGCTCTAGGCTGCGGCTCTGACACCCCCCCAGCGCCCCAACAGGCTCAGCCTTGGGACCCCCACCCCGCCCTGACGCACCCAGCTTTGGGGTGCGGCCCTGGGACCCCCCAGCTGTCCCCGCTCCCCGGAGCAGCAGCTGGAGTCCCTGGCGCCCCACCCACTCCCCGGGCCCCTCCCACCCGGCTCCACCCACCAACCAAATCCCGCCCACCCCCGTGGCCCCTCCTGCCAGGCTTCACCTATCAATCATATTCGGCCCACCTCTATAGGCCCGCCCACCCGGCTCCATCCACCAATCACAGCCCGCCCAGCCGTGGCCCCACCCCCCGGCAGCGCACCGACGTGACCCCTACACGAGCGGACAGCGATACGAGGCGGGGGGCGGGGGTGTCCCGAAAAGGGTCAAAACCCCCCTGCCCCTGGGGTCCCCTCCAGGCCAGTGGGGTCCCACCCGTGACTCCCACCCCCCAGAAACAGGCGGGACACGCGGAGTGGCCTCCAGTGGCTTGGATTGGGGTGCCCCTTGGGGACACTGAGGAGAGGGGACGTAGGGGTCAGTGGGACACGCAAGGGTGATTGGGGGTACAGGGTGACACGGCGGGGCCCAGGGCCCAAGGAGACTTGGGGGTCACCGGAAGGGATAGATAAGGACACTGGGGTGACCAGAGGGGCGGTGGTGATGGCTACTGGCTGCTGTACTCCGGCAGCTGGGTCTTGGTGGGGTCTGGCTGGATGAAGAGACCTGGAGGAGATGGGTGAGGGTCAGGCTGGGGCTGTCCCTCTCCAAAGTGTCCCCAGAGGGGTCCCCATCCTCACCGGTGGCCCGGGCATGCACCGTGTCCCCCATCAGCGCTGCGGACGTGGCCCCCGACGAAGAGCTTCCGTCCCTCGGTCCTCTCCGTGTGTCCCTCCACCAGCAGCACGGTGCCCAGCGGGACAGGACTGGTGTGGACACACAGAGCGCGCTTCAGGCCACCCCTGTCACCCCCAGAGGGTCCCCACCCCTGTGTCCCCCCCCCAGCTGACACTCACACCAGGTAGTCAATGCTCAGGTTGGCTGTCACCACCTTGCCGGCCTCTGCCAGGGCGCAGATGCCCAGCGTGGCATCGATGATGGCGGCGATGGCACCGCCGTGGGTCAGGCTGCGCGGGGGGCAAAGGAAGGGGGCAGGCCGTCAGCGCCAGCGGGGCGGTGGGGACAGAGGGGTGGTGGCAGCGAGGGTGACACTCACCCGGGGTACCCCTCCAGGTAGGGCCCTGGCTGGAGCAGGCAGAGCAGGCGGCGCTCGGTGGCATTCAGGAACATGGCGAACTCGAAGCCAGCGCCCGCGGCCTCGATGGCGCGCAGGAAGAGCCGCGTGTCCTGGCCCTGGGGGGCCCTGGGGACACCCTTCAGCAGGTGCTGGATGCCGCTGCGGTAGGAGGGCAGCCGCAGCCAGGCGCCGTCGGCGGTCATGGCGAGCAGGCGCTGGTAGTGGCGCCGCATGGGCTCGCTCCAGCTGCTGTTGGGCACCGCCAGGTCCTGCGGGGGCTCCGCCGGCGGCCTGGAGCGGGGCCGGCAGGGGACGCAGGGCCGGCCGGCGGCAGCCAGAGCCCGCGGCACCGCCACCGCGCCGCGCTGCCACATGGAGGCCATGGCACAGCTGGTCGGTGGGGTTGGCAGTGGTGGCACAGCCGGCTGGTGGGGTCCCGGTGACGCCACAGCCAATGGCCGGGGCAGCAGTGATGGCACAGCCGAGGGTGAGGGTGGGGTGGTGAGTCACTGGTGATGCCACATCTGCTCGGTGCAGCCACCAGTGACGTCACACGCAGCTGCTGGGGGCACCAGTGACGTCACAGCCAGCCGGTTGGGTCACTGCTGCTGTCACACCCGGTCGCCGGTGTCGCTGCTGCTGTCCCCGTCCGCGCCGCTGCTGTCCCTGCCGCCACGCTCCCCTGACGTCCGGGGTGGGGCAGTGACGTCACGCCGGTGTCCCGCCTCCCCAGCCCCCCCCCGGTCCCGGTCCCTGTCCCCTCCTCACGCGCTCCCGGTCCCGCACGGCCCCAGTCGCGCTCCCGCAAGGTCAGCACGGCCACGCCCCCCGGTGACGCCAGCACGGGGGCGGGGCCTGCGCCGTTCCGGAACGAGCCACGCCCCCGGGGAGTGCTGCCCGGGCGCCATGGGGCCCCATAGAGCCCCATAGAGCCCCATAGAGCCGCTGTGGACTCCTATTGATCGCCTATAGACCCCCGGTGGCCCCCTGCAGACCTGCTACAGACCCCTGCGGCCACTCGGAGCCCCTGTAGGAACCTATGGAGCCCTAGGGTCCTCCTGCAGGTCCCTCCAGAGGCCTGTGCAACCCCCACAGACCCTCTCTAGACCCCAAGGATCCCCTGTAGATCCCCCAGACCCACTAGGCGGGGGGGTTCACCTATAGGCCCCTACAGACACGCATGGAATCCATATAGATCCTCTACAGACCCCTATGGAACCCATATCGATCCCCATAGACCCCTGGGGACCCCCGTGCAGCAGCAAAGAGCCCCTACAGAAGCCTGTGCACACCTGGGGACCCCCTACAGACCACCCCCCTGCTCCAATGGACCATCTAGAGACACCTATGGAACCCCAGGGTGCCCCAGGGCGACAGAGACCCTAAGGGCACCCCAGGGGGACAGGGACCTCACCGGGACCCCAGGGGAACCTGAAGAGACAGAGACACCACGGGGGACCCCTAGGTGACCTGAGGGTGATGTGGACACCCAGGGGGACAGGGACTCCACAGGGACTTTGGAGACCCTGAGGTGAGGGGGACCCCAGGGCGGTGGGAACCCTGGGGTACGGGGGACCCCAAGGGGACTGCAGGTGATGTGGACCCTGGTGGGACAGGGACACCAATAGAGCTTGAGGGTGACAGGGACCATGGGGTGACCCCAGGGTGATGGGGACCCCATGGAGACCCCAGGGTGAGCGAGACACTGAGGAGTCAGGGTCCCCAAGGCAGCAGAGACCCCAGGGTGATGGGGGGCCCCGGGGGGCCGCCAGTGTGGCGCTGAGCTGAGGGTGACAGTGCCCCTGGGGTGATGCCAGCGGGGATGGTGACCCCAAGAAACGAGGCCATGCCAGCATCATACAAAACACCTTTACTGGGGGGGCGGGGGGGGGGGAGGGGGCGGCGGAGCAGTGCCCACAGGCGGTGGGCTGGGCGGGGGGCGCCCGCGGGGGCCGCCCTCACTTCCGGCCCTTCTGCTTCATGTGCAGCACGAAGTAGTCGTTGCAGGCGATGGTCAGCCCGGCCACCAGCGAGAAGAAGCCCTGGAAGCCCACGCGGCCGTCCCGGCACTGGTCCAGGTCCTTCATGATCTTGTCCAGGGCCATGGGGTCCCTCTGGTTCTGTGGGGGCAGCTCGTGAGGGGGGCGCAGGGGCGAGGGGCGGGCTCGGGGCTCCCCAGGGCAGGGCGGTGGGGTCCAGTCCCCGCGTGTCGGGGTCTGGTCCTGGGGTGCTGCAGGGCCTGAGCCCGGGGTGCGCAGAGGCCGATCTGGGGGTGCTGTCGGGGGGCATCAGGGGGCGCTGGACCCCAGAGGGCTGCAGCAGCCAGGGAGGGCTGCCGCAGGCTGCGACCTCGGGTGCCAGAGGAGCCAGCAGCGGGCACGGCCTGTGCCCAGTGCCCGTAGGTGCCAGCCCCCACCCAGGGTGGCCCAGTGCCCGCTGCCGTGGGGAGCGGGCCGGGGGTGCCGCAGGACGTGGCACAGCGCCCCCCAGGGGCTGATCCCCGGCACTACAGGCTGTGCCCAGTGCCCGTAGGTGCCAGCCCCCACCCAGGGTGGCCCAGTGCCCGCTGCCGTGGGGAGCGGGCCGGGGGTGCCGCAGGAGCCAACGGCGGGCAGGGCACCCCAGGCTGTGCCCCACAGCTGCCCCCACCTCCAGGAAGCCGGGCAGCTCCTTCTCCATCAGCGCCCGCAGCTCCTCCTTGCCCAGGTGGTTCTTGTCCCCGGCGTACTTGTGGAAGGTGAAGAGCAGAGTCTCCATGGCGTGCTCCATCTGCGAGGGCATGGCGGCGGGGGTCCTGGGGGGGGGCACAGCTCAGCGACCCCCCCCCGGGCCCTCCTTCAATCCCCCTCCCTTTCACCCCCCCCAGCGGGCCGGGCACCGCTCATCACACTCTGAGCGGTTTTCCAGGCTCTGGGAATGACTCAGCCTTGGGGGGGGCGAGGGGGGGACACGCCCGGGGGGGGGGGACGGGACACATCCTGAGGGTGTGGTCTCCGTGTGTGTCCTCCCCCCCGGGCTATGGAGCACCCCCGGGGAACCCCATTGCGCAAAGCCCCCCCCGCCCCCTGGGTGGGGCCGTGCTGAGGCAGCTTTCCCGGGGGGGGGCTAGGATGGGGCACCCCCCAAAATAGCCTCCCCCCAGGTGTGACCCCCTCCCCCCATCATTGGGGGCCTGGCAGAGGTGGGGAGTGGTGCAGAGTGGGGACATGCCCGGCCCCCCGCCCCCCCGCCTGGCCCCACGCCGCCCCCCCCCCCCCCGCCCGGTGCCACTGAAACAGGAACAGACACCACCGGGGGGGGCCTGAGGGGGGGTTCAGGACTGGGATGTGCTGGGGCCCCCCCAACTCAGCACTGGGCCCCCCCCAGGCTGGGCTCGGTGTTGTGTGCCCCCCTTCCCCGGGGTGTGGGGTTGGGTCCCCTTTTAACGGGGGGGGCCCCCAAAATGGGGTTCACACCAAAGAGAGGTGCAGAGTTGAGCCCCCCCAAAAGTGGGGTTCAGGATTGAGCCCCCCCGAAAGAGTTGCACAGGATTGAGCCCCCCGAAAGTGGGTGCAGGATTGGGCCCCCCCCTAAAATGAGATACAGAATTGAGCCCCCCAAAAGTGGGTGCAGGATTAAGCCCCCCCAAAAGTGGGGTTCAGGATTGAGCCCCCCCAAAGAGCTGCACAGGATTGAGCCCCCCAAAAGTGAGGTGCAGGGTTGAGTCCCCCCAAAGTGGGGAGCAGGGGCGGCCCCCCCTAAAACGAGATGCAGAATTGCCCCCCCCAAAGTGGGGTGCAAAATTGCACCCCCCCCAAAAGGAGGTGCGGGGTTGAGCCCCCCCGAAGGCTGCAGCCCGGGGCCACCCCGCCGGTACTCACGGCCGGAGCGGAGCGCTGCGGTGCGGAGCGGTGCGGTGCGGAGCGGGCAGTGGCCGGGGCGCGGCACCGCCCGGGATAGGCACGGCGGGGGCGGGCCGGAGGGGGGGCACCGGGAGGGGGGCACCGGGGCGGCCCCGCTGACTCACCGCTGCCGCCCGGCCCCGCTCCTCCGCCTTAGCCCCCCCCGCCGGGACCCTCCCGGCCCGCCCCACTGCACCCTCGAGACCCCACGGGGACCCTCCTGTTCCGCCCCCTCTGGACTCCCCCAGGGACCCTCACCCCGAGCGGGACCCCCGTCCTGGACACTCCCCCCCGGGACCCTCCTGTCCTGCACCCCCCTTTTCTCGAGCCCCTCCTACCTTGCCCCCCATTGCTCCCCCTCCCCAGGACCCCCCTCCCCCAGTTTCTGTCTCTCGGACAGTTTCCCCCACCTGGCGCGTGCAGACTTAATTAGCACTAATTGGTTGCTGAGGCGGCACCCGGCGCGTGCCGGGGCACCCCCACCACCCCCACAGCACCCCGAGGCGGGAGGGGGGGGCAAAGGTGAAGGGCGAGGCAGGGCCAGGGGCCCCTCTCCACCCATGGGTGCGCCTGGCACCGGCCGCAGGGTCAGGGCGAAGGGCGGGGCGGGGCAGGACCCCTCCCCATGACCCCCACCCTGGTCCCCAGGTACCCTCAAAGACACTTCCCCCTCCCACCCCCAAAAGTGTCCCCATCAGTCCCACTCGTCCCCAGGGTCCGCCAGGGACCCCCTTGCAGACAAGGCATCCTCCCCCCGGCACCCCTAAACCCTAGGGGTGTCCCCCCCGTCCCCCACACCAAAGGACCCCATTGCCCCCCCCGCCCCCGTTTCCCTATGACCCCTCCTTGTTCTCATGGCCCCCTCCTGTCCCCAGATCACCCTTCCCCCTTCCTCAGCTAACCCCACGCCGAGGGCATCCCCTTCCTCACCCCCCCCCCAATCCCAGCGACACCCCCCGAGTCTCCAGACACACCCAAGGAGCCCCCTCCCCAAAACCCAGAGACAGCGCCCCCCAACACCCGTCCCCCGCGCCTCCTGGCAGTCTGCCCTTAGTCAAGATGGCGGCGATCACTCATGCCCCGCAATGGCCGCGAAGCTGCACCAGGAGGATCCCGCCTGCCCTTTCCTGAGATGGCGGCCCCAGTGCCATCTAGAGGCGTGGCGGGTTTGCCAGCTTACCCTTACCCAACATGGCGCCATTTGCCTATGCTTCTAAAGAGACTGAAGGCTGTGACAGACGACCCGAATGGCCCCGCCCTCTTGCCCTTATCTAAGATGGTTCCTCAGCCCCCAGCTTTCCCAATAGGAGTGAGGGCAAAGAGGAGGGTGGGGCCCGGATGCGGGTGGGGCCGTGCTGCCGGATGTTGCGTCACTGCGTGAGCCGCGGCGGCCGCCTGCGAGCGGGGAGCGGAGCGGACGGAGCCAACATGGCGGCGCCGAGCCTGGGCCGGCCGTGACGGGGAGGCCTCGGCTCCCTCAGCCCAGGCAGCCCCACAGCGTCAGCGGGGCAGGCACAGCGCAGCGGGGGCCAAGCCGCCGGGAATGGCAGGGGCGGAGTGAGGGAGGCTTAGCGGTCCTTGTGGGTGCGGGACGGGCCCAGGCCACCCCCTCCCCAGCCTCTCGGCGCGGCCCGGTACCGAGCAGAGGGCGCGGGACAGGCCTTGGGTACCCGGGGGATGGGGGCCTAGGGGGGCCGCAGAGCTGTGGCCCCGCTCTCCTCGGCAGCCCGCGGAGCTCCCCCTCCTCGGACTGGCTGCTTCTCGCCGCCTTCCCCTTCGCCGCCGCTCCCGGTGCCTTGCGGGGGAGCACGGGGCCGATCCCCAGCGACCGATCCCCGAGAACGGCCGAGTGCCACCCCCCAGGCTGCGGGAGGGAGGCTGGAGCCGGGCTGCCGGTGACAGGCAGGGAAGAGCCGAGCCGGGGCTGAGGCTCCCCCCGCGCGGGTCACTTGGTGCTGGGTTTTGGGGCAGCTTTAAGCTGAGCCTCGGAGCCTCGGGAGCTTTGGTTTTGGGGGCGTTTCATACAAGCGTAGAGGTTGAGCTGGAGCAGCTGGGCCTGGCCTAAGGTGCTGGAGCGCCGCAACTGTGAGTAAAGGCAGAGGGAGAAGGGATGGGCCGCGATTTGAAGGGATAACCTGGCTCAAGCGGCTGCCCTGGGCTGCAGTTCGCGCTGGAGCTGCAGAGCTTTAAGGTGCTCTGAGCCCATCACTGGCACCGGTGAGGGCCCTGCGATAGCTGGGGGACAGTGGGCTGCTCCTTAGGATGGTGGCTTTAGGAGAGAAATGACCTAGAGAGCACAGGGAGAGCCCTGGGCCTTCCTCTCCCTCCTCCCCCACCTCAGTAAATTATTAAATATATATAGAAAAAAAATTAGAGGGGTTTGGGGGATAAAAAATTCAGGAAGGCTTCCGGAGAAGTCAACCCCAGCTGGAGCCCAGCCCTGGAAGCTCGGCTGCCGGGCTCCCCAGAGCCAGACCTGAGCCCCCGGAGGAGCTTCCCTGCGTTCTCCTGGGTGGCTCCTGCAGAGCCCAGGGGGCAGAAGACAGCTCCGGAGCGCTGCCGGCTGCCTGCTGCTCTCCTGGGGACCGGCAGGACCCGAAGAGCTCCTGGCCCAGGTGGGTGTTGCTCCTCCTGACCTTCATCCTTAACCCCTCCCCCGCTTCCCGCGGCCCGGGGTGGGTCTGGGATGGAGCCTGCGGTTGCTTCCCGCGGTGCTGCGCCGGGAGCTGAGCTTGGAGCCCTGTGGCTGCCGTGGAGGGGCGCTGGGGGCGGTGGCAGCCGGCTGGCGCTGCCAGGGAGCAGCTTCGGGGCTCAGGCCCAGGGTTTATTCCCTGCCCGTTGCTGTGGTGGCTCCAGCGCTGCTCCCGGCAGGGACTGGGGGGGTCCTTGGGGGGGTTGTGGTGGTGGTGCTGGGACTGAAGGTCCTGGTGGCTGTTTGGAGGCTGCGGGCCGAGCGAGGCTGTGATGGGCTGGGGTGAGAAGAACTTAGGAGCTGCTTCCAGAGCTCAGATTCCTCCTCCCAGCTAAATCCTTGTGCCAGGAGCTCCCGGCTGGCACAGCTCTGCCCCTGGGCTCACTCCGGGTGGTGATGCAGTGGCTTGAAAGCTTCCTCCCTCTCCCCACTTCCTCCTCCTCTTCCTCCTCCAGCCTTCCCCCCACCCCGGGCTTGGCTCCTCCTGGTGCCTTACTGGGCTGGGCTCCATGGTTCGCCCTGCTCTGGCTGGGGAGGGTGGCTGCTGCTCAGCCCTGTGGGTGTTGGCCCTGCTCAGAGCTCTGCTGTCCCCTCCCCAGCGCTGGAAGGTCAATCCCCACCCCCCAGGGAGACCACTTCTGGATTCTTCTTGGTTCTTCTCAGCTCCCTTTGCATTCCTCCTCCACCCCCCCCCAGCCCCCTCTTCTCATTCATCTTCTCCAGCTCTGGGTCCCAGCCCTGTGCTGGGACAGGGACTGAGCTGAACTGGGGCTCTGGGATCGTTTCCCAGCTCTGTGTCCCACCGCCCTTTCCCCACCCCCCAGAGCAGCTGAGTGGCCTCAGGCAGCCGCTCTGCAGCTTGGGGCACATCCAGGAGGGGGGATTTGGTGCTGGGCTGGGAGTGCGGCGGGGGATGTGCTGGCACAGCCTGGTTTGTGCCCCCGGCTGGAGCAGGAGGGGAGGGAATGGCCCCGGTGCCCATGGCCCCTGTGGCTGGGGTGGTGAAACCAAAGCAGTTCAGGACCGGCCCAGGATAGGCAAAGTGGTGCTGGGTCCTGGTGCTGGCCCAGGGCTCGCTGCAGCTTGGCTGCTGCTGGCTCCAGAGCTCAGCACCCGGCTCAGCACCGGGGCTGCTGGATCCCTCCAGCCCCTGGGGAGCGTTTGATGCTCCCAGAGCC